>VZRX01011905.1:15203-38699 GCA_013398075.1 Notiomystis cincta
GCCGGAGCCGGAGCCCGCCCGGCGCGGAGCTCTCCGCGGTGCTGGCGGCGGGGGAGGCCGGGGGGCCCCGGGGTGTTCGGAGCCGGCGGGCCCCGGGATGTGCCGGAGGATCCAGCGGAGCGCGGGACCGCCGGGATGTGCGGGTGCGCAGCGGGTGGAGGCCACGGTGCCTCTGAGAGCGAGCTCCGGGAACACCTGGGTGCTCCGGGAACATCTGGGTGCTCCCAGGTGCCGGCTGTGCTGGGAGTTGTGGGTGTACTGGGAGAGCAGACACGGAGCTGTGTGCGCAGCGTGCTGAGCCCTGGAGTCCCTTCAGGGGCCGGCAAGCAGGAGAAGGGCCCGATGTCTGGGACAGGCGAGGCGCTGGTGCAGCTTTGCTTGCCCACGGGCAGGATTCGGGCCGAGCACACGTGTCTCTCTGCGAGGGCCGGCTCCCCCGGGCCGCAGGGAGAGCTGATGCAGCGGGGGCTCCGAAGGGCTCTGGTGCAGCTCCCCTGCCCTGGGCTGCCCAGGCCTTCAAGGCTGGCTGGGATCCATCCCCAGGCTCAGGGAGCTGCAGAAGCAATGCCAAGAGTGGCAAGTGAATTCCATGGGCAGAGCAGTTAAATGGAGAGGAGCCAGCGCCTTCCCCTCAACTCTGTTCATTTCATAACCCCCAGAAACTGCAGGGCTAGCGGGGAGTCAGTAGGATTTTTCTCTTCCCCCACTAATTAATTGCGTGGTGCAAACAAAGAGAGATGCAATTCTTGTTGGGAAAAAAACCCCTTTCAATTACTGGTTAGTCCTTGACTAGCTGCTGTGTGCTTGGTACACCTGCATCATGGCTTTGTGAGTCTCTCTCGAAAGATAATTTCATTTTTTTATATGTACAAGTGTCATAAAAAAAAAAAAAGGGAATTTGGCTTTGAGACTGTGAATGTGGGTTTTACAAATGTTCTCTATAAGTGTTCCTAACTTTTATCGCTGCATAAAATTGGTCTGGCTCGAAAATGAGTCTGTGATCCTGCAGGTTTTAAAGCCCAGATTTCCTTAACAGACACTTAAACATTAATATAATTTTATGGCACCAAGTGAGAAGTGAACATGAAATTCCTGCTGCAGAAAAATGTCTGGATTTCAGAATGGCTGTGATATGGCTCATTTGGTCAAGTTTGAGGATTTAACAGTTTTCACATTTGAGTATTTGGAAGCATCTGAAATATGGAAGATGGCGATTGCAGATCGTGTTCTTTGTGTGTTTCACTGGCTACACCCCTTAACCTTCATTTTCCTCTGGATTTGAGTCTTTCAGATTCAGCATCTCTCTTTAATTTCAACGTGAAGGTTCTCTGGGTGGTTTTGTTAATTCACTAGCCCTGTTTCTCAAGGTACCTCTGTTCCACTGCCTTTGTGCTGCTTTCTTCACTTGTTTGATTTCCCCTTTGTGTGGAAAATACAGATAATTTCATTGCATTTGGGAGCATAGATCTGTGAGCCCACGTTTGCTGTTCACTGGAGTCCACTGGACTTCTCTGGGAGCTGAGATGAGCTCTGGGCTTTGGGAAATGTTGCTGTTGGGCCTAAGTTCCAGTCCAAGTCATTAATAACAGTGGGACCTTGTGGCTGAATCAAGCTCGCTGGAGTAATTATGACTAGCTCATTAGTCTGTTCCAAACCCACTGAATCAGGAGCTGATTTAGGCTGGCAAAGGAAAAAAAATAATGAAAAGCAGAAAGACTTTTTGGCTTTGCTGCTTGTAGATGATAAGCAGCTCTGAGCTGTGCTTGGAAGAGCTTTGTTAGAGCCCTGACAGGGATGTGCTGAGGAAAATTCCCCCTTGTAAACTCTGCTGGGAGCCACGAGCAGTAAAACAGAGCTGGTTGGACTCAGGGATGTCACACTGAAGGAAAACACCCACAACACTGAATACCTCATTTATTTGTAAAAGGAATGCTTTAAACATTAGTGGCTCAAACATCTGCTGTTGAGCACTACCCTGGAAGGAGAGTGTGCTGCTGGGAGTGAGGAGGTTTCTGGGGTCAGCAAAGACTAAAAGGATCAGAGGCCATAGGGGAGCCCGGGTTTTGCTGCTTCTGGAGAATGAAAACTGTTTCTGTTTGAGATGAATTAGTGCATCCTCATCACAGGGGATGCTGAAGAGCCCCAACCCTGGGCTGAGGTAAGGGAATGAGGTAATGCTGGAGCTTGAGACAACGAGAGCTCGTTGGAACAAGTAGATAATTAGAGAGCTGTGGTACTGCAGGAGGAGAGAGTAGGTCCAGATAACCCCCAGAACTGAACAAACTGATCAGTGAATGGGGAAATCAGGCTGCTCCCAATTTACTTTGGGTTTTAGATTGTGAAAGAGGAGCACATCTGGCCTAACTGAGCAGGGCTTGCTCTTTGGCAGGTGGACTGATTGACAGGAGAATTAAAATAGCACCTCGAGCGTCGCGTGGTGGATGCAATAAATTGGCCTGGAAGCAAATAGGAAACGGCTGGGAAGGGAATGTGGGAGGTAAATGGGTTTGTGAAACAGAGAGAGAAAAGCCTAATGACAAGCAAACCCAGACTTGTCAAGTCGAAGTGCTCCTTCCAGGATCATCTTACTCATCTTTGGAACTCACTGCCACGAGGTGCTGGAAGGCTCAGTTTCAGCTGTGCTGAAACTCTGCGAGGCAGGTCCTTGGCTTAGAGAAACTGCATTAAGTGTCATTCAGCTCTGAACTTCCAGAGGGCACAAGCTGCTCCCAGGGCAAGGATCTGACTGACAGGGCCTGGGAGGTGACTTCTCCTTCGGGGAGGGGAGGTTTTCTTTGGGAACCTCCCTTGTCTGGCGTTAGCCCTGCCTGGTTCAGAAGGTCCTTTCCCTTTTGGAAGGTGCTGTCAATGTCAATAGTGGGAGAAAAATGGATTTGTTCTGCTGGCAGCACTGCCTTTCTTATCTCCCTGGTGTTCTGTGGACGTGGAAGCACCAGGAAACTCTGGGATGCACCAGCAAAGGCAGAGCTTAAGGTGCTGAGCCCCTAGCAAAGAGAAGGTGAAGAATTTGGGGCACAAACGCTGCCTCTGCACATCCCTGGCACAGGGCTCCTCTGGCATGGGAATCCTCAGTGCCCTGGAGCTGTGGGAGCAGCTGGGGGGCTGGGGGAGGAGAAGGAGCTGAGCACAGCATCCCCTCAGAGCTGTGGGCTGGGCTGTGCCAGCGAGGCTCCTGTTCTGAAGTGATGCTGCAACTGCTGATTAAAGGCAGCTGAGAAAGCACATCTGCTGGGTGGATAAATATTGTTTCCTACCCCAAGCTGTGGCATCCCTTTGATGTTTGCTGTCCTGACTACGGCAGTTTTTGATCTCCTGCATTCTCTTTTCTTGGACAGTGCTGACAGCTGGGTTGGGACACGTATAAAAAAAGCCCATAAATAAAATTAAACTGTATCTCAGAGAAGTGTCATTAGGAGCTTATTTGTTGCCTAATTTAAATAGTCTGAACACTTTCCAGAAAATCATCGTCAGAAGCCACAGTCCTATTTACAGGAGAGAGAAGTAATGGATGTCACTTTGATTAAGTGCATTTTTCTGAGGCTAATTATCAGCAAAAAATCATTTTGATGGATGAGAATGTTTGGAAAAGCTGCTTTTGCAGAAGAATTCAGCAACTTCCCTATAAAATTTTAACATCTATTTCAAATCAAAGATATTTTGGATGTTGCATAACCAAGAAAAGAGGATTTTGACAACTGGGGCCAATTCTTTTAAGTTTCTACTTTCAATCTGTTTAGAGTCTGACAACTTTTTTGTCTGTGACCTGACATCTGGTCTTTGTCTCTTTAATTTGTCACTAAGTGGTGGCTCTAAATCTTAGGTCAGATGATGCTTGGCATGAGCAAAGTGAAGTGCTGCAATATCAGCCTTGGAGGATCTCATCCCTGCAGTTTTCATGCTAACATGCCCCAAGTGACTTCCTCATCAAAATGCATCATTACATTAATGGAGCTGGGTAGTTTTGTGTTCTGAGTCAGGTTCCTTGAATATGCCTGTGGCTGGATCCCCACTTCATTGCTGCTTGATTTAATGGGCAATTTTCCTCATTTTATTTGGAAGATGCAGATGCTAATTTGAAAATTCCAATTTGTATCCAGAAGTTAGAGACATTTATTTCTGTGCTGGTGAGGTAATAGCCAATATTTTAAGTTACTGCAATGTCTGCTCAGGCTGCAGCTTCTGTGCCAGTGAAGATTTGTACCTGGAATTGGGAGATTCAGCTCTGGTGCCACAGAATTCCCCTGGGGAAGGTTCTTCATCCCCCAGCAGTCTGACCCCTGGCTTGTAAAGCAGGATGGATATTACTGCTAATACCCCTTCCCTCAATAATGCTGTTTAGACCTCTTTTCCCCAGCCCTGGGGGCAGAGTCCCTCAAGGGACGGCTCAGGGATGGCGCCTGAGCAAAGCGAGTGACAAAAAACGCTGGGGAAGGTGGGCGGGACCCCAGGCAGGAACGGGCAGTGCCTCTGTGGCCGGAGAGCTGAACTGCTCCTGCTCTGCTTGTTATTAATTGGATTGGGCCCTTTCCCTGAGCCAGGGCTTTGGCAGGCAGTTTCTGTGTGACAGCACAAGCAGGATTTGCCCCAGACAGCCCCGACAGCCTGCGGCAGGAGCCGTCCCTGCTCCCTCTGGAGCCGTCCCTGTTCCCTCTGGATCCATCCCTGTTCTCTGTGGGGCCGTCCCTCTTCTCTGTGGATCCATCCCTGTTCTCTGTGGATCCATCCCTGTTCCCTGTGGGGCCGTCCCTGTTCTCTGTGGATCCATCCCTGTTCTCTGTGGATCCATCCCTGTTCNCCCTGCTCCCACTGGAGCCATCCCTGTTCCCTCTGGAGCCGTCCCTGTTCCCTCTGGAGCCATCCCTGCTCCCACTGGAGCCATCCCTGCTCCCACTGGAGCCATCCCTGTTCCCTCTGGAGCCGTCCCTGTTCCCTCTGGAGCCATCCCTGCTCCCACTGGAGCCATCCCTGCTCCCACTGGAGCCATCCCTGTTCCCTCTGGAGCCGTCCCTGTTCCCTCTGGAGCCATCCCTGCTCCCACTGGAGCCATCCCTGCTCCCACTGGAGCCATCCCTGTTCCCTCTGGAGCCGTCCCTGTTCCCTCTGGAGCCATCCCTGCTCCCACTGGAGCCATCCCTGCTCCCACTGGAGCCATCCCTGCTCCCTCTGGAGCCATCCCTGCTCCCAGTGTTCTCCTGAGCCAGGGAGCACGGCCAGGCAGGCACAGGATCTGTGCAAGTGCAGCTCTTCCCAGAGTAGGTGCCAACAGCTCTGCTGTGCCAGCCAAGCCTGTGGACAAGACTCCCTTCAGTCCCCAGATCCATTTAAGTTGTTGGAAAAGCCGCCAGCCAGGAGTCCTAGAGCTCTTGGAGGGCAGGCTGGACACGCTGTGCTCCTCCAGAGAGGCTCATTCCTGCTCCTGGATCCGATGGGAATTGGCTCCCTGTACCTCCAGCCATCCCCATGGCTCTGTGGTAGCCTGGAGCAGCAGAGCCTGGAGCAGGGTAGGGAAAATCTCCTGGAGCAGGGAGTTGTGTTCCCAAATCTGCTGCCTGGGAAAATCTCCTGGTGCAGGGAGTTGTGTTCCCAAATCTGCTGCCTGGGAAAATCTCCTGGAGCAGGGAGTTGTGTTCCCAAATCTGCTGCCTGGGAAAATCTCCTGGAGCAGGGAGTTGTGTTCCCAAATCTGCTGCCAGCCCTGACACTGCTGTACCTGGTGTGGGCACCTCCTGCCCAGCAGCTCCTCACCCCTGACAGAGGCAAACCCAGCATGTGCCACCCTGGCTTGCTCAGCCCAGCTCCAGGTGGGGATACTCCAGGATGAAGAGCACTGGAAGCCTGAGGCAGCTCTATGGAATTGATTTGGGTTTGCTTGTGTTTGTAGCTCTTTTTTCTTTTAATGCTAGCATTCCTAATTGAGGTTTGTTGTTTCCAGTTGTTCTGAAAGGCTGCAGGGATGATTCCCAACGCCGTGTCTTAATTGCTGTGCTGCTTGGAGTTTTTTTAATTGATGTTTCCTTGCAGCTATTGGTGTGCTCTCGTGTCTCCATCTCAAGGCAGGTACCCCTGGACCTCAGCAGGGGTATTGGGAAAGTTATGAAAGTAATAGAGCAGGGAAGAAACACGGTTCTCTCGTAATTATAGCTATTATTTTATTTTAAAAAATGGCCCTTGCTTTTTTCCAGGGATATTGTTTTGGCTGTCAGCAGTGGGCCCTTGCTTGCAATAAAAGTAAGTGCACGTAGCAGGCTGGTGGAGTGAGAGGTGTCCCTGGAGCGCTGCCGAACTCACGGCTGTGCCCTGAGGAAAAGGAAGAACAACATTGATTTTCAGTTATTTAGTGCAATTTAACACCGTGGGCTCAAATTTCCATCCCTCCCTGGGGTGTTTGGTTTGGTTTTTTTTTTTTTTTTCATTTATTTACTTTCTCTTCAGTTTGTTTTCTATTTGTTGGAGGAATGGGCTTGGTAGAGAAAATGGAAATATTTTAAGGTGTTGAAATACCTGTGTGGGTGAAGGGGAGAGCCCAAGCAAGGGGGTGCAGGTGCCCAGGGGGGTGGGCACATTCCCAGGGGAGCCCCTGGGGGCTGGCATTGACCTTACTCATGGAAAATTAAACATGAGGGCAAAATGAATTGTTTTACTCCCCTCAGCCTGTTGTACAGGACACACTGAAAGTCCTGCTGGGAAACTTTCCTGGCAAACAGAGTGAGAGGGGTGTGAGAAATGTTGGAATCTTGGCTCCTGCCAGGGTTTGCTGGGGCAAAGCTCCTTCCACGTGTTCTCGGCGTGGTGGGGCACTGCTGGTTGCTTCTCTTGTGGCCCTGGTGCACCTCTCTGCCTGGGATTCCTTGGAGCTCCTGTGCCACTTGAACCTGCTGGGGAGGGACAGGGAGCAGCTCCCCTGTGAGAGCCAGGGTTGGATGTTGGATCTGCAGAGATCCCCTGGGTCTCTTCAGCACAGGGATGTGCACGAGTGGGAGTCTGTGTGCACAGACCTGCCGAGGTAACGCTGAGTTTGTCACCACAGCAAAGCCCTGTGCCTGCAGGAATCCCCAGGAGAGTTGTGCTGCTTTAGGTGAGGCTGGAAGGTCGGGCTGAGACCAAAGCTGTCACCTCTGCTGAAGTGACAGCGCCAGAAACAACTTGGCAGCTGTAGCTGTAATTGCAGAGAATGCATTAAATTTTACTGCTGTGTTTTCCCACCGCTTTCTCTCATCACAGTTGCAATCTCTGTTCCCAAGGGGAATAATTTATTGCTGTTCTGAAGGTGGTGCTCGTTGCTTTCCCTCTGCACAACCTGTTCAGTGCCTGTGCAGGGAGCGCCGGGGCTCGGGCATCCCCCGCTCGCAGCCTCGGGACACGGAGCTGCCTCTCCCCAGCCCTGCCCTGGGGCCAGCCCTGCCCTGGGGCCAGCCCTGCCCTGGGGCCAGCCCTGCCCGGCTGTGAGCTGCTCTCAGAGCCCGTGGCAGAAGAGATCACCAGCAGAGCATCAATAACTTGGTTGGGAACTCCTCCTCTGCACCTTCCCCTGCGAGGCATCTCGCTCATCTTATCATAGTCTGTGCAGCAGAGAGGTTTAGACAGGAATAAAAGGCTGGAATTTGAACCCAGACTTCTCTGCTTCTGAGGAGTTCCACCAACAGGCAGGAGCAGTCCTTTAGTGTCTGCTGTTTGAGCACTGCTCATCGAGAGAGACGTGAACACGTTGCCAGTGAAACCCTGCAGCGAACACAGATTTCCCTGCCATGCTGCATTTGCCTCTGCTCCACTGGCACTTGTCAGGGTCCATAGCAGAGATGAAGGTATTAATTTGCAGATAAAATGCCTCATCTTGCTCCTGACTGACAGCTCAGAGTGGGTGACACAGGCTCTGTGCAAGGCTCTTGCCAGCTGCTCTCAGGTTGCCCACCAAGGGTTGGCAGTGCAGGCTGCTGAAGCAGCTTCCCACTCCCCAGATCTGGGGATTTCTTCTATTATCAGTTCATTAATTTGCTGCAATTTGCATTGCTGCAATTAAAAAAAAAAAATCTTTCAGAGTGCAGATTCTGTTGCTGCATCACACTTTGTATAAATTAACAGCACTGAATTTCATCGGCTCCGTGACCTCATTTCCTCCCTTTGTGAAGCTTTTTGTTGCCATTTTAGCAGATTTATGGCTGGCTGTTTTACTGCAGGGAGATGATCAAAGTCCAGCCTGCTGGAGCAGGCAGGTCCCTGTGGTGACAGTCTGTGGGGAGGTGGCAGACTCTGCTCTCTGTTCTGTCCCCATGACCTCACTGGTGGTGTCTTAAGATCTCTCCTGCATAGCCAGAGGGCTGGAAGGAGGTTTTCAGGGTTGCAAATCCCCTGGCAGGTTCAGCATTTCTCCTTTAATTATTCTAGCTGATAAATAATTGATAATGAAGAAGTTTGTGGTGGTGAAGTTGAAACACAAGGCCTTGGTGAGGCAGAAATGCCATGGGTGTTAGCAGTTACCAGCAGATTAAAGCAACGTTTCCCAGAGCTCAGTGTTTTCCAAACTTCTCAAACTCAGAAAAACTCTCCTTTCAAGCAGGATGCCCAGAGTGGTGAGTGAAGCAATGACTGCAAGCATTTTTAGGAGTTATTTTCTGCTCTAAGCCTGCCTCAGCCATGTGCAGTGCTCTGTGAGGTCCATCCCTGGCTTTCTGGAAGAACTCCAGGAGCTTTGAGTTGGCTTTGCCACTCTGGACTTGTGCTGGGGCCACAATTGCTTGGTTGTGCTTCTGTCTTCCTCCAGACAGACCATGTGCTCATCTTCCTTGAGGAGACAGCCAGGAGCTGTTTGCTGGCAGTCAGGATGTGGAAGAGCTGTTCTCTGAGGTGGGGAGCCAAGTTTGTGGACGTTGGGACTGGGACATCTCCAAGGCCATCCCTCTGTGGCCAGTCCCTCGCTTTAGGGGTGGAACTTCTGCAGCCAAATTCAGTATTTTCTGTGTGTCAGGGGCCCTGTGATGTTTTCCCCTGTGGAATAGGATCTCTCCAGCCATGGAGAAGGTGCCTCCTGCTCGTGCTCTCCCCGTGCCTGGCTGTTTTCCCTGCCTGCCAGCCCGCAGCAGCGGTGTGGGTGTGCACACCCGTGTGACACGGTGGCCGCAGCCTGCCGGGGCTCGGAGCGGGCCGGGGCAGCCCCAGGGGAGGGAGGAGGGAGGAGGGATGGTGAGGAAGGATAACAGGATAACAGGATAACAGCACACGCTGCCGGGGGCGGGCGGCTCGGGAGGCCAGCGGGTAACGAGGAGTGAAACAGCCAGGAATTCACTGGGGGAGGTGACGGCTGGAGGGGGCTGAGGGGCGACACAGCCGGGTGTGAGAGGTTCGGCCGCATCTCCCCTTGGGGCCTTGCCGGTTTGGTGAACTGAAGTGTTGCCTGCTGTGAGCGAAGAACCCCCGAGGGCTGGGGCTGTGCCTGCGCCTCTCCCACGCCGCTGCAGAGTTACCCTGGCTGTGCTCGGCGGAGCCGGGCTCTGGCGAGGCGCTGGCTGCCCTGTGTGCCCGCCTGTGCCACCGCGCCCTCGTGTGCGGTGTGCTCCTCTGGGCTGGCCTTGGAGCTCCCTGGGGCTGCTGCCAGCTGCAGGGTGACGAGCAGGGAGGAGACTCTTCCCTCAGGAGCCTTCTGGAGAGGGGTTTTGTCCCTGCACGGGGCGTTGGGTGTCGCATGAAGTGATGGAGAGGAGCGCGGGAGTTGCGCTCCTGCCGGCGGAAGACACAAAGTGTCCCCTCCCCTGGGTGACATCTCTGCCCCCACCCGGGGCTGTCAGGGCCTGTCCCCGCTCTGCCCCGCTGCCGATGCTCTGCTGAGCAGCATTTCGTGCTGCTGCTGCTGCTGTCACCAGTTCCTTTGTCACGGGTGGTTTTGCTGCCATCTCACTGCGGAGGGGCCCTCTGGAGGCCAGCGCACACATCTCTCCCGTCCATCTCCTCCTCAAATCCCGGCAGATTGGCGTTTTAACTTCTCTCCAGGACCCTCTGCTGTCACCTGTCATTGAGCTTTTGGTGGTGGCTTTACCCTACGCTGCCGTGGAGTGTTTGTCTCGGGGTGTAGGAGCGAGGAGTGGCTCTGTCCGCGTCTCCTGTCCGGGCAGCCGCCCACGGCCACTGCTGAGGCTGCCCCGGGGTTCTCCAGCCAGTGACGGTCCTGGGGAAGGCGCTGCCATCCTCCTCTCTGCCTGTCCCCAAACTCCGGGAGTTAAACATGGATCTGCAGGGTGGATCCGCCCTTCCTCGTGGGCTGTTTCTCCTGCTGGTCGCGGTTTGCAGCGGGCTGGGCGAGTTCCTCGCTCTGGGATGGGTTTGTCCCTCTCCTGCACGCCCGGGGATGAACGCGGGCGCTGTGCGCTCTCAGCCTCCGCTTCGACAGCAGGATTCTTGCAAAAATTTTCTCTTTAAGGTGAGGCAAAGCCCGGCACACCGCCTGTGACCGGCCTGCGGCTGGGATCTGCAGGGTTTGTTACCTTTGGGTGTGGATTTCTTTGCGCGGTGATCCCCCTGCTCTGCCGGCTGTGGCTCCCACGGGAACCCTCCCCTCGTGGCTCATCCCCACCCGCGGGCTCTCGGGCTGGTGTTCCCCCCTTCCCGGGGCGCTGGGACCGGGGGGAGCCGTGGGGAGGCTGCGGCTGTTTGGATTTAGTGACTCTGCCGCGCTTCCTGCAGCCCCCGCAGCCTCCGGAGCAGCCGAGGGCGGCTCTGCACATCCAGCAGCTCCCTCCAGGCAGGGATCCCTCGCTCCCGGGCTGTGGGCAGACTCCTCGAGCTGCTCTGCCCGCCTCATTCCCCGTGTGCCGCCGGTGACTGTGAGCAAAGTCATTCCTTTCCTTGAGCTTTGCCGCAGCGAGTTTCTGGTTTCAGATGGCTGCGAGAGGATTTATTCGGGAATTGGACTTTCCCAACGCCCTGCAAGGAGCTCTCAGCCCTCCGTGAGCTCCTTCCACGGGTCAGTGCCCCTGAGGGTCCAGCACCCACTGCTGGGCTGTCGCGGAGCGTGGAGCTCACGGCGGCTCCGTGGCCGGTATGTGCCACCTCCCTGGTGGCAGCGGCTGTCAAGGCAAAGGTCTCCTCTGCCTAGGAGAGAGGAATATTTCTGAGGAGCAGGCGGTGAAGATGTTTAGCAAATGTCAGCTTGAGACCTTGCCATCCTGTGGGCAGGAGTGACATTGCTGAGAAATGCGTTATCCCGTCAGAAAAAATCCCCCTGCGAAAGGTTTACGGGCGAGGCCGGGCTCTGCCAAAAGCGTTTTTCCAGCGCGGAGCCGCAGGGAGCGGGAGCGCCTTGGAGCCCTGGGGATTCTGCTCCGGCTCCCGTCACTCCTCCCAAGAGCAGGGGCAGCGGGCTCAGCCGCTCTGCCTCGGCTCCGGGCGCCTCGATCGCCCCCCAGAGCAGTTTGAGAGCGGCTTTTTCAGGGCGTGCCGGTTTGTAGGTGAGCAAAAAGCAGTTTAGACAGAAAGGGGTCCTGCAGATGGGTGTTAAAGACAGGTTTTCCTAGCCAAAACCCTGCCCCAAACCCCTTTCAGACAAACTCTGCCTGGGCTTGCATTGCAGAGACCGGGAGGAACTCGCTTGCCCAGCGACCACTGTCGATGTGTGAAGTGTAAAATTACATCTGGGCTGAGAGCCCCCCACGGGAGTATTGTTTGAAAAATTCTAATTTAGTAAATTGGGTGGTAATTGGCTCTTAGAGGAGAGTTTAATTGGAATAATTGGCGTGGACACTCGTGTGCTGATTGAGTTTGGTGTTTCTAATGCACAACCACGGTGTTTGCTCAAGGACAGAGATGAGGATCAGGTGGTGCCTGTATTTCTCAGCAAGAAGTTCCAGCTGGGCTCTGGAAGGGCATTTATTGCAGGAAACTGTTTGCTTACTGTTCTCGAAGTTGTATTTTGGAGATGGATCTGCTTCATTACAGTTTGATGCAGTTACACTCACACTGCTGAGAGTGAGGGCCTTCTCTGACACTTCAGTTCCCTCTTCAGATGATTTGGGATTGGTTTTTCTGCTCTTCTGGAGCAGCTCCAGCTCCTTGCACAGGGAATTCCCATCCTGAGGTGCTCACACAGGTGGCAGGAGTGTGCTCACCCCTGAGCCAGCACACAAGGAGGGGAAGTTCGTGTTCTCCACCCAGCCTTTCATCCCTGCTTCTATGAAGTCCCTCAAGACCCATCACTTCCAGGTCAGTAAATCAGCACCGTGAGGTTTTTCCATGTGGAAAAAGACTTTATGGTCTCATTCCAGCGTGGAGATGTCTCAAGTTGTCATCTCAGAGCTGCTGTTCAGGGAGTGCCTTGAGCTGGAGGCTCTGCTGCAGGAGCTCCTGCTCTGTGGGGTCACTGGGAGTGTGAGATGGTGACACAAAAGCCATTACAGCTCCTCAGCCTCTTCCAGAGCTGTCGTTTAACAACTTTTTCCTTTTCATCTTCCTCCAAAATGCTTTTAAAGCTCGGCTTTGTCGCTTTGTTTGGATTCTTCCCACACAGGAACTGCACTTAGAAGTGCCCAGTGCTGATGGGGAGATTTATTGCCAGCAGCCATTGTGCAAAAATTGAGGGAAAAAACCAATTTCTAGGCAGCTCTTGTTACAGCCTCTAATGGGAAATATTTCTTCAGCTCTAAGAACTTGTAAATGGTTTTAGTGCTGGATGCTGTGCTCTGTGAACAGAAATGTTCAGCCTTCCAGGGTTCAGCAGCACAAAAAGCAGATGTGAGCTCACCTCACTGTGCATGCACAAGGGCTGGGTCCCTTCCCAAAGGTTTGAGTTAAAAAAAAAACCAAAAAACTGTGACAGAGAGCAAAGCCTGGATCTCAGACCTCAGGGACTGAGCAGCAGTGGGTGAGAGGAGGGAGGAGGCAAAGAGGGGCTGTCCCTGTCTGCAGCAGGGAGCTGTGAGAGGCTGAGATGAAAAGAGGGCTGGATGAGTGCTCTGCCTTTTCCAGTGCTGTGCTGGAGGAACCCCTGGTCCCTTTCAAAGGAGGCTGATTCAGGGTGGGTGCTGCTGTCCCAGCACGGGTTAGAGAGCACCAAGATCCACTCTGAGACCTCAAGGCTGCTTTTCCTGAGAAACTTTGGAGAGCTGGAACAATTACCCAAACTTTTAAGGCCTTTTCCCCCCTCCTACACTTTTTTTTTTTTGCCTTGTTTCCCACAGGCAGATTTTAGGGAGAGAAAGGAGTACAGCTGAACATGCTGGTGAAGATATTAATCATGATATAATTTAATTTTAATTCCATTAGACACCTCTAGTGATCAGGGAGTTTCTCACTTGGTTTAATGGACTCTTTTCCAGATGATGAAGCTGCAAGATCTGGCACTTGTTATAAATGTCTGTTTATTAAACCATCCTTCGTCCTAAAAGCCTTTGCCTGGCCAGGATGGATATAAATGGAGAGGATGATGTCTGCAGCTCAGTCTTTAAGGAGACACCATGTAAAAAATTGCAGCCTTCTCTTTTTCATGTTTTTTGTGCCTTTATGTGAGAGATGAGAACAGGCTGGGTGGTTTTTTTGCTGTGCTTTTTACTGTAAATGCTCAAGGCAGCCAAGATCTGTGAGGCAGCATTTGCTGTGACACAGCTCCTGGAGCAGATATTCCCTTTCCAACAGGGGATTTGGTCATGGTAGTTGAACCAGAAGCTGATGAGCAGATTAAGGCAAAGTTGGATAATAATTTAAAATGCTTCTGTGGCTTTAGCTCACTTTTGGCTCCTACCTTGGCTGGGCAGGCAGCTCTGAGATGTGTGAGGCACCTCTGGGGGGAATTTCAGGGTTTTTTTTGTGCAAAACTGCCCTCAGGGACAGTTTCACACTCATTACCTTCTCCTTTTAACGCCCTGGGGCTGACCCCTGCTTTTGGCTGGATGGGAAAAGAGAGGGACCCTTTTTTGTCACATCCAGGACAGCACCTGTGTGACCTGGGCAGGGCAATCACCTGGGGACAGGTGGCCCTGTGCCCATCACCTGGGGGCAGGTGGCTCTGAGCCCATCACCTGGGGACAGGTGACTCTGAGCCCATCACCTGGCTGGGGGTGGCTCTGAGCTCATCACCTGGGGACAGGTGGCCCTGAGCCCATCACCTGGGGACAGGTGGCCCTGAGCCCATCACCTGGCTGGGGGTGGCTCTGAGCCCATCACTTGGCTGCAGGGCTGCAGGGCTCCTGGCTCCCAGCAGAACCCACAGCTCCAGCAGGGTGTTGGTGGGTAAGCAAATTCTTTCCTCATTGAAGTTAAAATAAGAAATGTACTTGGAGATCAATGGTCTGGTACAACCCCCTGTTCTAGTCCTTCCCACACAGCCTGATGAGGCTGTCACAGACTCTGTGGAGTTCATGCCTCATTTCTGCAGCACACTGTGAATTCCTCTTTATGGGGACTTGCCATTTTCTCTGTCTTATATAATGTATGACAAAAAGAATGCTGAGAGAAATGAAAAAATGTATGGGAAATGGTACCTGGCATCATCCAGCGACCCTGGGGAGGGAAGAAAGTGTTATTACCATGGGACATAATTGGCAGAGCTGATGGAGAGCCCCAAAGCCAAAATTTCTTCTTTGAATGTCAATAATTTTCCTTGGATTTTTTTTTTAGAAGTTTTATGGAAGTTTTTAGATGCTAAAATTCTCCAGCAGAGACCCTTAGCACCATTTTACAAACAGACACTGCAAAGCTGCTGCAAGAACATCACACAGGAAAAAAAAAAAAAAGGCTTGGAGTCCTTTAAAACTGCAGAGTGGGAATCACTTTGGCATTTTGAGAGTCCCCGTGAAACTGGTGCCTGGAGAGCTCTGCCAGGCAGCCCCGAGGTGTTTGCAGCAGCGAGGGAGCCGCCTGTGCCTCCGGAATGCCGCGGGGCCGTCTCCATCCGCAGCACCGCCGGCTCCTCGAGCCACTTCGCTGCCGGGCAGGAAACCAAATTCCAGAAGGGTTCCTGAGAGCTGCGTGGGGAGCACGAGGCTCCTCTCCAGCTCTCGCTGCCTCTCACATCCCCTGGGAGAAGCTGGGGTGAATCCCGGGGGCGCAGGGTGTCCCCTGGGGCTGGCTCTGAGGGAAAGGTGCCACAGGGGCTGCGGGTGCCGCCTGTCCCGCCCTGCCCTTGGCCGCTGCATGAGGATGCCCGGAGCATCCCTGTCCCTCCTCCAGGTCCCCTGCAGCAGCAGGAGGAGGAGACGCCAAAGGGGAAACCCCGACCTCGAGGGCACCGTGGGGCTCAGGCCCTCGGAGGGGCTGGAGGGACACGAAGGAATTGCCTCGGTAATTCTGCCACACGACGTGGGTTTACTGCTCCTCCTGCCCCGCTCCTCCTTCAGGCATCGCCAGCCGTACCCAGGGCCGTTTCCAAGGTGTTTTCAGATTCCCGGTGGGAAAGCGCTGCACAAGCGCTTAAAGCCATAAACATTTATGGTGCAAAGATCCTTCCTGCTGGGAGAGGCAGCAAACAGCAGCCGCGGGCTGCGGAGGGCGGTGCTTTGAGCGCGGCGAGCCCGGAGCACCCCCAGCTCCTCCCGGCTGGGTTCGGGCGCTGCCCCTGCGCATCGCCGCCTCCCCTCCCCGCTCCTCCCGCATCGCTCCGCTCCCTGCCGAGCCCGGGGCTGACTCATGTTCGGGGAGCGCTGCCCGACCCGCCGGTACCGGCTGCCAGCGCTGCTCTCATCAGATCTCGGGCAGCAGAGTGACCCCGTTACGTACTCACCTGGAAAAGTGAGGTTTGGCCGTGCCTCACTACTGTGCTCTGCCCGGAGACTTTTCATGCTTCCCTTGCAGATATATATTTAGATTTTACCCGAGGGCTTTTCATTTCCTCGCTGGTTTGAGCAGCTGCGACAGGTACACACTTACCTTCCCTGCTTCCTCCGGCCATTTTAACCCGCCACCGGCTTCGTTAAGGAGCGGGGAGAGATTGGGAGTCACCGAGAAGCTTTCAGGGTCTCGTTGCTGTGTTTTTGAGACGCACCCAGGTGCGGGAGCCGTGGCTCTGCAGGGATGTTTGCTCAGCAGCTGCTCGGCCGCGCTCTGTTTCTCCTCCTCCCTGCTGAGCAGTCCCAGGCTCCCACTCGGGCTTTGCAGCTTTGCTCGTCGCTGATGAGCCGCACTTAGAGAGGTAAAAACGGCTTTGCAAAGGCTGCGGTGACGGCTCTGGGCTGGCTCCTGGCCGCAGTTACATGAGGGCTGCTCCGACCGCCGGGTCCCTGGGGAGGCCCCGGGCAAGGGACCTGCGCTCCCGCTCCCGGCCCGCCCCGGGGGCGGCTTGGGGAGTCTCTTCCAGCCAGCCTGGGGGTTTTTTGGGGAATCCTCTCCATCCAGCTGGGGGTTCTTTGGGAATCCTCTCCATCCAGCTGGGGGTTCTTTGGGAATCCCTTCCATCCAGCTGGGGTTTTTGGGAATCCCTTCTATCCAGCCTGGGTGTTCTCGGGGAATCTCTTCCATCCAGCCTGGGAGTTCTTTGGGAATCTCCTCCATCCAGCTGGAGGTTCTTTGGGAATCTCCTCCATCCAGCTGGAGGTTCTTTGGGAATCCTCTCCACGCAGCTGGGAGTTCTTTGGGAACCCTCTCCATCCAGCTGGGGGTTCTTTGGGAATCACCTCCATCCAGCTACGGGTTCTTTGGGAATCAACTCCATCCAGCTGGGGGTTCTTTGGGAATCTTCTCCATCCAGCTGGGGGTTCTTTGGGAATCCTCTCCATCCAGCTGGGGGTTCTTTGGGAATCCCTTCCATCCAGCTGGGGTTTTTGGGAATCCCTTCTATCCAGCCTGGGTGTTCTCGGGGAATCTCTTCCATCCAGCCTGGGAGTTCTTTGGGAATCTCCTCCATCCAGCCTGGGGGTTCTTTGGGAATCTCCTCCATCCAGCTGGGGGTTCTTTGGGAATCTCCTCCATCCAGCTGGGGGTTCTTTGGGAATCTCCTCCATCCAGCCTGGGGGTTCTTTGGGAATCTCCTCCATCCAGCTGGGGGTTCTTTGGGAATCTCCTCCATCCAGCCTGGGGGTTCTTTGGGAATCTCCTCCATCCAGCTGCAGTGAGCTGGGCACCAGCTGAGCCCCCGGCAGTGGGAGCAGCCTCGTGGCTCTGGGTGGGAGGGAATTGCAGGGCACTGCTCCTATTGCCAGGCAGTTTCTGGAGTCCTGGGTCCTCTCTTCTAAACATTAATGTTTGGAAGTTGTTAACATTTGAAATGTTGGTGCAGAGAACGCTGGGAGGAGGAGAGAAATCAAAGGCTTTTCTGGTATCAGCCCGTCCCCCTCTGGGCTCACAGCCTGCCTGCAAGCTCTGTGTGTTTTCTTACTTTACATAATTTTTCCATCATTCTCCATCAGCCCAGCTCTTCAAAGGCTTCCTTCTGTTTCCAGTTCTCTTGCTGCTGCTAAATATGCTCTCCTCTGTGCTTTCCAAAGTGTTCCTTCTTCCCCAAAACTCCATTGCTCCAGTTTATTAGAGAACTCTCCCAAACTCTGCCGAGGAGTGGCTGGGTGCTGCAGGAGCTGCTGCCTGCTGCTCTTGGGTTGTGCTGCCTGGTTCAGCTGCCAGAGCTGAACAGGGAAACTGAGGGAGGAAAGCACAGCCAGTGAATTTCTGCCTGTGTCATGCAAATCTTCCTGGGGTCTGGCCCTGAAGGTTTCTGTGAGATGGAGTCAGTGAATATCGGTGTTCCCCCGCCCCAGGCTCTCTCCTGGTGGGTTTGTTTGGTTTTCCAGGGTGCCAAGGAGCCTCCAGAAGTGCAGTGGGGATGGAGCAGCCCCCCAGGCCCAGCCAGGTGGGAGCTGAGCCCGCAGAGATCCTTGGAGGTGGCTGCAGCTGAGGCCTGGGAATGGAGACAGGGAATTTGGTACCTTTGTGCTTTTGGCAGCAGCACTCAGCCCAGCTGCTGTCCCAGCCAGATGCTGTGATGACAGAAATCCCTGCAGTTTGTGAACTTTTCCTGAAATGCTTTTAATGACAGTTTAATAATAACACTTAGTGCTCAGTACAGAGCTTCTCACCCCTGGAACAGAAACGCTTTAGTGGGAAGGGTAAGGACCATTATCCCCCGTGCTGGCAGGGGGAGAGAGCTGCTTTTATTTGTGAGACTAATTATAACAAGTGGAATTAATCAACTTTTCATGTGAATGGTGTTGCTTTTTAAAGACAAATGTCAGAAAGGAGTCCTAGAGACAAAGGAGAGCTCGCAGTGGTGTAGATCCATCTGATGGCTTCTCAGGGAGCTCGTCAGAGCCTGTGGTGCAGAGGCATTAACCCTGCCAAGGCAGAGCGAGGAGGGAGCAGAAACCAGGCAAGGAAGAGGCAAGACAGGGCCCAGAGTGGGTTTACTGGTGCCCTGGGTGCTGCTGAGTGGGTGTTTCCAAGAGCTGCCCCAGCCCTGTTGTGTTATTCCCTCTGCCCTTCCCCTCTCCAGCTGCTCACAGCCCCATTATTTGGGAATGTTCTCCCAGCTCCTGAGTGTCCTCTGGGTTTTTGTGCACTCTGTGTAGTGCCTGGAGAAATTCCACTGAAATAATTACTTCAGCAGTCAGTTTCTTAGCTGGAGGACTCAGAGAGGCTGTAGCTTCTTCCTGTGAAATCAATGATTTTGGGGCTTTCCCCCCCTCCCCTCTGTCCTGCTTTCCATCCCCCTGGAGCATCCTGGCCCTCTGCAGCCTGCAGGGAAAGGACAGGTTCTTGTGCTGAGCGCAGGGAAGTGGAGGCTGCTTCTGTCACAGGAAGGGGCAGGGAGTGACCCAGCCCTGGCAAGGAGCTGGCACAGGCCTGGGATGCTCTCTGCCTGCTCCTCACTGCCTCCTCCTGGATGGATTCCCCTCCAAGGACGCTGAAATCCTGGGAAATCCTCCCATTCTCCTTGGCTCTCAGCTGCTGAGGGCCTCTGCTCGTGGGGGAGGCAGGAGCCACCAACCACCCCCGGGGGCAGAGGGCACAGGAGCTTCTGGGCAGGACAGAGGTTTGCAAGTGCTTTGAATTGCAAAGTGCAGCCAGAGCCTCCCTGGCCCTGCCCTGGAGCAGCTCCCCAGCAGCCCCAGCCCCACAGGATCCTGTGTGTCCCAGGGGGAGCAGCCCCTGGACAGCCCCAGCTCTCCTGGATGCAGCTCCCTGGCAGGGACAGGTAGGAGGCATCACCCACCCCAGCTTTCCACAGCCCTCAGGAAGGATTTGGTGCTCTGGGTATTCTGAGTTTCATCTCTGACAGAGCCTGCTGGCTCTCCCAGCAGTGCTGAGCTCCTGCTACCAAGCCAGGGGCCAGGGAGTACCTTCCTCTCCAGGCTAATGGAAAGAAAATGGACACAGGGTTTTTTTAATTGACTCGGGATCAATGGGTAAAGTATTTCCTAGGCACTTTTGTTGATAAATACATACATCCTTGCTGCCCAGAGAGGGTTCCCTGGCATCTCCTCTAAGTTCTGATCTCTGCAATCTGAATTAATCAATGTATTGGTATTGTAAGTTTGACTATAAAAGGGACTGAAGCTTTTTGGGTTCAATTCTCTCAGTAACTGGAATTCCAGAAGCTGATGGATGGTCAGAAAGCCCAGCAAAAGGACCTGTTTTTTTAGGAAAAGAGTTCCTTGGGGCACTGTTGAGCAGGGTGTGCTGTTCTGGGGAGCAGTGAGGGGTCCTGGGTGCCTCTGTGGGTGGGAGCAGCACTGGCACTGCACAGGGATGGAAAGGCCAAGTTCTACACACAGAAAGAGGATGAAGCACCAATGTTTTTTTATTTTCTTCTTTTTTTTTCTTTTTGGCAAACTTACTATTTTCATTGAGAAATGTCAGAGGAAAAAAAACAACATTCTGGTGAGGAAGCAGAAGCTCCTTCTCCTGTGATTTTAACTTCCCATTGGGATGGAGAACAATTAGTAAACAGAGAAAAGAAATCAAATCTTTAGATTTTTCTCAGAAACATGGATGTTTCCAGGCAGTTCTGCTGTAGAGGTGGTTTTTGTGGCTTGGCTGCAGGATCCTGGGTGGGATGGGGGTTGGTTTTTGCAGGGCTCTGCCTGAGCCTTGGCAACCTCCAGATGTTGGCAGCTTTTGAAAAGCAATTTTGCAGAGTGCCTGGTGACAGTGCTGGGCATTCCCTGGTGCCTCTGGGGCAGAGCTGGTGAGTGTGCACCTCGTGAAAATCACTCCAGCAAGGGGCTGTGCCAGGCTTTGTGCACTTATCTGAGTATCAGTGGCCTCTGAAGTTTATTGAGCTGATAAGGTCACCCTGTGACATTTGTTGGGGTCTTGAACGACAGGAGGTGTTTGTGGCAGGAATAAATTAGGTGAGATCTCGTTTTTCCTTGGTGTTATTAAATAAAGGGGGGTCAGGGTTCCCTGCAAGGGCACAGAAACAAGAGGGCCATGCAGGGAAAGGTGATTTTTCCTAGAGCTGCTTGCCAAGAGTGTCCAGGGCTTCCTGGAGGGATAATAATGAGCATTAATGGCTTTTCACCCTGGAGTTAAGACTTTATTTGTATGAACAGAGTCTCTCCTTAGAGCAGCAGCCCAGCCATGGTTGATAACTTCTCCTGTGAGGTTCTGACTGCTCGTGAGAAAAAATTGGGTTTTCCTACTCAGGTTTCTTTTCATGGGTTTGGAATGATCTTTGCAGAGCTGATGCCTTTCAGGATTTTTAAATACATTAACCTGGCTTTCCTCAAAGAGGTTTTGCAAAACCCTTGGGTTGTGTCTCAGCAGAGCAGCTTAGTTTGCTAGAAAATGAGAAAAACTCAGCCCCTTCCTGTTTCATCAGCCACTTCTAATGGACAAGGCTGGTGCTTTATTATTAATAAGTTGGATAAGTGAGTAAAGGGAGTTTTGGCAGTCAGGACTGAAAGCAACCTGGATAAAAGGGAGAATATTTAACAATGCAGTTGCTGTGGATTCAATTAAGAGCACTGAAGAATCTGCTTATTTCTTAATCTTATTTTCTGAAATATTATTACCCCTGCAACTGCTGCTCAGCAGCTCCCAGCCAGCTCTCCAGGCCCGGCACAGCAGTGGTCCCTGCATAATGTAGATGCTGAAATGAGAAATCAGCACTTTGTAATGGGCTCTCAAACTAAAATTAAACCTCGATTTCCTGGCTCGCAGTCAGATGGTTGGCATTCAGCTGGCCCGGAAAGCGTTTCTGGACCAGAGGAATTCTTATCTGGGCTTTGAAGTTCCCGGGGCTGTGTTTGGTTGGTGCTGCCCTGCCGGGCTGTGCGCTACAAACGCGGGCGTGCCCCGGGCAGAGGCTGTGTCCCCGCAGAGCTGGCTCTCCCGGCCGCCCTCAGGTGACACCGCCGGGCTCTTTCTAGGAACAGGCAGGTTCCCAGCCCGAGGGAGCGCGGGGTGTGCTGGATGTGCTGGGCCGCTTCGCTCTGAGCTCCGGCTCCTCCTCCCGCCGCTCTTCTCGCCCCGGCCGCGCCCGCCGGGAGCGGGGAGGGGAGAGGCCGCCGGCTCCGGGGCTGCAGCTGCAGGGGGGACTCGGGGCATTGCTGAGAGGGCGATTTCTCTGGCAGCAGCGCGGCCGAGGAGCCGCTGGGGCGGCTCAGGGCAGGGCGGAGCGCTCCGGGTCCGCAGGGCTCGCTGAGGCTCCGCTCGGCATCGGGGGATCTCCGCTCCCCCAGGACGGGAATGGTGCTCACACCTCGGCTCTGAGTGATCTCTGCTCTCCTCAGGAGGGAAATGGTGCTCAGACCCTCGGCCCTGGGCGATCTCCGCTCCCCCAGGACGGGAATGGTGCTCACACCTCGGCTCTGAGTGATCTCTGCTCTCCTCAGGAGGGAAATGGTGCTCAGACCCTCGGCCCTGGGCGATCTCCGCTCCCCCAGGACGGGAATGGTGCTCAGACTCTCGGCTCTGAGTGATCTCTGCTCTCCCAGGAGGGGAATGGGTGCTCAGATCGCAGCCCTGGGTGATCTCTGCTCTCCCAGGAGGGCAATGGGTGCTCACACCTCGGCTCTGAGTGATCTCTGCTCTCCCAGGAGGGCAATGGGTGCTCACACCTCGGCTCTGAGTGATCTCTGCTCTCCCAGGAGGGCGATGGGTGCTCACAACTCGGCTCTGAGTGATCTCTGCTCTCCCAGGAGGGCAATGGGTGCTCACACCTCGGCCCTGGGTGATCTCTGCTCTCCCAGGAGGGCGATGGGTGCTCACACCTCGGCCCTGGCTGCAGTTTCTCAAGACCTGGTGTCACATCACTCCCCTCGCTCTGGTTTTCCTGTCTTGTTTTGTGTTTAAGTGCTTGACAGAAAAGGTGATTTCACAGAGAGGCTTCTGTGGGCAGGATCTGAGTCCCTCGAGGGGTTCTTTGATGTGCTTTTTGTCACCTTCTGCACAGCACAGGAGAGTTCGTATTTTCTGTTAAAATTCCCCAGGTCTTTCCCTAATCCCTCGTCTGTTCTTGCTGCTGTGTGAGGGCATCAGTGCAGAGATGAATGACTTTGGCATAAGCCCCTTTTCACATCTAATCTCAACCCTAAAATTAATGTTCTTCTCAAATTAGGAGTACAATAGAACGTAGAATTCTTCCAAAAAGAGATGCCTGACTGCCCCATCCCAGTGACTCTGGTCCAGGAGGATTTATCAGGGCACACTCCAGCCCAGAGGGCTGACAGATTAGAGCTGGTGTTTGAGAACAGCCTCAAGTAAAGAGATGTGGAGCAATGAGTTCAAGAGTCTGAATCAAACCATGAAGCAGAAAGGAATGACTTGGGTGAAAAACGAATGTATTGAGCTAATGAATCATTTCGAGGCAAAACAAGAAATTAAATGTACGCTGAAAGCTGGCACATTAAGAAAAGGGCTGCGGGTTTTTATCCATTTTGCATTTCAAAATGCTGAAACAAAGTATGTTGGGTGCTGAAATCCCATTAAGAAATAATGCTGTGAGCAGGGAAACAAGGGTTTGGTTAACAGGAAATGGAGACTTGGTTTCTCCTCCTGGAGCAGCCAGGGACGCCTTTGTGCCACGGGGGAGGTGATGGTTGGGTACCAAACTCAGGGGGAAGAGCAGAGGGCAGAGCCCGGCGTGCCTGAGGGCTCCTGGCAGGAGAGAGGGAGCAAAGGGCTGGCCTTTGCTTCCCAGAATTTGGCACAGGACGGCGATTCTGGGTGCTCTGACAGCCTGGAGAGGGGATGGGAGGTGTGGCTGGGGCACGGAGCTGTGCCAAAGGGAACTGCCAGCTTTTCATTCCATGCTTTGGATCCCAGAATTCCCATTCCAGGGCAGCCCCTGCCCTCCCCTCCCAGCCAACCTTCTCACAGCTGCAGGTCCCAGGCTCTGGAAGACCCTTCCAGTCAATACTTTGACTTTTTGTGTAAAAACCTGTAAAGAAATCCTGTGGTGGAGCCTGATTGTTCTCACTGGTTCACGTCACGACCATTGGGGAATTTATTCTTTATTTCCAGCCTGCAGAGGGGCAGCATCACCCTGCAGTGGGGCTGAGCACTGGTGTGATGGGCTGGGGTGGGGTTGGCATGGCCTGGGGTGGGGCTGGCACGGGGAGGGGGGGG
>VZRX01011905.1:40712-55310 GCA_013398075.1 Notiomystis cincta
GGGGGGGGGGAATTTCACTGCTTTGGCTTTGGGCTGGAATGAATTAACGCCTCAGCTTCTGCCTCTTGGCGTATCTGGGGGGAAGGTGGCTCCGGGCCAGGACGGGCAGCTGTGGTGCCCGCCGGGGAAGCCGAGAACGGAGGGAGGGAGGGAGGGAGAGAGGGAGAGAGGGAGGGAGAGAGGGAGGTGTGCGCGGGGAGAGCCGGCGCGGCCGCTGCCGGTGCCGAGCCGTGCCCGGCGCATGCCTCGGTCTCCAGGTCCGGGAGGCAGAGCCCCGGCGGAACGGCGAGTGTGTGTCCCTGGCACGGTGTGCCAGCGCTCCAGATGGCACCGGGGCTCTGCTGAGCAAACACCGGGGGCTGCTGGGGAGCTGCCTCTGCCAGGCTGGGGCTCACACGTGTGGAGGCTGAGAATGGGCACCGGCGGGGGGGCAGAGGGACTAAAGCCCTGGAGTGGGGTGGTCTCAGCACGTTTTGACAATCTGGGTCTGCTCCCAGTGCTGCTCAGGCTGGTTTTGGTCTGGTTTTGGTCTGGTTTTGGTCTGGTTTTGGTCTGGTTTTGTGCCTTCTTTGCTGCAGAAAGCTGGACCTGCCCTAGGGGTACCTGAATCTCTCAGGGCACATCCTGAGCTCCCTTGTGGGCAAAGCTTCCTCTCTGTGCTCTTCCAGGTTCTGGTGGTGTCCCCTCAGGGCAGGGGCAGTGGTCAAAGCCAGATGTGCAGGGGCCAGAAGAATACAGCTCACAAACTCATTTCGCTGCTCAGCAGTGGTTAAACTGCAAGAGGGGCTTCTCTCTGGCACTCAGGGGCTGGGGGGATCCCTGCCCGAGTGCAGGGGGCCAAACCTTCATCCCAGGGCTGATCCTCCTTGTCTTTTGTGGGAGCACAGCATAAAGTAGGGATGCTGCAAGGCACTATTGGATCTGGAGGGCAGCAATTCCAAAAATTACATTGCTACAGTGCTTTAGTGGAGCCTTGAGAGAGGGCCACTGTGCTGAGCACACTGGGGTGCCCCAGGGCTGTAGAAAACACCCCATTCCCTGGGTTTCACTGGAATTTTAAGTGATTTCCTACTGTCCTGTTGTAAGAAGCTGCTGCTGTGAGGTAGAGAAGTTGGTGGAACACTTTGACACTGCTGTGGCAGCGGGCAGAGCCCTGCAAGCTGCAGCTTCCTGACTGCCAGGCTTTCCTCCCTCCCTGGGCGCTGCTTCCCAACAATGAGTTGGCAGTTAAGGCTGAGATTTCTGCACTTCTCTCCCACTGCTGCAACCAAGGCAGGAGGATTGGTTTGGAAGTGATGAACGGGGAGTTTGGGATGCTTTGTCTCTCCCAAATCCAGCCCCGAGCAGCGATACCCAGTCAGCAGTGACAGTTGTCCCTGGGAGCTGGGAGTGAATTTCCAGGTGCTGGTGGAAGGGGAGTGTGTTACAGGGAGTTGTCAGGATGCAAATGATGCCTCCTGATGATTGAAGCCAGTGAAACTTATTCTCACCTACTTTATTTACCTCCTTACTCTGAGTCATTGCAGCATCTCAAAGCTTTTAGGGGTTCCCAGTCAAAACAGGAGGAAAGGATTTGAATTCATCTGAGGAGAAACCGCTCCACGTCTTGGGAGCGAAAAGAGGAATTCAGGGCTGCCCATGGGCATCCAGGACAGGGATGTTTCCCTGTGTCTGGTGACCTGCAGGTGGGATGGGACCAGCCCAGGCTGCCCATGTGGAAGTATCCTCCACCAAAGAGGTTTGGAGGGATTTCTGTGTGCCAGGGATTGCTGTGAGATCGGGGCATGGAACTGGGAGCCCCTGGCCATGCCAGGGAGGGCAGGCTTGGCTGCAGACCAGCTGCCTGGGCACTGAGACTCCCCTGGCACCAGGAGATGGTGACTGGAACCAGCCAGGGGAGGCTGAGCCTTTTCCCTGAGGCAGGTTTGTCCCTCGTGCTGGGGGCATTTGGAAGGGAAAGGCATGAAGGGAAGGAGCTCCAGGGAGCACTCTGTGTTGGGAAGGAGCTGCTGGCAGGACATGTAAACATCTGTTTGGATCCCATTCCTTGGGCCAGTGGGCTCCCTGTAGCACTGGAGATGTGGGTTTAAAACCACAAATGTTTTTTAGCAGATAACCATGTCCTGTTTGTGCAGCTCCCCTGGAAGCAGGGGAAGCTCTGACCACTGCCTGTCCCAGGGCACACCGGGACTCCAGAGGGATTGCAAACATTCCCCTGGGGTATCTGGTTTGGAGGCTGTGCCCCAGGCCTTGGCAGGGCTCTGTGTCCCCTCCCTGCCCCGTGGGGCCCCCTCACCTCCTTCAGTTGTGTTTGTGGAGCTGCTGATACAGAAATGTGAACTGCTGGGGCTTGGGAGGAACATTGACATTGCGGAAGAGCTGGGCTTGGAGAGGACCTGGAGGGCTCTGCTCCAAAGCTGGACTGCTCTAAGGCTGTCCCAGCTGGCTCAGGACCAGTCCTGCTGGGCTTTGAACATCTCACTGGGCGTTTCTCAGCTTCTCTGGGTGCAGGGTTTGATCACTCTCAGGGTGAATAATTTTCCCCCTGCTGCATCCTGTAGCTGTTCCCTCTTGTCCTTCCTCGTGTCTCCCAGAGGAGCCTGGCTGCTCCTTTCCCCAAGGCTCAGCTGGATCCTTCCCCCCCTTTCTTTCTCCTTCAGGNAGTTTGAGATATTTTTGGCAGGAATAAATGGGACTTTGCTTCAGCCCTGTTACAGTCAACAACTGAGGCTGGAGTCTCCTCAGTGGGAAGGAGCAGCACTCTGCTAGGCTGAGCTTAATGCAGGGTTCTTGGAGGCAAAGGGCTGCAGGGAGTGAGGGATTCACCCAAATGTGTCTGAAAATAGCATTTCTGACCGATGGATGTCTGCTCCCCCAGGGGCAGCCTGGCATTAACAAACAGGTCTTGCTAAATGTGGGTTTTTTGCCTGACACTTGCACACAAATGACCACAGAGAGGTCCAGTCTGGCCCTGGAAATCTCTGCAGCCACTCAGGCCTTGCAGGAGCTCTCCAGGGGATGCTGCCCATAGGCCACAATTCCCTGCTGGACCATTGCCGTGCTGCGGAATTCCCTCCTGCGGGGAGGAGAACTCAATTTATTTATTTTTAACATTTCTTTAACAAAGGCTTTCTCCAGCAAAGACCTTTCAGAGCCCCATCTCTGTCCTCAGTGAAAAACCACGTGCTGGTTTGCCGCCTCAGCTCTGGGTGTGAGGTGCTTTAGTGCAGGAGAAACGCTGTGCCAGGGACATTCCTGCCCCAGGCTCGGCTCTGCTGCCTGGGATGAGGGTTGGTAGCAGAAATCCGAGTGGGGCTATAAGGATGGTCGGTGCCACACCCTGACCCTGCCCTGCTCCGGGCTGGGGCCATCGGTGCCGCTTTGAGAGGCAGGGCAGGACCTCTCCTCGCTGTTTATGGAGGAGCCCTGAAGGAGAACCTGGGGCATCCAACAGGTTTTGCCTCTGAAGCCTTTTTGCTGGGCTGGGAGCCGTGGCTGGGAGGTGTTTTTGGCAGGGGGCAGAGGGTTTGCCGTGGGGTGTGGCTGTTTGCTGGCACGGGGTTGGTGCTCTGCCCACCCGGGGCATCTCCCGGCCTGGCCCTGGCAGTGCCCACACCACGGGCTCGTCTCGTGTTGGGGCCCGACCAGGCAGCCCCCGTGGGGTTTGTGCCCGCTGTCCCCGTGGAGGGCTGGCATCGCCTCTCCTGCCAGCCTCGGGTGAGCTCCCCGGGGCTCCTTGGGCTGTCCCGGGCGCTGTCAGGCCAGCAGCTGGCACTGCCCACCCTTCTGGGCATCTCTTGTGGGGATGCTGAGGGCGTTTTCAGGGCAGGATCCCTGCGGGAGTGGGGCGGGGAGCTCAGCGCGGCTGAGCCCTCAGGGCAATGAGTAAATTGCACCGGTTTGAGCCCGATGGTCACACAGGACCCCAGACCCCCTGGCAGCGCAGGGAGCTCAGAGCTGCCGCCCCTCACCCTGAGCCCTTCCCTGACACCGCCGCGATTCCTCCCCGGGGTTTGAGCCCCGCCGCTCCTTTTCCTTGCCCCGAGCTGCTGGAACTGCCCCGAACCCCTGAAGGGCCCCGAGCTCTGCTCATCCTCCCTCTTTTGCAGCCACTCCTCTGCTCAGGGCCAGGACTGACATCCCCGTGTCCCACCCGGCTCAGCCCCGAGCTCCCGCCGGGTTTTGGGTGTGGTTGTGGCCGCTCCCGGCTCTCCCATCCCTCGCTCCGGCAGAGTTTGCCCTGCGGCACGGGGCGATGCCACCCCCGAGCTGGGTGCTGGAAGGGAACAGGCCGAGGTTTGGAAGTGCTGAGCTCTCCTCCCACGGCTCCTGGGGAGCCGCCAGCACCGCCGAGGATCTCGGTGCCCTACATAGCACTGACAGGCAGACACGATCCTCACCTAAGGATGCCACACTCAGCACTCGCGCTTGGGCTTCTGCTCCGTTTATTTTCGGCTCCTTGTTCCCATCAGGTCCCACCAGGGCACAGGGATTAGCGTGTTCCTCCCCCGGGGGAGGCTTTCCTGCTTGCTGGAAGAGTGGCACCCGTCTGAGTGGGCCGTGAGGGTCCAGGGCACATCGGGGTCTCATCTCCCAGCTCCCAGCTCTTCCACAGTCCTTGCTCACTTGTCAGGACTGCAGGGACTCGTTTAGCTCATTAGCAAAGGCAGGGAGCTGTGTGTCAGAGCAGCCTGAGCACCTGGAGGGCCTTTTTGTCCAGGCTTGGCAGTGCCTGCCCTCTCCATCTACCTGAAAAGAGGCTGTAGCCAGGTGGGATCGGTCTCTTCCTCCAAGCAACAATCACTAGGATAAGAGGAAACGGCCTCAAGTTGTGCCAGGGGAGATTTAGGTTGGATTTGGGGCAAAATTTCTTTACCAAAAGGGTTGTCCAGCCCTGGCAGAGGTGGAGTCCCCACCCCTGGAGGGATTTAAATGATCGTGGTTGTGGTGTGTGGGGACGTGGGTGAGCACTGGGCTTGGCAGTGCTGGGGCATGGTTTGATGATGGATTTGATGATCTCAGAGGTCCTTTCCTACCTCAATGAGTGTGTGGGTGATTCTGGGAGGAGCACAACTTGCTGGAAGGTAACTCCAGGCCGGGCTGGACGCTGGGCTGGGAGCAGCTTGGCCGGGCTGCAGCGAGCGCTGCTGCGGCTCTGGCACCGCGCCTGCTCCTCTCCAAACCTGAGGTAGTTCAGTTGTGATCCAGGTTTCGCACAGGAATGCCAAGGAAAGGTACTCCTGTGGTTAAAGCAGCCCCTGGGGAGGCAGCTGAGCCCACATTGCCCAGGATCAGCCCCTCCATGTGCCGCCTCTGCAGCTGCCAGCGAGTGCCCGGATCTGCTGGTGGCTTTTCCAGGTGCCCACCAGCACAGCTTGCTGTGTTCCTGCAAACCAAGGGTGCTGGAGGCTCAAGGCCCTGCCCTGGGGTCGCCTCTGCTCCACCCCACAGCCAGGAAGGGGAGCTGCCCTCCCCTCCCCTCCCCTCTCCCACAGGTCTGTGAGCAGATGTGTGCCTCTTCCTCTCGCTTTCCCCTTCCTCTCACTCGTTCCTTCTCCCCCTCTTTACTTTCTTTTTTCATCTCCTCCCATCTGTCCCTCTCACATCAGGCTATTTCGGGCTGAGTTCTCACTGTCAGTGTGGTGGAGCCGTGGTGCAGCTCCTGTCTCTGGGGGATGAGCACAGCTCCGGGAAGCCTCCCCAGGCACTTACCTTGCCTGGCTCATCCTCACCCCCCTGCCTCGACCCTGTCTCAAAGGCATTTCGAGATCAGGGTGAAAAGGCATTAAATCCTTCTCAGAGCCAGAGGAGAAAGTCATCAGATTTAATACCTTTCCACCCCAGCCTTGAAATGCCTCTGAGCCTTGTGAGTGGTTATTAAAGCAGCCTGAAGCCAAGAGTGGTGTTGGCAGGTCATTACTTGTGTCTGTAACTTCCAGAGGCTTCAAGTCAAGGCATGAATTCCTTTGTTTGTTTGTTTGTTTGTAAGTGATGGCTGTAAATTGAACAGGAAATGCACCACCAGAAGTGAATTTTTAATGCTCTTCATTTACCAAAAATTCGGGAGACAGCGGTGAAGGCTCTGGGAGGGAACAGGTCCCGACCTGAGCTGAGCTGAGCTGCTGCTGTGCTTTGCTGCTCTCCCTCTGAGCATCCTCCAGCACCTGAAGCACAGGGACATCATTTACCCTCAATTACTGCCTGAGGCACATGAGCTTAATGCCACCCAGACCCTGCAGTGCCCTGGCAGAGCTGGAGGAGAGCTGGGGCTTGGGGCTGGCTCTGTTGTCCCCTGGAGAGAAGGGAGCTGCTTCTGCTGCCCCAGTTCTTGGGCTACAGGAGCCCAGGGGTGCTGTCCACATCCCTGCCCAGCTCAGGAGGGAGCTGAGAAGAGCTGGAGCTGGAGGAGGCAGGATGAGGTGGAAGGTGCTGCTCAGCCGAGGAGCTGCCTCCAGCATGGGTGGGCAGGTGATTGCTCTCTCTTTTACATAAGCAAGGTTTATTATGGCTTTGTTCTAATAATAAATGTGCCTTTGTCTCCTCACCTTCTAATGAAACCTTCCCCTTTTGTGAGGGGCTGCAGCTTGAAAGGTGGGGGCAGACCTGTCTCTGAAGCTGTGAAATTTCTTCCCCCTCTGCTCCTCTCCTTTCTCCCACCCTCCCCTGCTCTGCCCTTCTCTCTGGGAGGTGCTGCTTGTGCCAGTCAGGAGTTGGGCATCGTGGTTCAAGGTTTCGCTGTGTGGGGACAGCTCTGCTCTCCCAGCCCCTGCATCCCAGAGGGGAGCCAAGGCTGTTTCCCTGCCTGTGCCATGGCTGTTTCCCATGGGAATGAGATGAGCCGAGGTTTGTCTGCGCTCGTGGAGCCAGATCTGGATGAAATGAAAAGGTCAATTTGAAGTAGATTATCTAAAGCACATTAAAAGCCAGTGTAACCTTTCGGACTCCATTAAGTGGCTTTAGTTCTGTATATTGTAAATCACAGTTAAAGCGTTTTTGGGGTCTGGAAAACAGCTGTTTTCCAGATGAGATTTGGAAGGATTTTTAGTTTTCTTAGAGAAATCTCCATATTTTCTCAGCAATTGGGCTGTTGGTGAGGATTTGGGTGCCTGGTGGGAAGAAGGAGAGGTTTCAGTGGGATACCTCGAGTCGCCTCTTCCCTCTGTGACCAGCACAACAAAGCTGATTCAGCTGTGAGCCAAAAGCACCTTTTTGGTACCAAAAAAAAGGTTCTTCTATTGCATTTGCTTTCACCATGGAACAGAGTGGCCAAAGCCACCCTTGGGGAGGTTTATGTCTGTCCATGACTTTGGAATCCCTTTTGTACCATTTGAGTGAGGAGTTGATTCTCCTGGTGAGCCCGAGGCTCTGGGGGAGGAATCCTGGGAATCTCACTGGCTCATCCCAGTTCCCCAGGACCTTGAGGGTCTGCAGGAGGCCTTTGATCTGCGTGGTTCTGTTTGGCTTTCAGGAGGGTTGTTCTGCAGCTGGAACGAGCTCCTGTTCCTCCAGAATTCCCGGCTGCCAGCTGGCACCAGATTAGGAGAAAACCAAATCATTTGCTGATTCTCTCCCCACAAACATCTCTGTGAGGCATAAAGGGCCACTGTCCAAAACCAAACACAGGCAGAGGGGCCTGAGCAGCCCCTGCTGCTGACAGGGATAATCCAATTTAGCTGGAGGGAGCTGGCCTGATCCTTCCAGCTCCTTCCCAGGGCTCCGCTCTGCAGCTGGAGGAAATCTGGGATGTGGGCAGCAATCAATGCCAGGGCAGCTCTGAGGCACAGCACAGCTGGCAGAGCCACCCCAGGGCTGGCTCGTGCTGTGAGAGGTGGCACGAGGGCCCACTTTGGTGTGAATTAACTTAAAGCTGCAGGAGAGAGCTGGGAATGAGCAGGGGAGAAGGGGAGGATTGCAGGAGGGAGCAGGTCAGGGGCTGAGCCCAGAGAGGAAAAGGCTCTGGGGAGATCTTGGAGCACCCTGCAGCACCTAAAGGGGCTCTGGAAGAGCTGGAGAAGGACTCTGGAGAAGGGCCTGGGGTGCCAGGACCAGGGGGAATGGCTTCACACTGACAGAAAGCAGGGTTAGATTAAATATTGGGGAGAAATTCTTCCCTGGGAGGGTGGGCAGGCCCTGGCACAGGTGCCCAGAGAAGCTGTGGCTGCCCCTGGATCCCTGGGAATGTCCAAGGCCAGGCTGGACAGGGCTTGGAGCAGCCTGGGATGGTGGAAGGAGCAATGAGCTCCTCCCTGCAGCCTCTGCACAGACCAGAGCCCAGGAGTAGGAGCAACATAAATCCTGTCCCAGGGAGGCTGCTCCTCGTGGCTGAGGGATGGCTCTGCTTCCTTTGGACTCACATTTCTGTTGAAATGTGAATTTATTGCTTTTATTTCGTTTGAACTGTGCAGGAGTGCTGAGGACTCATAAAGCAAAAGCAAAATGCAAGAAAAATCTTTATGGTCTGCAAGGGCCCCCTTGGCTTTGATGATATTTCTTGGTGTCCCTGGCTCCCAGTAAATAAGGAAAGGGGAGAGGGCACTGCTGGAAGAGGGAAGGGCTCAGGCTGGCTCAGTTAATGACGGGAACCCAGGGATTCATTCTTCCCAGAGGATTTTTCCCTTTGCAGGTGTAATTGCTGTGTTTGACAGCCCTGTTCCGTCTGTCTGTCTGTCTGTGGGATGTACAGTACACGAGCACAGACCCTTTGCCTCTCACCCACCCTTGTTTTTCTCTGTGTTCTCTCTCCCCTTGCCTCGAACCCCTCATTACCCTCATCGTTCCTCTCTGCTTTCTGATTTAATTTGGTTTATTTTTTATTCTATTTTCTTTTCCCTTCTCTGCTCATCACTCATGGCTGTAAAACCAGCCCAGGAGAGACACAATGCTGAGTTCCTGAAAACACCAATCCCTCAAAGTCTGATTTCTCTGCACAAAGCGTGGCACTGATCAGAGGCAGAGCAGCCACGCAGCTTGTGAGACTCACTAAAATAATTACAATCATTTTAAAAAAAAGGCACAAACCAGGCATAAAACCTGCTTTTATCCACGGAGCTGAGTCCTGGAAGGGGCTGTAATTGGCAAAGCCACCAGAGCATCACTGGCAGCTGAGCGGGGGCAGGTCCCAGGTGCGGTGTGACCTCGGCTGAGCACGGGGGGGGCCTCTGGTCCCCCTGGGGGTGACAGTGCCAGCCTGGAGCCGGGGGCTGTGCATTCCCTCACCCTCTGTGCTGCTCTCGCTCTTAGGCCTCACGCCGAGGATTTCAGCGTGGACTCCTCCTTCTCACAGTAAGTTCTCCGCCCGCGCCCCCGGTGCCGCGGGGAGGGAGCGTCGCTCGCCCCGGGGAGGAGCCAGAGCGGCTCTCCAGGCAGCAGAAACCCCCCGGAATTTGGGGTTTGGTGCTCCTGGGCTGAGTGTTTTGGTGAGCTGAGTTCTTTGGGCAGTTCCCGCTGCTGAGAGCAGCGGTTAAGCCTGGCTCTAATGTGCATTAAAGTGCAGGGTCAGCCCATGGAAGTGTTCCAGGACAGGATGGATGGGGCTTGGAATAACCTGGTCTAGTGGAGTTGTGCCTGCCCATGGCAGGGGGCTGGAGCCAGGTGACCTTTAAAGGTGCCTTTTAACCCAAAGCAGCCTGTGATTCTGTGATTATCCTGCTTTTAAGGGAGTGATGAGCACAAGATTTGTCCTCTCCTGCTCTCACCGCTGAGGAGCTGTGCATGGCAGCAGCAAATCCTTCTGCAGTGGTTCCCCCATGGGGAGGATTCTCTGCTCCCAGGGCCAGACAGGATTCTTGGGGAAGAAGCCATAGCAGCAAATGGGTGATTATCCATTAATGATGAGCTCCGTGCACAGCCCTAATTAAGCAATGAAGCTTCATCAGCACGAGCAATTACAGGAGCAGACTCACGAGTGTCAGCCTGCAGTGTTGCAAAACAAATAGGCCAAAGGAAGCACAGGGTGTCATCCCACGGCTTTTGGGGTTTTAACCTGCAGTAGAAGTGTAATTATTTTATTGGGGGGTGAGTGGTGCCACTGCCCAGCCAGGAGCAGCAGCCAGGCCTTGGGTGGGAGATGCTGCCCCATCCCTGGAAACGTTCAAGGGTTGGGTGGGGCTTGGAGCAACCTGGGACAGTGGAAGTTGTCCCTGTCCGTGGCAGGAGGTGGCACAGGATGAACTTTAAAGTCCTTCCAGCCCAAAGTATTGTATTATCTACAGCTTGAAGGCCTGAGTATGTCCCTGTTTCCTCCAGTGCTTGGTTTGGTGCCTGGAAATGAGCTCTGCAACTGCTGAACTCAGTTGGAGAGGGATTACAGCTGCCTTCAGGGAATGAGGAATCAATAAAAATCCCATTTCCATTGCAGTGTCCTCCCTAATAAAAAATTATATATATATATATACATATAAGAACTAAAAGTCAAGGAGATTTCTTTCAGGCCCCTTCAGACCCACTCCTGCAGTCTGTGTCAGCTCTCACCCCACTGGCACACCAGGGTTTGTGGGATGAGTTCAGGGCAGGGTGTGAGATAAATGGCCCTGGAGGCCAAACCCAGTCTTGGGCAGGGCTTTTCCCACCGTGGCTGCTCAGACCTTGCTTTTCATCCCCCCAAAATAAAACTGCAGCGTTTCTGCTGGAGCCAGGATGACATTACCTGCACCCAGCTGGGTTTAATTTGCTGCAGAGTGGTTGGCAGTATCAATTCTTTCTTTGGGCAAAAAAAAATCACACTCCATAATAAAACAGGAGCTGTTTTTTCTGGTTGATTCCCACGGCAAAGGCACGAAACCTTGAAGGAGCAAGGGCTTGGTGGGGAAGGTTTGCCACAGCATCCTGGCTCCCTGGGCAGTGTTTGTTGATGTGGGACAGGATTCTGCTGGTCATGGTCTGTGATGTGCCTTGGCATGAGCTGTGCCAGGGAAACTCAGCCCTGGTGCTGTGGGAGCTGGGAGGAGCAGCTGCCTCTCCACGGGGCTGTGACAGAGCCACGGTGGCTGTGACAGTGCCACGGTGGCTGTGACAGTGCTGTGGTGGCTGTGACAGTGCTGTGGTGGCTGGGATGGTGCCACAGTGGCTGTGACAGTGCCGTGGTGGCTGTGACAGTGCTGTGGTGGCTGTGACAGTGCTGTGGTGGCTGGGATGGTGCCACAGTGGCTGTGACAGTGCCATGGTGGCTGTGACAGTGCTGTGGTGGCTGTGACAGTGCTGTGGTGGCTGGGATGGTGCCACAGTGGCTGTGACAGTGCCATGGTGGCTGTGACAGTGCTGTGGTGGCTGTGACAGTGCTGTGGTGGCTGGGATGGTGCCACAGTGGCTGTGACAGTGCCATGGTGGCTGTGACAGNGAAACGTTCAAGGGTTGGGTGGGGCTTGGAGCAACCTGGGACAGTGGAAGTTGTCCCTGTCCGTGGCAGGAGGTGGCACAGGATGAACTTTAAAGTCCTTCCAGCCCAAAGTATTGTATTATCTACAGCTTGAAGGCCTGAGTATGTCCCTGTTTCCTCCAGTGCTTGGTTTGGTGCCTGGAAATGAGCTCTGCAACTGCTGAACTCAGTTGGAGAGGGATTACAGCTGCCTTCAGGGAATGAGGAATCAATAAAAATCCCATTTCCATTGCAGTGTCCTCCCTAATAAAAAATTATATATATATATATACATATAAGAACTAAAAGTCAAGGAGATTTCTTTCAGGCCCCTTCAGACCCACTCCTGCAGTCTGTGTCAGCTCTCACCCCACTGGCACACCAGGGTTTGTGGGATGAGTTCAGGGCAGGGTGTGAGATAAATGGCCCTGGAGGCCAAACCCAGTCTTGGGCAGGGCTTTTCCCACCGTGGCTGCTCAGACCTTGCTTTTCATCCCCCCAAAATAAAACTGCAGCGTTTCTGCTGGAGCCAGGATGACATTACCTGCACCCAGCTGGGTTTAATTTGCTGCAGAGTGGTTGGCAGTATCAATTCTTTCTTTGGGCAAAAAAAAATCACACTCCATAATAAAACAGGAGCTGTTTTTTCTGGTTGATTCCCACGGCAAAGGCACGAAACCTTGAANGGCTGTGACAGTGCCATGGTGGCTGTGCCATGGTGGCTGTACCAGTGCTGTGGTGGCTGTGCCAGTGCCACAGTGGCTCTGATGGTGGCACAGTGGTGACCCTGACAGTGCCACGGTGGCTGTGCCAGTGCCTGTCACAGGCTGCCCTGGGGCCTGCTGAGCCCCTCGGGGCCGGGTGCTGCTGTGATCCCTGGGGATCCCTGGGATTCTGGGACAGGGGGAGAGCAGCTCCAGTGTTGTGCCTGCTAAGGGGTGTAGGATGAGAAAATTCACAAAAAATGGTCAGATTTGTTTGGAATACTTGGCCTTTTGAGCCATGCTGCCCGTGCCAGTGGTGTCCCTGGTGTCCCCAGTGGTGTCCCTGGTGTCCCCAGTGCTCTCCTGTACCTCCCTCGGGACCTGGAATCCCCCCTGAGTGACCCCCCCTCCTCTCCCTCCGTGGGTCAGCGGTGTTGGCCGGGGGGCTGTGCCCCCAAAGCAGGGACAGAGAGCCCCAGTTCCCCGTCCCCCCCCGGCTGCTCTGCGTGTTCTTCTCACATCGTGCCCGAGCTTCCCCGCAGGCGCTGCGGCAGCGGGAGCTCCGCGGGCCGTGGGTGATGCCCTGGAGAGGCCGAGACGTTCCCGGGGGCAGCTCCCGGCGAGGGGAGGGTGTCCTTGGGCGGTCAGTCCTGCCGGGAGGGCTGAATCCAAGCGTCCCCCGGCCCTGAGGGACCCGGCGCGGCAGGAGCCCGTCCCCACCCCCGGTTCGAAGCCGCTCTCTCGCCGAAACCGCAGCGCTCCTCCTTCGAGTAATTGTTCAATTACTGCTCATTGAGCGTGGGGGCAGCTTGTTCCTTGTCTCCGCCTTTGGCAGGCGCCCAGGTTGTCTGTGCAGCTCTTCCCATTCCCAAACCCCGCTCTGGGAGCGGCCCCGAGCGCCGGGAGCTCGGGAGGGCAGGGCTGGGGCTGCCCCGTCCTCTGCTCGCCCCGGGGTGGGGGGGTGGCAGACACGGGGCACAGGGGCGGGCAGGACGCAGAGCTCACCCCGTGGCATCCCTCGTATCCAAAAACCACCAAGGAAACGGTGGGGAAAAGGCAAAAACATCCCCAAGGGGATCAGGAGGGCTGGAGCTGCAGGGGTGGTTCATGGAGCTGCCCTCAGCAGGTACCTGAGCCCCAGCCCGGCAGCTTTGGGAAGGATTTATTTATCTGGGAGGGATTTTGGCTCTGCTCAGGTTCCTGCTGCCCCCAGGGCCCGGCTGCTGAGAGAAGGGCAGGAGGCAGCCTGGCCATGGCACGGTGCCCTCAGAGCATCCTGTCTCCTGCACAGCCTCCTCTGCTGCTCCTCGGGGTGCAGGGACAGGAACTGCTGCATCTGCACTGCCAGCCTGCTCCTTCCCTCCCTCGGCGCTGGGTGTGGTACCAGAGCCCGTCCCAGGGATCCCACCCTGGCCAGCAGCACTTTCTGTAATTCCAGAGTGGCTGCAGCCACGTTTCCTTCGTGTTTGATCCGTGTGGGTTTGCAGGGAGGATGCAGAGCTGTCCTCTGGGCTGAGCTGGAGTGGAGGAGTGAAGTGAGCTCTCACCTGAGCTGTCTTGGCAGAGATTGGGGAGATTTCTGGGGTTTTGCTGGTTTGGTGTTTGTTTGGTTGGGTTTTTTCCCCCAAAACTTCTGAAGTCTTGTTTGCATCCTGCTACGTGATGGCAGAAATTCCTTGGGAAGTTTCCTGGGGCAGGAAATCATCCCAGGTTGGGTGGGCATGGGAGTAACCTGGTCCAGTGGGAAGGTGTTGGGATGAGATGAGCTTTGAGGTCCCTTCCAACCCAAACCCTTCTGGAATTCTATCCACACCAGCATTTCCCACCCAGCTGAAGTGTGAGGGAAAGGAATGGATCCTTGGGGGGAGGCTGAGGGGCTTTTTCCCTATCAAGAGCCTTATTTGTCTGAAGACACATTCTCATGGCATGAAGTGTCTGACACAAAATACAGAGGAAGCACCCTGGGAAGCCAAGAGAGAGCAGCAGGGGAGCTCTGGGCACGTCCTGGGGCAGGGCTGGCAGCTCCCTCCCTGGGCTGGCAGCTGGGTTTGGGGCTGTCTGAGCTTTCAGGCTGAGCCCAGTGACTGTCACAGGTCGTGGGGCTCAGAGGGAGCTGCCTGTGCCCCACTGCCCATGTAAGAGTCCTGTGGATGCAGAATTTGGGGCATCCCTCCATCTTTCCTGCACTGCCTGTGTGTGGGGGCTGCACCTGGGTTCCTGTTTTTTGTGTTTTCCTCTTTTTTAAGAGAACTCTGCCTGTCCCAGCAAGTGTGGAGCAGGGGCTGTGCTCCTCAGTGTCTATTTTGATGCCAGTGGGCTGGGGTGTGCTCCTCCTGGCCTTTCACCCTGCACTGTTCAGAACAAACTATTGTGTCTTTTTTTGGGAACTCATCATCTTGCAACAAATTGCCTCTAATCTTGGATTAATAAAGTACAATAAATAACTGAGCGAAGAAAATGAAGTCACTCAGGCATTATGAAGTGCATAATAGCAGCAATTACACTTCCAAGCAGAGGGTTTGTAACTAAACCTGTACCAGG
>VZRX01011905.1:55349-73882 GCA_013398075.1 Notiomystis cincta
AGGGGGGGCAGGGGGTGCAGCTGTGTGCTGCCTGTGCAGCTGGTGACCCTTGGAGTGGCCTGGGATGGGCTGGAACTGGGATGCTTCAACAGTGGGGATGATGGTCCTGGTGGGGATGATGGTCCTGGTGGGGATGATGGTCCTGGTGGGAAGAATGCTCCTGGTAGGAAGGATACTCCTGATGGAAAGGATGCTCCAGGTGGGAAGGATGCTCCTGGTGGGAAGAATGTTCCAGGTAGGATGTTCCTGGTGGGAAGGATGCTCCAGGTGGGAAGGGTGCTCCAGGTGGGAAGGATGCTCCAGGTGGGAAGGATGCCCAGCCATGGCAGCAGGGAGGGGACACTTTGAGCACCCCACCCCGGCTGAGCCGCTGTGAAAGCCGAGCTGTCACGGTGTGTTTTGGGGTGGTAACAATGCAGTCGGAGTTTTGCTTGATTCTTGTTTCCAGTTAACTCCTGACAATGAAATTAAAGGGTATCTTTTACATGATATCATCTCCTTCCCTCAGCTGGAAATGGAGCAGGAGCTTTGATGCTTTGGGATGGTGCTGCTGCCTGGGAAAAGCCATCCCTCACCCAGCTGTGGGGTGTTGGCTCCACCTGCACAGTGGGACCCCCACAGAGCTCTGGGGCTCAGCCTCAGCAGGTTGTTCTGCACAGGAACCTTTTCTTTCCACATTCTTTTATTCCTTTGTCTCTCTGCAGTGCCAAACACCCCCTTCCCCCCAGCCAAGACATGTTCCGTGGCTTTTCCAGTGTTCCTCCTTCCTGCAGCCGTCAGGATGGATGAATACGTGGGCCACTTCACCACAAAAAGTTAGATCTAATCATTCAGTGCTTTTATCCCTCAGTAATTACAGTCATTGTCTCGAGGTGGGCCACAGCTCCACAGATCAGTGAACCATCTGTCTGGTGGCAGAGATTTATTTTGCTGTTTGTTGCTTTGACGAGAGACAAATGTCTCAGAGAGGAATCGTGCTCCCTGAAGTCTCCAGCTCCTCAAGGAGCTTAATCCTCGGGGACTCTGATGAATGGGGTGCTCAGCGCTGCTGTCGGAGCTCCCAGCCAGCTCCCAGCACTTCCTGGGCTTTTTTAATAAGGAGAAGGAGCAATTATCCTGCGTGCAGTGTTGTGAGCAGTTGTGACAGCTGATTTATGCCCTGGCACTGAAGAATGATTTGCAGAGTCTGGCTCTGGAAACGATTAATTTTAACACGTGTGAAGGCTGGGCTTTGAGGCTCTGCATTAATGCTGTTTGCTCCTCAGGCATCGTGCTGGTGAGCCGGGGCTTGGGAACTCTCCTGCTCTCTCCCTGCGGTGGGGTCAGGGCTTGTCCTGGTGGAGCAGAGCCCCTCTGGCCCCCTCCCTGCCCTCAGGTGCAGCCCAGGCTGAGGGACCCGCCCGGTGAGGGTCTCCCAAACCCCTTTCCCGGTGTTCTGCCTGTTCAGCTGGGCACAAACGCTCGGTAAATGTTTATCCCTCCGTGTCAGGGCGAGGAGCAGCTGCCCCCCGATAAATCAGGGTGCGGCAGCACATCCTGAACTGGGAACTCGCCCACCTCGATCCAAGCCTGGCCGGGGAACGCCTCTGATTAATGAGGTCTCGATGGCCTCTCCCAGGCAGTTGAAACAGGAGTTTTAACAACGGGAGCGCTTCCCCGGGCACAGCGCACAGCGAGGAGGGGAAGCGGTGGCTGATTCTCCTTGGTGAGGAGCGGACTTTGCCTTGCTCGCTTCAAAGCGGGGCAGGGGGAACCGCTCGCGTTTCAGCAGCAGCGCTGCGGGTCAGGGCGATGAAAAATGGGTTTTTGTAAATGGGTGTTTGTAAAGAGCCGCGGGAGGCGGTGAGCTGAGCTGGGAGCGGCTTTGCCCGCACACCCTTCGTCCGGCTGGGCCGACCCCAGCCCCTGCTGCCATGCCGGGGGAGCGGCCTCCAGCCTGGGGCAGCTTTTCTCCCGTCCCCATGGCCGTGGGCATCCAGCCGGGATGGGGGCGGGCAGGGGACTGCGGCTGGGGCCGGTGGGACAGGCAGGAGCCAAGGGAGGCGGGGATGGGACATTTCCAGATTCGCCTGCGGCTCCTCCTGCCGGGTTCTGAGAAGTGCCCTGGCCGGTAACTTTCTGCCCTTGGCACCTCGTCCCCGTGCCACGAGTCACCACCGGTGGCCCCGGATGCCAAGTGATGTTTGGAGTTGGCTGCCAGCTCCTGGGTTTCTCTGGAATGACCAAACGTGGTATCTTAGCAACAAAGGGGAATTTTCTCCTTTTAGAGCGGAATTGTCTTTTAACAGCTTGGATGCGGAATGTTTCTCCTCCCCAGGCAGAGCCCGGGCATGGGCAGAGCCGGGGCGTGCTGGGGACACTGGGGACACTGGGGACATTGTCCTCACCAGCTCCTGCTCTGCTGGGGGATTGGAGCCTCCGAGGCCGCCGCTTCCGTGGGAGGTTTTGGACGCTGTAAAGTGTGAGCGACAGGAGAAGTTTGTCAATCTGCTGTCAGCTGATGTGTGGGAAGGAGAGCCAAGCCCCGAGCCCCCAGCAGAGCCCCGTGGGTCACATCGGTGGCTTTGGTGGTCACCGGGGCTCCGGGGGCAGCCAGGAGCCCGCGGCTGGGCCCGGGGTCACACGGCTGGGGTGGGGACAGGGGCGCTCCTGGGGGGCTCCTGCTCTGCCCTGGCACCCCCCTGACCGTCCCCTCTGGGGACTTCTCCCGCAGGGTGCAGGTCGAGTTCTACGTGAATGAAAACACCTTCAAGGAGCGGCTGAAGCTCTTCTTCATCAAAAACCAGCGGTCGAGTGAGTGCCCGCTCCGGGATGCGCCTCTGCCGGGAGAGCCGAGCCGGGAGAGCCGCGCTCTGCCCGCCCTGTGGCATGAGAAGCCATTGCCATCTGCTGGTGGCCGTGTCCCCAGGGGATGCTTTGCGCGGGGAGGGGGAGATGCCTCCTGCCGCCTTTGCTCCCTGGGGACAGCCAAGCTGGGACAAGCTGGGAGTGAATGTCCCCATCACAGTCTGGCTGTGCTTCCCCGAGGCTGTGGGGACAGCCAGGGCAGGCTGTGAGGTACCCACTCCTCAGGATTAGTCTCCACTTGACTAATGGTGTTTTTATTTTCTTTCTCCGAGATGTCATTAGCTGTCTGGAGGGGGCCTGCTCGTTAATTTATAAATTCACTTTTTCTTTTCCTCCCTGCATCCTGTTGTCTTGTTAAAAAGCCAGAGTGCAGCACAACAGGGTGCCCACGGGGAAGTTTTTAATGAAAATGTGATGAATTTCTCACTTGTAATTTGAGTAATAACCCAATGAACTGGCTGGGGAGGCGGAGTGGATAAAGTGGAGAAAGCAGGAGCTTCTCCTTGCTCCTGCAGTGCTGGTCAATGGTGTTCTGGTACTTTTAAATGGACACCTGCTAATGAGGGGGATACCCTGCAGCAGCTCTTTGTTTGTCTCACACATCTATTGGGGTCAACAAGAGGTTATTTATTTCTGTGGTTATTTATTTCTGTGGTTATTTATTTCTGTGGCTATTTATTTCTGTGGTTATTTATTTCTGTGGCTATTTATCTGTTCTGTCCTGGAGTCCTGTGTGTGGCACTGGGCAGGACAGGTGGAGCCCCTGGCAGAGTGTGAGCAGCGCTGCTGACCTGGGGCTCCTGCAGCTCCGGGGTCAGGGGCTCCTGTGCCGTGGGGGCTGTGCAGTGGCTGGCCCCGGGGTGCTGGGCTCTCTGGGGCCCTGGAATGCTGCCCCAGCCGTGCTCCCCTCCACCACAGGCCTGAGGATCCGGCTCTTCAACTTCTCCCTGAAGCTGCTCACGTGCCTCCTGTACATCGTCCGTGTGCTGCTCGACAACCCCGAGGAGGGCATAGGCTGGTGAGTGCCCCCAGTGCCCCCAGCAGGGCTCAGCGTGGATGCAGTGGCAGTGAGGGTGGGTTTTCTCCCTCCAGCTGTTCGAATTTAACAAAACTTCCCTGGCTGGAGGCCTTTGCTCCCTGCTCAGACCCCGTGGGCGGGTGTGGGGCTCTCTGCTGGCCCTGTGCAGTGCGTGGTGGAGAGATTCAGGTCGTGTTCATTTCCAAATTGTGTCTGGCTCTGCCAGGGCTCAGCGTGGCCTTCAGACACAAGTGAGAGCTCAATCACTCCAGGGCTTCACCATGCAAATATTTTCTGAAGGCTGACGCCCTTGAAGATATTTACACCAAATCCCATTTTAGCATTTGAGAGGGAAATACGTTGTGCTGTGTGGATCCTTGAGCTGATGGAGGATTCCATACATCAGCTTTGGGCTGGCTTTCAGTATAAGCCTATTTTTAATGTGTCCTTGCTTCATTTAGCTCGTGTACAATGTGGGTTCTTTTTTTCCAAGAGCTTGGAGAATTGGTGATTTGATTTTCTCCTGCAGACTCCCAGGTAGATCTGCACGTTCTGAAAGTGCTTTCAGACCTGTGAGAATGAAGCAGGACACAGATGCTCATCCTTTAAAGGTTTAGCCCAGCTGAACTTCAGGGAATTCCACTTCCCTGAGGGTGTGTGGCAGGAGCAGGGCTGGCCAGAGGGAACACATCCCTCCCAGCAGGGCAGGGAGAGCTTGGCTCGGTGCTGCCTGCCTGGCAGGGTGCTGGGGGCCCAGCCAGCCTTGTCCCAGAAGCTGCAGCTCAGCAATTTTTGCTGATTGGAACCCGGTAATTCCCAGTTCCCTGCAGGCCTGTGCTCTCACTGTGCCAGGGAGAACCAGCATCCTGCAGCATGGGCTGAACCTCTGAGGGGTTTTATCCTCCAGTTATGAGATGATCAAGGCTGCCTGGGTGAGACTTTTCCAGAGGAAAGGCCTGGCTGTAGGAATCAGGGTGTTTGGATCCATGGAAATGTTGTCCAGTGCTCCCCCAGCGATGAGGGCACCTCCTGAGCCCGGGGAGTCAATGCCAGCGCCCCTGTTCTCCCACTGACTGCTTTCCCTGCTCTCTCCTCCTAGCTGGGAATGCGAAAAGCAGAATTACACAGCGTTCAACCAGTCCACGAACATCAACTGGTGAGTGGGGAGTGGCTCCGGTGCTTCGGGTCAGCTCTGCCGGGCTGTGGGAAGGCAGGGGTGGAGGTGGCTGCTGCCGGCAGCTGCCTGAGGCCATTCCCTGCTCACGGGCTGCTTGAGGGCTGTGGAGCAGCATCCCAGGATCCAATCCATTGGCAGGTGCCTGCTGCCACACCCTTGGGAATGGCTTATTCCCGGCTGCTTGGCAAAGCGCAGTGCTGGGTTTTATTCAGGGCGAGGTAAAGAACGCAGGGCTGCCCCACAGCTCAGACCCTCCCCGGGTTTTCTTTGCAGGTCTCACATCTTCTGGGTGGACAGAAAAACGCCCCTGTGGGCCGTGCAGGTGAGCAGCCCTCGGTGGGTGTGCAGGAGCCCAGAGGAGCTGGGCTTGGAGCTCTGCCCCACCCGTGACACCCCCAGGGGCTCCCCGGGGCAGGGGGGGCTCGGCGAGCTCTGATCTGCTGCCAGCACTGGAGAGAACCCTCGGAGCCTCCCCTGTGTGTCCCTGCAGGTCAGCATCGCTCTCATCAGCTTCCTGGAGACCATGCTGCTCATCTATCTCAGCTACAAGGTGAGAGCCCGGCCCGGCCCTGCTCACCTGGGGAGTTCGGGGCTGTCTGGAGCCCGCAGGTCCCGGAGGATTTGTCTCGGCCATGTCTCAGCCGGCTCTGGATGTTTTCCTTTCTCATTCCCCCCCGGGCTGATGGATCCGTGCTGTGCAGAGCAGAACGGGTTCTTTTTTCTGTGTCCTCAGGAATTCAGAGCCGTTTAAGGCGGTTTTAGTGCCGGGCTGGCACAGCTGAGCTCGGCAGGGCGGCTCCTGCCCCTGCCCGGCGCTGCTGCCTCCAAGCCAGGCGAGGAGAGGCTCAAGCTGACTCCTTTGGACCAAAGCCCCTGAAAAGGGCCAGAAAAAGTGACCTTGACAAATGGCACCTTCTCAGGAACCAGGGCAGGGTTGGCAGCAGAGACTCAGACCCCGGTCTGAGTGCCAGCGACCTGTAGCTCTCACTGTCACTCTCCATCCTTGCACAAAGTGTTGCTGTCCCCCAGTTCTGGGCAGCAGCAGTGACACACAGAGGGCTGTAGTGGCTGTGGGAAGAGTTCTGGAATGTTCCCTGCTCCCAGAGTGTCTGCCACCACCACTGCACCTCTCCTGGCTCCTGCACAATGCTCCCTCACCCAGCAGGGTCTGTGGCAGATTGTTTTAATTGTCCTCTGGCAAATTTTTTTAGGCTTGTTTAATTCTTATGTGGTGTTAATTCCTCAGGGGAACATCTGGGAACAGATTTTTCGCATTTCCTTCATCCTGGAGATGATCAACACGGTGCCATTTATCATCACGGTGAGTGTGTGCCCGTGGCATTTGAAAGCAGCTCTAAGTGTAGCAAGTGCTGTAGTTCTGGTGGTGAAATAAGGAAAAATGGGTGTCTGGCCAAGTGTTTAAGGCTGACAGGAAATTTTTCCTTCAATATTTTGCAATATAATGACTTTCCCTGGAGTGTTATCCCCAAAGCCATCCTCCCTTTCCAGCTGCTCTGCTGCAGCCAGGAGAGCAGGGCCACCTTTGGTGGATCCTTCCACTCAGGGAGGATTGGCTGCTTGTAGCTCTGGTTTTTAAAGGAGCATGGATTTTTCTGTGAATAACCCTTCTTTTGTAGATATTCTGGCCTCCTTTGAGGAATCTGTTCATTCCTGTGTTTCTCAACTGCTGGCTGGCCAAGTATGCCCTGGAGAACATGATTGTGAGTGATCCCTTTTGTCCAGCTCCTCGGGGCTGTGGAGGACTGGGAGGGGACCCTTGGGTGCTCCAGGCTCTGGGGCAGGATTTGGAGCTCGGTGTGTGCAGCTGTGCCAGGGAATGCCAGGCTGGGAATGCCAGGCTGGGACCAGGAACCCCTCAGTGTCCGAACCACGCTGACTCTGCTGGCTGCACATTGCCAGGGGTGGCCGGGGTGAGGTGTTCCAGCCATTCCCAAGTGCCCACTGGAGCTGCAGATCCCAGCCCTGCTGATGGGAATGCACATCCCTTCCCAAGGGCTAAATCCAGGCTTGACCTTCACTGGGGAGGGCTTTGCTGCAGCCAGCAAGGCAGCACTTGGTGCTGGGAGGAGACTTTTCCCTCGGGCTCTGGGAGCTGGTGGGAGCCCTCCCCTCTCTCCCCAGAACGACCTGCACCGAGCCATCCAGAGGACACAGTCAGCGATGTTTAACCAGGTGCTCATCCTCATCTGCACCCTCCTGTGCCTCGTTTTCACGGGGTGAGTGTGGCCCTCCAGTCCTCTAAACCCCCTTCCTGATCCCGGGAATCCAGCTGTGCCCATCGCGGGAATCCAGCTGTGCCCATCGCTGGAATCCAGCTGTGCCCATCCCGGGAATCCAGCTGTGCCCATCGCTGGAATCCAGCCGTGCCCATCCCTGGAATCCAGCTGTGCCCATCCCGGGAATCCAGCTGTGCCCATCGCTGGAATCCAGCTGTGCCCATCGCTGGAATCCAGCTGTGCCCATCGCTGGAATCCAGCCGTGCCCATCCCGGGGTGCCTGGGCTCCAGCAGGGCTCGCACCTTCCCCTGCCTTGCTCTGTCCCCCAGTGCACTGAACACCCTGAGGGGGTTTCTGAGTCAAACTCCTCATCCTCCCTAGTCAAGGGCTTTCGCAGGAAGTTTTTAGCACGATGTGAGGCTGAGGGCGTTGTCAGAGGGAGCTGAGGGATGTGGACGCCTGAGTGTCGGGGCAGGGACAGCAGCTCCCCCCGGGACACGTGTGGGAGGCTCATTCTCCAGCGATGGCTCATTCACCACAACCCATCGAGCTCCTCCTCCCCCACAAGTCACAGCTCCTGAGCTCATTTGTGTAATTGGCCACTGGAGCTCCTGCTAATTAACGGGGCCCTTTACCCCGCTCGTTGCCCGCATCAAGGCCGATTCTTTGGGCAGGGAGAGCAGAGCTCATCACTGACTATTTAGCTCTGAATCAGGCTTTGAATCCTCTGGCTCCCTGGGTCTGGCTTTGAGGCATATTATGCCATTAAGCTGCTGAATGGAGAGGAAATGAGGCTTTTAGGCTCATGAGTTTTTGGCAATAAAGACGATGCTCTGATGTGGATGACTAATGCTATTTCAGAGCTCAGTGGTGCTCCCTGCCCTGCTGCCGGCTGAATTTTGGGGGAAAGGGGTGCAGTTTGGGCCCAGGAAGGTTTGGGTGACACTTTTGTTTGGCAGGATGGCTTCGAGCTGCAGGTTTGTGGGGCTGCCGCGTCCCGGGCAGGGCAGCCCCTGCTGTGACGGGGCTTTTCCCTTCCAGGACCTGCGGCATCCAGCACTTAGAAAGAGCAGGCGAGAAGCTCTCCCTCTTCAAGTCCTTCTATTTCTGCATCGTCACCTTCTCCACCGTGGGCTACGGAGATGTGACACCAAAGATTTGGCCTTCCCAGCTGCTCGTGGTGATCATGATCTGCGTGGCGCTGGTGGTGCTGCCGCTCCAGGTGAGACCCGCGCAGCCGAGGGCGGGGACGCCGCAGAGCCGGCCCCAGGGCAGCCCCGCCGCCGCGGACATCAGCTCTGTGCCCCCCGCAGTTCGAGGAGCTCGTCTACCTGTGGATGGAGCGGCAGAAGTCGGGAGGGAATTACAGCCGGCACCGCGCCCAGACGGAGAAACACGTGGTGCTCTGTGTCAGCTCCCTCAAGATCGACCTCCTCATGGACTTCCTCAACGAGTTCTACGCCCACCCACGGCTGCAGGTGAGGACCAGGCTGTGGTCACACGCTGGGGTCACCCCTGGGCTCGCTGGCCCCCGCAGGCCCCGGCCCACGCCGGCCTCTCTCTTCCAGGATTACTACGTGGTGATCCTGTGCCCGACGGAGATGGACATCCAGGTGCGGCGGGTGCTGCAGATCCCCCTGTGGTCACAGAGGGTCATTTACCTGCAGGGCTCGGCGCTGAAGGACCAGGACCTCATGAGAGCCAAGTGAGCAGAGGGACAGGCTGCACATCCCCGGCGGGGAGCTGGGTGATGATGGCCCTGCCCCTGTGCTTTGCTGGGGCTGGGGGGGCTGGCAGTGCCCTGGCTGGGCAGGGCAGTGCCCAGCACTGCAGACCCGTGCAGTTCATGGGGTCACTGCTGTCTCTTGGCAGGATGGACAACGGAGAAGCCTGCTTCATTCTCAGCAGCAGGAACGAGGTGGACAGAACAGCGGCGGTGAGCCCGGCCAGGGGTGGCACGGGCAGGGATGGGGCATTTCTCAGGCAGAAGGGACTGGGCTGATGCTGGGCTCACCTGTGCCCAGCACAGGAGGGTGCTGGGAGGGGGCTGAGTGCCATGGAGGACCTCGGGGTGGCACAGAGAGGCAGCAGCACCCCGGTGTGGGCTCACCTTCCTTCTGCTGTCCTGGTTTCCTGTCAGTGCTGGGTTCCAGGGCCCTTGCTCTACATCTCCAGGGGGTCCAGGTGCTTTGCTGTTCATCCCAGGTGTGGAAGCCTTGGGGAAAATAAATCACCAGCCAAACAGCTCTTGTTGCTCTTGTCCAGGACCACCAGACCATCCTGAGGGCCTGGGCTGTCAAAGACTTTGCTCCAAACTGTCCTCTCTACGTTCAGATCTTAAAGCCAGAAAACAAATTCCATGTCAAGTTTGCTGGTGAGTTGGAGCAGCTGCACAGCAGCTCTGGGTCAGCTGAGAGCCCTCCTGGATTGGCAGGAGGAGGAAACACCCAGTGCCCAACCCCTCCCCAAAATGACCACATTCCTGGGCACTGCCAGCCAGGGATCCCATCTGTCCCCCTCTCCTCTGTGATGGTCCCCTCTGCCTTTCAGATCACGTTGTCTGTGAAGAGGAGTGCAAATATGCCATGCTGGCACTGAACTGTGTCTGCCCTGCCACCTCCACCCTCATCACGCTGCTGGTGCACACCTCCCGTGGCCAGTGAGTGCTGCTCCTGCCTGTCCCAGCCTCCCCCTGCCTGTCCCTGCCCAGCCCTGCCTCCCCCAGCCCCCCCTGAGCCTGGAGGGACGGCAGAACTGAGGCCTCTGAGCCCAGAGGGAGAGGGTGGGGGCCTGGGGAGCACAGTGGGATCTGGGGCCCCTGTCCAGGTCAAGAGCAAAGCCCATATTGTAAGGGGGCCACATCAGTGCAGTTGGGCTAGGCAATGCCAACTTTCCAGAGACTGGGAATAAAAATACCTTTATATTGGCACAGTTCTGCTGGCAGGAAGGTGAATTCACAGCACAAGCAGACCTAGACCCAGCAGGGTTTTTGGTGGGTGTGTTATCCAGCATGGCTGCAAGGAGCTCTGCCAGCACAGTAGAGCAGTGCTGCACTCCTTGGCCAGTCAGAAATGTCTGAATTTTGGGTAAAGTGCCATCAAAACTGTTATGAAACATCCTTGCCAGATGCCTCTCGCCCCATGCTCGGAGCTGTTTGCCAACACGGGCTCTGAACCCTCCCTCTGCACTCTGCAGGAGCCCTCGTTAAATAAAAAGGCACTAAAACCCCAAAATGAGGAGCAGCTCCTCCTCTGTGAGCACCGACAGCTCGTGGCAATGTGTCACCGTCACCTCACCGCCGTCGGCTCCAGGGCAGCCCCAGACATTACTGGGATCTGGCTGGAGCTCTGGAACCTGTGCCAGCTCTGAGGGTCCCATCCCAGCCCCCGGGGTCCTCCCAGCCCTGGGGCTCCATCCTGGTGCTGCTGCTGTGCTTGCAGGGAGGGCCAGGAGTCTCCGGAGCAGTGGCAGCGGATGTACGGGCGCTGCTCGGGCAACGAGGTCTATCACATCCGCATGGGAGACAGCAAGTTCTTCATGGAGTACGAGGGCAAGAGCTTCACCTACGCCGCCTTCCACGCACACAAGAAGTGAGGGCAGGGCCGTGGGCAGGGGGAATGTGCCGCTCTGCATGCCCAGGGGCAGGGCTGGGGCGGGGAATGCCCACGCCGTGCTCCCGGTGCAGGTACGGGGTGTGCCTGATCGGCATCCGGAGGGAGGAGAACAAGAGCATCCTGCTGAACCCCGGCCCACGGCACATCATGGCAGCGTCTGACACCTGCTTCTACATCAACATCACCAAGGAGGAGAACTCTGCCTTCATCTTCAAGCAGGAGGAGAAGCAGAAGAAGAAGGGCTTTGCAGGCAGAGGCAGCTACGACGGCCCCTCCCGCCTGCCCGTGCACAGCATCATCGCCAGCATGGGTGAGTCGGGGGGCTCGGGGGGCAGCACACACCACTCCACCACCTCCCCCAGGTCTGGGTTCCTTTCCTCCTCCACATTTGGTTTTATTTTGTGTTTTGCACACCCCTTGCTGTGCCCCCCACCCAGCGCCAAGGCTGCTGAAAACCCTTTTCCATCCTCTCCCAGTCATCTCACCAGTAAAATACACGTTTCCTTGCACCCTGGGTGCTCCCAGCAAGCTCAAATATCATTATTAAACCTCGTGATGTCCATTATCATTAAGGGCATTTGCATAAATGCCCCAAGCCTGGGTTTAGCCCTCAATTATTTCCGAGGCTGGAAGAAGAGATGCCGTGGGCCACATCCTAAATCACGTTTATGATTCCCAAGGCGAGGAGCAGCGTAGCTTCCTCTGCAGCGAGCGGTGCATTTGTGCAAGTGAAAAATACCATGAGTCATTACTTCCCGCTTGTATCTGGGGAGAACAAGTTTTGGAGGAGCTGAGCCACACGAGTGCATTACATTTCAGGCAAATAATTTATGTGTTTGTACTCCTGAGCAGCAATTTGCATAGATTATCCGCCAGCAAGCCGCAGAGCGCTTTGCTGAGCACTATTTGTCACAGTTCTCCTACACAGAGGGACCTTTGGCAAAGGTGATGAGAGGGACAGGAAGGATGTGAGTGCCAGCAGGGCAGTGGTGTTTGGCAGGGCCAGTGCCTGGGCTCTGCTTCATGGGACACTCCATCCGTGTGTTTGAGTTTTGAGAGCTGCTGGAGGACAGGATGAGCAGGTCGCTCTTGTCCCTTGTTGGATATTAGGAAAAAATCCTTCAGAGAAAAGGTTGTGAAGCTTTGGCACAACTGTCCAGGGCAGTGGTGGAGTCACCATCCCTGGAGGGATTGAAATCCTGTGTAACTGTGGCATTTGGGGACATAAAAATTAAGTGGCACTTGGTTGGCAGTGCTGGGGGAGTGATCCTAGAGGACTTTTCCAGGTTTAAGGATTCTGTAAGATCTGGAGCTGATCAGGAGGGGTGTGGGAGGTGGGTGAGGGCACTGCTGCCCCCCTCCTCTCCCCGAGGCAAAGGGATGTCTGCAGGAAGGGCAGTGCCAGGTTCCTCAGCTGGCTGGTGTCTCCCAGAGCCTGCGTGGAGCTGCAGGCAGGGCTCAGGCTGCAGGGCTGTCACCTCAGAGGTGTGCAGAGCCTGCTGCCGCAGTTCAGGGAGCAGCAGGTGTGTGAGTGGTTCAGTGGAGCTGAGAGGGGAGTGGAGGCAGGGACAGACCCCAGGGCCAGCTGTGCCCCCGGGGAGACGCTGCCCACAGCAGTGCCCAGCTGGAGGTCACCGGAGGGGACCTCACCTGCACCCCCGAGCATCAGCCGGGCAGTCTCGTCTCCTGAGCAGGGGCTGCCTTGCTGGTCCTCCCCCTCTCAGAGCGCCTTTGCCGTGCTCCCTCCCCGCCTGTCCAGGTACAGTGGCCATGGACCTGCAGAACACCGAGTGCCGCCCCGCCAACAGCAGCAAGCTGGCGCTGCCGGCCGAGAACGGCTCCGGCACCCGCCGGCCCAGCATCGCCCCCGTCCTCGAGCTGGCCGACACCTCCTCCCTGCTGCCCTGCGACCTGCTCAGCGACCAGTCCGAGGACGAGATGACGCAGTCGGACGAGGAGGGCTCGGCCGTGGTGGAGTGAGTGGCTCTCCCTTCATGGGGACCTTCTCTGCCTGGTTCGGATCCAGCGGCACCCAGTTCATGGTGGTTGCGCCCAGTTTGTTCCAGGTTCAGAGATGCTGGGACCACAGCGTGTGACAGGTGCTCAGGGGTGCCCCAGGGATGCTCAGGGGTGCTCCAGGGATGCTCAGAGGTGTCCTGAGAGGTGCTCAGAGGCGCCCCAGGGGGTGCTCAGGGGTGCTCCAGGGATGCTCAGAGGTGCCCAGGAGGATGCTCAGAGGTGCCCAGGGGGATGCTCAGAGGTGCCCCAGGGATGCTCAGAGGTGCCCAGGGGGTGCTCAGAGATACTCAGAGAAGCCCAGGGGGTGCTCAGAGGTCCCCCGGGAGGTGCTCAGAGGTGCCCCGGGGGATGCTCAGTCTCAGCCCCTCTTGGCTTTTCCATGACCACACGATTGGCCGTGCCCCTGCATCTTTACAATCTCATTGCCCTTTCCATAGCAAAAAACACCCCTAAATATGAATATCTGGGGAAAATCCCAGCTGCTGCAGGAGAGTTTTGCACGGCATTTGCCAGCACTACTGTTGAACGTTTCCCCCAGCACCTTTGGGTAAAGGGAAAGCTCTCCCATGTCCTCACACAGCTTCCTCTCTGCTGCAGGTACGTGAAGGGCTACCCCCCAAACTCGCCCTACATCGGGAGCTCCCCCACCCTGTGCCACCTTCTGCCCGAGAAAGCCCCGTTCTGCTGCCTGAGGCTGGACAAGGTGTGCAGGGCCCGTGGGGGCTGCCTGGGGCTGAACTGCCCGGGGTGTGCCTGCTGAGCCCCTGCTCTGTGCCACGCACAGGGCTGCAAACACAACAGCTTCGAGGACGCCAAGGCCTACGGGTTCAAGAACAAGCTGATCATCGTTTCTGCGGAGACGGCGGGGAACGGGCTCTACAACTTCATCGTCCCCCTGCGGGCCTACTACCGCTCCCGCAAGGAGCTCAACCCCATCGTGCTGCTGCTGGACAACAAGCAAGTACTCCTGCACGGCTGTTCTCCCTCACACAGAGCCCTCCCTGCCCTCCCATCTCGTGCCAGGGGGTGGGAGTGGGAGGTGCTGCCATGGGGTGCCCTGGCTGGTTGGCCCTGGGGTGTGTGTCTGTCTCTGCTGCGTGGATGTGCTGAACCACCTGGCTCTCTGTGGCTCTCCCCCCCAGGCCTGAGCACCACTTTCTGGAGGCCATCTGCTGTTTCCCCATGGTTTACTACATGGAGGGCACCATTGACAAGTAGGTGTTCCCACGTGTGGCTGTCGTGCCTGAATTGTTGCCTTTACCCCAGCCCAGATTTTTCGGTGACCCCATGAGAAGCCCCAGGGTTGGTACCATAGAGCTGAGCCCACCTTGGGCTTCTCGGGTTGTCAACCCCTCCCTGGGAGATGGGAGTGGGTGAAGAGCAGGTTGGGAGCAGCCTGGGCTCGCCGTGGAACCCCTGTGCTGCTTCCCTGTGTCGTTTCCAAGGGCTGACCCTGCGCTCTTCTCTTTGGGATCTGCCCAGCCTGGACAGTTTGCTGCAGTGTGGCATCATCTATGCTGACAACCTGGTGGTGGTGGACAAGGAGAGCACCATGAGTGCCGAGGAGGACTACATGGCAGATGCCAAGACGATTGTCAATGTGCAGACCATGTTCAGGTGAGGGGTGACCACTGCTGGGGGCAAGACCAGGAAGGTGCCAGTGCCCAAGGGGTGGCTACAGGCAGTGGGACACACTTGGTGTTGGGTTTGCTCTAGAAAACAGCATCTAAAAAAACACCTAAACCAGCTGTTTCTAACCTCAGGACAGGAGTGATTGTGGTCTTCCTCAGGCTCTAAGTCCCCTGAGGCAGCTGCAGGACAACAATCTCTCTCCATTGCAGGCTCTTCCCCAGCCTCAGCATTATCACGGAGCTGACCCACCCCTCCAACATGAGGTTCATGCAGTTCAGAGCAAAGGACAGTTACTCCCTTGCCCTTTCCAAACTAGAAAAGGTAAGAGAAGGTCCTTCCCTGCACGGGGGCCTGGGAACACTGACAGTGCCTGCATTTGAGCTCCTCGGAGTCCTGTGCTTTTCCCATGCCCAGAAAACCCAACCATGCCTCACACACTTCCATGCAGAAAAAATCCTCTTTCCCCTCAGTGCAAGGATGCTGCCCTGACTCCCTCCTGCTGCCACACCCACCAGAAACAGGACACCTGCGCCCTCCCATTGGCTGAGTTTCTGTGAAATCCGAGCTCAAACTTCCCCTTCTTCTTCCAGAGAGAGCGAGAGAACGGCTCCAACCTGGCCTTCATGTTCCGGCTGCCCTTCGCAGCCGGGAGGGTCTTCAGCATCAGCATGTTGGACACGCTGCTCTACCAGGTGAGATGCCTGAGATGCCCCCCTGCAGCTGTGGCGTCCCCTTGGCATCCCCCGGGAATATCTGAGCAAACCCTCTCCTGGTTCCCTGCCCAAATGTCTCCCCAGTCGTTCGTGAAGGATTACATGATCACCATCACTCGGCTGCTGCTGGGCCTCGACACCACGCCGGGCTCCGGGTACCTCTGCGCGGTACGTGCCGATCCCTCGGGCTGAAACCATCAGGACAGCTTGTCCTGGGTCTGGAGGGGTCACCCTGTGCCTGGGAGTGGGGGTTCCCCTCTTCTGGAGAGCTGAGGGGGAGCAGAATTGCCAGGGCATTTTTCCCCCGGGGACCCTCAGTGCTACCAGAAGCCAAGGACCAAATTCCCTGTTCTGAAGGCTGAGGCCAGAAATCGCCCCTGGTTTTCTCATGGAGCCCAGCTCTGTTTTGGGATCGTCCTGGATGAGCCGGGGGGAAGCTCAGGAGCAGCCCCAGGTGCACAGGGGGTTCAGGTTTGTCCTCTGCTGCTCAGATGAAGATCACTGAGGATGACCTGTGGATCCGGACCTACGGCCGCCTCTTCCAGAAGCTCTGCTCCTCCAGCGCCGAGATTCCCATCGGGATTTACAGGACGGAGTCGCACATGTTCGCGACCTCCGAGGTAGGGAAGGGGCTGGGAAGGGGCTGCTGGAGGATCCAGGAGGGGGTCGGTCCCTGAGGAGTCTCAGAAGTGGTTGCAGCAGCGCTGGGGAGGGGAGAACAAGGGAAGGGGGATTTTTGTGATTCCTTTTTTGGGGTGGCTGCGGTTGGTGGTGCCGTCCTGGTTCCCAGCTGGGTCAGGGTCAGTGCCCATCTCTCTGGGCAGAGCTGGGCGTTCTCAGCACAGCTCTGCCACACCTCTGGGCACCCTGGGGAGCAGGGAGGGCACAGCAGGGCTGCCCCTTTGCTGGGCTGACTCTTGGTTTTCCCCTCCTTCTCCCCTGCTGCAGCCCCACGACATCAGAGCGCAGGTGAGTGCTGCTCGCGTCCGGCCGCGCTCGGGCACTGCCCTGGGGACAGCTCTGCCTCCCTGTCCCCCACCCCGGGGCTGATCCCTGTGCTGGCTCTGGCCACCGAGAGCCACCCCTGCCTTGTGCCAGCTCTCACCCCGGGGCTGGCACAGTGCTGCCCATCCCCATGGAAGGGAGATGTTGGTGGAGCCTCAGCGCTCTGGGAAAAGTCCTCAGTGCCCTGATATAATTAACTGGGATAGGGAGCGAGGGAGAGAGCAAGGATCCCTTTTAAATACCTTCAGTTTTCGGCTTTGTAAGGGAGCAGCGACAGGGAGCCGAAAGTTGGTGTTTAATTAAATGCAACCCAGCTCTCTGAGATGCTTTAGAAGGCTTCATTAATAAACTCCTGCCCACCGGTGGGGATTGCTGGGTCAGAGATGTGACAGCACAGCTGCTGTATGAGGGAAGAGAGGGAGATGAGGGCGTGGCTGCTCCTTGGGCAGAGATCCCAGAGGTGATCCCAGAGGTGTGAGGTGTCAGGTGCCCATGAGACTCCAGGCAGCAGTGCTTACCCAAGGGAGGCTGTGCCTGCCCCATCCCTGGAAGTTCAAGGCCAGGTTGGACGGGACCTGGAGCCACCTGCTCAGGTGGAAAGCGTCCCCACCCACGGCAAGGAGTGGAACAAGATGATGAGCTCTTTATGCTCCTTCCAATCCAAACCATCCTGGGATCAGGAATCTGCCAGCCAGGTGATTCTTGCAGTGCAGAGAGGAAGTGCTGGGAGAGCCCGTTTGGGCCAGAGGAAAGCCCCCCTCCCATGGGAGAGATCCCACCCTGCCAACCACAGGCCAAACCCTTCTTGGCCACCCCCCATCCCGCGTGACCTGCTGGGCTTCCAGTCACAGATCTCAATCAATGTTGAGGACTGCGAGGACACGAAGGACGTCAAGGAGCACTGGGGCATCAAGACGAGCCACCACCGGAACTCGTGTTCCAGCGACCAGTCGGAGCACCCGCTGCTGCGCCGCAAGAGCATGCAGTGGGCACGGCGCCTCAGCAGGAAGGGCAACAAGCACTCCAGCAAGACGGCCGAGTGGATCAGCCAGCAGNAGCCTGTCCCGAGCCTGTCCCCGCGGGCGCTGCCGGGCGAGCTCCGGCGGTGCCTCATTCCCCGGCTTGCTTGTGCTTGTGCAGACCAGCGGCTCCCAGGCTGGGGTCCGGCCACGCAGACCCCCTCCCCTGCCACCCCTGGCCAGCTGCAGGCAGCCCCCCCATCCCTGGGCTCTGGGATGGCTCCAGGCAGGAGTTGGCAGTGGCAGAGTAACTCTGGCCCTTGTGCCCGCAGCAGGACCCAGTGTCCCCCCACAGCCTCGGGGTGCCAGGCCCCATCTGCCCCCCACTTCCCGACCATGCAGAGATGGTGGTTCAGTTCAACCCAGCCCCAGGTCAGCACAGCCCTTGTGCCCAAGAGCCCTCGTAGTGTGGCAGGGAGAGGCCAAACCCCGTCAGCTGCGCAGCCCCCTCTGTTACAGACTTTAATCCATCATAAACTCTTCGTGGAAAACCTCTCGGTAGCTCCAGGGCTGAGTTGCTCCATTGTGTGTGACACCCGTGTGTGGCTGTGACAGCCACAGCGCTCAGGGTCCCTCTGTGCAGCCACATCTCTCGTGAAGCTTCTGACCTGCCGTCGGTGCTGGCATCTGTGTCCCCTTGGGCAGCTCCCACCCCTTGGTTATGACAAAATCTGTAGCCCACAGCTCCCTTTGTTTGTTTGGTTTGGGTTTGGGTTTTATTTCTTCCTTTCTTTGAAGCCATCCTGTGCTGCTGCTTGTTTGCTCCATCCTCCCGGAGTGTCCATCCACCCCATGCCAGCCCCTTGCCCACACTCAGGCTGGCAACGAGCCCCAGCTGGGATGGGAGCTGAGTCTGAGGGTGGGATCCCTTTCCCATCTCGGCTTTAGGCAGGGCAAAGAGGAGGAGTAAATGTCAAGAAGTGCAGTGCAGGAGGGGTTTGGAGTGGGGGCCCAGGGAGTGGATGTGGGCACTGCCAGCATCCCCAGGGAGNCAGCAGGAAGGGCAACAAGCACTCCAGCAAGACGGCCGAGTGGATCAGCCAGCAGCGCCTCAGCCTGTACCGGCGCTCCGAGCGGCAGGAGCTCTCCGAGCTCGTCAAAAACCGTATGAAGCACCTGGGCTTGCCCACCACCGGGTACGGTAAGTGCCGGCCGGCCGAGCTTCTCTGCGGTGGTGCCTCCCCCGCCCGCGGGCTCCTCAGGTAACCCCCGGCCGAGCCCGCCCCCGAGCCGAGCCTAACCCCATGCCGA
>VZRX01011905.1:85975-110664 GCA_013398075.1 Notiomystis cincta
AGGAACTGCAAATATACCCTGTTACCACAGACAAAAATTTAATCTGCTGAAACACAAAGACTTTTAAGGTCATAACTCAAGATTTAATATTTCAACATGAAAAGAAATCCAAGCCATTCGACTTATTTGGGCTTTTGAAACAAATGCAAATGTCTCTGTTTAAAAATTGCTTTCAAATGAGAAAAACAAATCAATATATATTAATATATCACCCAAAATAAAAAACATAACACACTCTTCATTGTAGAGCATGCTGCTCATTCAGAATAAAGACAGGACAAAGAAAGTAGAATTACATTTCATGATGTAATAAAAACATTAAAATCTGTGATCGTTAAGTGCACCATCGTACAGGAGTAGCGTGCTCAGAGTGGAAATGTTCTATACCTACCAGCATCCACCTTTATTAAAGCAAACAAATCTTTAGGACACTACCTGAAACTGAAATCAGTAATCACTGGGCTCCATTCAGCTTGCCTTAAGTTTCAGTCAGGCACATTCCAGCTAGTAGCACCTGTTAGGCCTCTTCATGATTGTATTCCAAGAGATCTTTACATTTGTGAACTATTTTTTTATATTTTTTTTTTAGAAAAAGACTGGCTTTTGCAATCCTTGCAATGCTTTATCCTACACAGATCCTGCAAGTAAACTCTGTTCTGAGCAGCACAAGTTGGGGCTTTTTTTCAGAAATCTGAGAGCTGGACTGATGTTGGCAGTAGGTACAGTACAACAACTGCATGTGTTCAACAGTTCCTCAAAAAGGTCTGAAAGGAAGATTTCCCTAAAGACTGTTTAAAAAACCAAACCAAACCCAAAGCACTTCACCCAAGATCTGTTCAATCCTTCTACCCAAGTTCAGAGCTTGCCAACTTTTCAGAATGCCAGGAAAAAGGAGGGAATGAGGTGGAGAGGAAAGAGAATTAAATTATTCCCAATTTGTACCGATGAAAAGCTTCAAGTAAAAGGAAATCCACTTGTTCAAGATCTTGCTACATGCACAGTCCCTCGTCAGCTGAAAGCCACAGTAGTTAGCATTGGGTGTAACAGCAGATTGATCATTCATAAAAAACACTGGCAACGTTCCTTCATCCTCAAGAACTTGCATCCACGGTTGTCTGTTCCGAAGCTTCTTAAAAAATGTCTATGGTTCTGCACATTTCATACCAAACTGGAGGAAAATGGTAAACATGTCTTCTCTCAATGCAATCCCAGTGAGCCAACCTTGTCCCCAGGAGCTGGGTGTCATTTCCGAGGCTGGCTCTTCTTTGGCACCGCGGGTCGCTTGGCTTGCCACAAGTGGTTGTGGATGGTGAGAGCATCCACGCTCACTGACATGGTTTTGGCTGGGATCACGTTAAACTGTTTTCTGTCCGAGCTGTACTTATAGAGTTTATCAATCATTTTCTTGGTGATGCTCTTTGGCCCTGTCCCAGTGAGCTTGTAGATCTCCTCCGTGTCGGGGTAGTAGCAGTAAAGTGCTCGGAACTGGCAGCCGGCGTCGCGGAACAAGATGATGTAGTGGTTGGCATCACATTTCTCCAGCTCCTGCAGCAAAAACAACCAGGTACAGGGGCTGTTCACAGGCAGAATCGAGCCAGGCTTTCAGTTGTTCCTCTTAACATAATTTTCTAGTCCCTTTACAAACCTACAAGCAGAACTCTAAGTACAGGGTCGTGTTTTCCACGTGGGAAGTAAAAAATCCTCAGTACAGCCATGTTTTAGGAAATGGGATTCACACAACACACCAGTGGGCTTCTGAAATCAGCATTACAGACCCATCTGACTGAGAGTGCATTAATAATTTCAATGCTTACCTCTAATATTGAGTTCTTATGTGGTTCATTCACTTTTCCAGCAAGACAGCAATGAGATATAGCATTGTGAATAATAGGTTTGTTGGATTTGCTGCTGGGTTCCTTAAATAATTTTGGACCTAAGGAAGATAAACAAGTCACAATTATCTGCCTTACATTTATGAATATTAAGATTTTCATTCAAAGTGAAAAAAAAGAAAAAACCCTTATCTTTTTCTAGAATGACTTTTAGAGGTATTAAACAGAACAAAATACATGTGACAACTTCTCAAAATAACACAAAACACATCATCAGGTTTTCCTGACCTGGTATTCATAATAAATGAATAAAATAGACTAAACAAAAGCAAACTAAACTGAACCAAAGCAGGCACCTGTGTATTCTGCCACTGAAGCAATAGAAGATGCCGTGGAAGCATTCTCCCAGTCCCTCTCTGTGTTTCTGCTGGGATTTCTGCTCAGAATGGGTAAGGACTCCATTGATTCAACTCTGGGAGGGAAATAAATAAAAAGTTATATGCCAAGATTTTAGTTTTTGGCCCTGTAATCTCACATCAATGCTGCTGTCCCTGAATGGAACAGTTTATTCTCCATTACCCTCCCCAGAACAGTCAGATTCTCCTCGCTAGAAATCAAAGCAAAGCTCTGACTCCTCTGGGAGAAAATAAAACAAAATTGCAAGTTTGTACAGAACACTGGAGTTGGCAGCCACATAAACCGGATGAATTCAGCAATTCTCATTGTGCCCCTCTGCCAGAGAGGTGGAGCAAACAGCACTGAAGCCCAAGACTGTTCCCTCCCCCAGGAGCAGAGCAACCCAAGAGAAGCTGGCTGTACCTCTGCGAGGGAGTGCCACCAGAGTGAACACTTTCAGGCTCAGTTGTTGCTGCTGAGGCCAAAGACAGACTGGAACCAGACTGAGCACTGCTCAAATTATCAGCTACAAAACAGGAGAGAAAGTGTCAAACACTCTTGGTTACAGCAGATTTGCAGATTTAGTGGGAGCAAACAAATGCAGACTCTTACGTGTGGAAGAACACTTCGTGCCTGAGTCACTGTAGGATTCCTCGCGATGGACCGACTTTGGCCTGGGTTTTTTGGGCTTAGATTTGGGCTTTCCAAGCCCCTGCTCCTCCAAAATTTGCTGCTGTTTTTTCCTTAGGTACTCCTGCTTGATGAGTTCTCGCCGAGCCTTCTCCTCTTCTTTCCGTATCCGGTCCTCCTCAGCTTTGCGGCTGCCAAGCGAACACGGGAACAGTGAGTTCAGCACGGAACAACCTCCACATCTTAAAATAAAGAGAAATTCTTCTCTGTGCATCCTTACCGAGCTTCATCCCTTTTCTGCTCCACCTCAGCCTCCAGCTGCTGCTTCCTCAGCCGAGCCTCCTCGGCCTTGCGCTGCTGTTTCAGAAGGAACGCCGCACGTTTTTTGGCCAGCTCGTCCTCTGCCTTCTGTTCATCCTGCAAAATCCAAAGGCGTGGAGATTTTAAACACTAGTGGACAATATATTCAGCTGGACATCACAAGATTGCTGAGGATTCCAGGAAAATTTGAAGAAAAACTATTACTTTTGGAAATCGTTACATTTTTAGAATTCATCAGTGTAAATCAGAACTTCTTGTTGCTCGAGGTAAAATTAAGAGACAGTTTTAGTGTTCCCTTAAGTCTGTGAGGAGAGAAAAAGGGGTTCATCTTACTCTGGAGTTGTTTTTAGGTATCTTTAATCATCACTAAACCTTCTTGTACAATGCACTATGATGTGGGCCAGGACGGACACCACAAATAATTCCAGTGCAATGATAATCAGTCAAAATTAATCACACTACAAAGACAAGATAAATTCCCTGAGATTGAGACAGCCTAATTTGACCTTCTTGGGAGAGAAATGAAAAGAGAAAGTATCATCATGTCAGCACAGTGACAATAATCATTGCTAAACACAAACTGAGACACTAAATGGTCTGAGAACAGTTTTCTCTCTTTTTCCAAAAGTAATTGTTTTCCAGTGCAGCTTTTTAATATCCAAATATTGCAACCAATGAGTGCTGTGCTCCATCAGGAGACTGGGCAACACCAGTTCTAATGCTGAGTGAGCGTGTAACAGGAACCAAAGAGAGAAAGGTAACACATTTACCTTGAAGAAAAAACCCACACCAGACTTCTGATCACCTTCACTAATCATATCCGTGGAGCTATCCTGGTTTTCAAGTTCTCCTTCATCTGGAGCTTTTAAGTCAGACAAATCTACTTCAATGAGATTAGCCTTGCTTCTCAGGGGCTCATCCACTGGGACATTTTCTTTTCCTGAGCCATCAGAAGAATTCAACCCTGTTTCCTTGAAGCTGTTATTCACCTCTTTGCTCATTTCAGACAGAATATTTGCATCTTTGGAGGTGGAGAGAACAAGTGCCCTTTGATTGCTCTCATCGTGAAGTCTATAGGTATCAAAGAAACACTTCTCTTGGGAACCACTTCCATGATCAGGACTGCTTTCCAACCCCATCTCCGTGGGTGTCTTTGCCAGGCTATTGGGTGGGAAAGGTCTCAGATGTGGTAGGTTTTCTAGGCTGGGTGTGGGGGTTTTAACCCGTGCTGAATTCTGCTGTCTGTCCTTGGGGACTTTCAGCTCCGAAGGCCTTCCCGGGCGGGGCGTCCTCCCTTGGCCAAAGCGCGGCGGTTTCCGCAGGCTGTTCATTCCAGTCGGAGACAGGGGCTCAACAAAATGAATCGAGGGTTTCACCTTTTGGTCCTGAGAGTTACTTCTGCTTCCTGGGGATGGCACTGTTGGAGATTTCATGAGCAGCTCCTGCTGCTGGGAAATCTTTAAGATGGCCTGCTGCAGGGTGCTGATTGTTTCATTCAGCTTTTCGATAGAAAGATCGCATTCGTTTATGTCAGCTTCAGTCACGTTGTCTTCCAGGAGGGCCACGGAAATAATTTTACTTTTTTCCAAATCGTGTATAGCAGCAGGGTCTTTTGGTTTGTGTTGCTCAGCAAAAGCTAGGCTTTCCTGCATTTTCACTTTTGCTACTTCTTGAGAATCATTGAGCATTTCTTCTCTCTCCTCCTCTTTCACAAGAAACTCCTCAGATTTGGAACCCAAAGAAACTTCATCTAAGTCTTCCCCATTGTGCCGAGAATATTCTTTTCCAAAATGTTCTGGTTTAAGAGGTTGTGGACCATCAGGAGATTTCCCTTTTTTAACAACATGCAGGAAAGCTGCCTTGCCCAATTTTAGTCTCTGCCTTGCTGATAAGGCTTCCATCTTCTTCTTCTGAGCCTCTATGGCCCTGCGTTTCTCTTCCAGCTGCATGTGGAGCTGCACCAGCTCAGAAGCCAAAAGATTAACATTGTCTTTGTTCTGCCTGTTGGGGCTCTGCTCTCGCTTCTGTTTCCACGTGGTCAGCGGTGCTGGGCAGCTTTCTGACCCGTCTGGGGTGGTCTTTTGGGAGCTGCTCGTGCTGGACTTGGTCTCGTAGCTGTTGAGCCTCTGCAGCTTCCTCTCTGCAAAGCTGGTCATGCGGACACTGCCGCTGGCCATGGACGCGCTGCTCACCTGCGAGATGGTGCTCAGGCAGGGGCTGGAGCGCCCGCTGGCATCGTCCTTGTCCTCGTGCTCTTTCACCTTCATATCCTCCTGCAGTTTGGCAGATTCTTCCTCACCAATGTACTTGGTGACTATGGGATGGTTGTCTACGACTACCAAATCCTGGTCGGCCTCTTCCATGTCCAAGAGATCCGACTCCGAGTCCTGTCTCACCATAGTCCACGTTGTATCCTGAACGTGCAAGTTGAGACCTTTCCCATAACTCACACTGACCTTACTTGTTACCTCATCATCAGCTTTAGCAGCATGAAGAAAGAATCCTCCAGTGGATAGCTCCTGAGAGGAAGGATCTAAACTGCTACTAGCCAAAGGTCTGGAAGCTTCTACACCTGCTTCCCCCAGGGCCACTGGATCTGCAGGACTGGGATCTGCAACTGGAGTGAAATCAGAGCTAGAAATTGGAGTAAAAGTCCTATTGAGGTCATGCTCACCATGACTGCTCGTCGATTTCTTGCGGATCAAAGACAAGTGTCCTTCATTTAACCTCTTTGTTACAAAACTTCTCTGTTTCCCCTCCCCACACTCATCCTCCTTATTGATGACCTGTTTTTCCTTGGCTGGTTTCAGGACTGCAGGCATTAAAGGCTCCAGGTAAAAGCTCTCGGGTTTGCTGTCCGGAGGGTCGCTGCTTGCTCTTGGAGACCATGCTGTGGCCACGATGCTGGGCACCCTGGCTGCTGCAGTCTGCACCTCAGGGTCACCACGGCTTGGCCTTTCTTCAGACCTGATGATTGCAATAAGCTCTTCATCTTCATCCTCCATTTCCACGTTGTTCAGCAAGCTCTTCCCGTTAGCTTTCACTGATGGAGGGTGGGGCTGATTTTTGGGGGTTACATTGACAATGTTGGAAGCGAGACTGTCCTTGCTGATGGATCTGGCCAGGCTAATGCTGTCACCAGAGCCAGGGTCCACATCAGTACTGGCAGAATGATGAAGAGCAAATGGTGTTGGCTGAGACAGAGGCCTAGAAAAGATAAGAAGAGTCTACTGGCACTAAAGCACAACAAGGTACAATTTGTTAAAATAAAGACCATGGTACAGACAGCTAAAATTGTTGTTTCATTTTAAAAATGCATCCTGTATCACAAGTGACCAGCAGTACCAAGCAGCAACTTCTGATACTTCCATTTTCAACAGCACTTCCTGAAAATCACATCTGGTGTGTTTTCAATTGCAAATCTAAAATCAGTCAGCTCTGAAAGTGCACATTAAGAGAAAACAAAATTAAGTGATACCACATTAGGGCAGTGATACCACACTACCACAATCAAATTGTCACAGTATCACTTCCTCAAGCAATGCTGTAATAAATAAATGCCTCTCTTACCTGGGTTTCCTCTCTGGCCATGCCAGGACTGCCCCTCGTGGCTGCCCATCAACACGGGTCAGAGAATTCGAACGGTGCCGATGGCCTGAAATGGGTTTTAATTGATAATAGTTTAGAAATGATCTTTAAACCAGCACTTTTACCTCATTTCATAGCAAATATAGAAACAGAATCAACCCCTTCCCCAACAGATGGCAGCAGAAAACAGATTTGCTGCAGCTGCCATCAGATAGACACAAAGCCTGAAAAAAAATCCACTAAGTTTCTTAAAAGATCTTTAAGACTTGAACTCAACATGCTCTCCCATTTGTGTTACTGCAGTTTAACTCAAGTCCTAATCATTTATAGAAATTAACTTATATTTTAATTCATTATTTGATTGACATTGACAGTCATTGCTTGCTGAAAGGTAAATTCAAGGCAGACTTACCAGGGCTGTCTTCTCCCTGTAAAGATTTTTGCTGCTTTTGCCTCAAAGGGAGCAGTGGATGGGAAGGGCTGAAGGCAGGGCTTCCTCCTTTGCCACTAATTCAGAAAAGCAAAAATTCATTATTACAAAGAAATTTTTTTCCCCATAATGAGAATATACATCAAATTGTGAAGTTACACTGGTAAGTACCCTCATCCTCTTTAAAACACAATACCAGTAATTTTTAAGAAGTTCCTTAAAGAAAAGTTTTTCACATGTAACAATATAAAGGTAAACCTATTACCTGAAATTAAACTAAGTTCCTAAACTCATTAGATTTAAGATGTTGCTTATGTAAACAGTAAATTCAAAACAAAGTAAAGGCTGAAATAACTTATAGGTCACCATGAAATTTATGTCAGCTGTGAGATCTTGTCACTGACCTTCCTGCACCTCAGATCATGTTCAAGTTTGTTTTCACAGAATCCCAGAATGGTTTGGGTTGGAAGGGATCTTAGAGACACCATCCAGTTCCAGTCCCTGCCGTGGACAGGGACACCTTCCATAAGACCAGGTGCTCCAAGCACATCCCTGTCCAGCTCTCTTGGAGCCCCTTCAGGTACTCTGAGGTCACTCAGTTTGCAGCATTTGACAACATTCAGCAGCACAAATTCCCAGGTTATCCAAGCAGAGGCATAAAGTGAAGGTGGGGATACTTACAGGTAGTCAGGCTCCTCGGGGTGCAGGTAGTACCTACTGCAGGCTTCAGGGGCTGCCTGGGCTGGGGGCTGCAGCTCTGCTGGGCTGGGGCTGGCAGGAGAGGCCAGGAAACTGCGCTTGGTGGCGTTGGAAATGGGGACAGGGGGCCGGCTGCTCTTCTGCTGCATCACTGCCTTCACTGGGCACAGAGGGACAGCATTAAAAACTCACAGTGGCCAGGGAAAGCACAGCAGAGCAGCTCTCAGATTGCAGAGGGCAGAATGGAAACTTTGTGCCACCACACTACAGTGAAACCTCAAGTACTGGTCTTTATTTAAAATATGTATCTTCTGGGGAGCTTAATTAGAGTTCATTAATAATTAAGTAGTGAGTTTAGGGGGAAATTATCTGTTCGAAAGTTACCCATTTGAAAAATTAAAACTCAAGTGGGTCTAGGACTAATTTTCCAAAGATCCCCAGCAAGAATAAACTTTGGGTAGAAACAAAGCTTCCAAGGAAACACCATTTGCAACAGTTTCAATGTAGGCATTTTTTAAATAACATGCTATCAGTTATCCTGGGTACAAACTTACCATCTTTTATTTCCTGGATATCTCTTGGCTGTACAAAGTCTGGTTTGACATTCTCAAACCACCAAAAGAGTTCTGCAATGAACACCATGACATTAGGCTGAAACAGAAAAAAAAGAGAATTACACCTCACATTACCAAAACACTCGTGATTTACTCACATTTTATTGAAAAATATGTCCTTTGTTATGTTTCTTACCTTTAAAACCAAAGGAGCATACAACATGTCCTCCAAGGTGAGGTAAAAACATTTGTTTAGGTACTCATTTGAGAATTCTCTCAAAAGCTGAATGTTATAGAGGCTGTCTGCAATTGATGTCACCTCCTTCAAACAGATATCTGGGAAGGGGAGAGGGAGGAGTGAGTTCTGGCACTGTCCCAAGGGACCACCCTTCCACCCACCTCACAGAAACACTAAATACAGGAACTTCACAGATATTTACTGGCTACCAGTGACATTGCTCTACCTGCTCAATACCAGAGGCATAGGAAAAGGAGAAGAAAACCACAGAACAGTATCAATTCTGCATTCAGTTTTGAATCCACAGGGGATTCTGTCTATCACAGCCACAGAAAAGGTAAGCAGGCTACAGAGAACACACATAATGACAAAATACAATAGCAATTAAAACCAGACATCTTGATTTGCATATAATAAAGGGTTACTCCTAGGATTCACAGTGCTGGTTCCTTCTGAAAACACTCAGGAGCTCTGCAAGGTACAACATATCTGAGAATTTAAAAACCAATAGAAAATGTTGATTTGCAGAAGTTAATGCAACAAGGACATTGGTTTATTAAGAAAAATGTTTTCTGGGGAGGAGAACTCATGTTTTGCAATGGTCAAGAGTGACAGTTTCTGAGATTGAGAGAACTACTTTAAACTCTAGATTTTAAAATGCCAAGTTACACACTCCTACAGAAACCATGAGAATTATCAGCTAACACTGGTGTCCACTGGTGGACTCTATTTTATGGTATGAAACCAAGCTCAGTTATTTGAGCAAAGAAAGCCACATCATTTAAATGTGGAAAAGGAAGGATTCTTTTGTAGCTCATAATGTACAGAGCACAGTCTTCTAAATAGAGTAGATCAAAAAACAAGATCCAAGAGAGATTATTTTTTAAATGCAGATTCCACATGTGACCTGTCTACAACCTGCCATAGCCCACTACCTATCAGCAGTGCTGCATTTTGCATTTTTCGTGTATTTCTAGTTCAGCTTTCAAAGCCTGAAGCCTTTTACTCTTTTTTTTTCCCCTCAAAACCTTTATTACATACCATCCAGTTTCATTTGCTCTGGACAATAATAGTGAATCACAGCTAGAAGAGCAGCACCATCGCTACCATCCTTCATGAGATCTTCCAGCACAGGGAAGTAGGGTAACTGCCTGCTGGACAGGTGGTCTCTTCTGTAACGCACCTAGGGAGAGAAAACAAGGCTTCACATCGTGCTGAACAGGCAAAAGGACCCCAACAAAGAAAAAAAAAGCAAAGGAAAAGGATTCTGTGTTAAGCATTGAACACTCTTTTCGGTGGATCCTTTCTGGCATTCTGCCCCAAGTCAAACCCAACTGACAAGGTTGTGCTTTTCTCCCCATGGAAGCCAATTCTGAAGGAAATGGTGTTTCCCTTTTAATCCTAGAATGGTTTGGGTTGGGAGGGACCTTAAAGATCCTCTAATCCAACCTCCTGCCTTGCACTAGAGCAGGCTGCCCATCTGCCATTCAGTCTCCTCATGCCCAGGAGCAATCCCTGCTGCTGGATTCCTCACTTCATTCACACATTTTAACTAATTATCATCAATTTAACTCAAAATCCTTCCACACAGATGCATGAATGCAGCAGATCCAAAGAAAGAGACATGGGTAACTACATGAAAACACTTAAAGCTTGGGAAAAACAAAACACAGCAAAAATAATTCTGATGGGCTGGTGATCTCTCATACCTTACCCACGTCCACAGATTTGCTGTCATGTCCACAGACAGCAAAGTTCTCTCAGAGAGAACCAGAACATGGCACATCTGTATGCAATTTGTGCAAAAATAAAAAACATGGCCTTTTCCAAAATAGTCAGAGAGGAGGAGGCCTTCACATCCCCAGCAAAACTCTCCCTGATTTACTACAGATCAAAATCAAGCTCTGGTGCAAACCACCCCGCAGCCCTCAGGGAATTTGGAGCTGCCAAAGCCAGTCAGCTGAAGAACAAATCTTGGCATTGCTTCTTGCAAGTTTTGCAAGTTCCAGGGTTGCTCTTTCCTGGGCATCCACACACTACTGCACTGGGAGGCTGTGCCTAAACTGAGCAGCAAAGCAGGTGGGAAAGCAAAAGCAGAATGCACTGCAGGGCCTGGCAGAAACACCTGGCAGTGCTGGAAAAACATCCCTTGGACACTTCAGGGCATTGATATCCCTGGGACTGGACAGAATTCTCTTGTCTGCTGTGCAGACACACCAGTCACATATGGAATCATCAGAGGAAAGCTGGGTTTTACCAATGGCATCCTACATTTCCCAAGCCAGCCTGGGAAAGCTCTACACACACACACACACTCCTAAGGTGTCAATTAAGGATGGCTCAGGCTGTGAAAAAATCTGTTCAGAGGAATGAAGATCACTTGGAGCAATGAGAACCACTTTCTTCTCTTTATTTTACACATATTAAGTTTCCCAAGGAATTCAAAGCTATCTCTACATGCTAATGCTATTTTCCCTGTCCTTTTCCCAGGTGCAAATTGGGTTTTTCCCCAGCCTGGAGCACTCCACAGAGATGGAATGGAATGGGAATCATACTGTACCACACGAGCATATTCCACTGGTTCCAGCATGCAGTGCGATAGGGCATGCATCAGATCAGGCTTACACAGAGAGAAACAGTGAGATATAGGATGGTGATTATTCAAACAAAAAACAAATCAAAGGCATCAGCAACATCCATTATGCACTGGAAATGTGGTCATTGAGTCTGGCAGAATAAGTGTGCACACCAAGGTGAACTGGTTAGCTTGAAAGGGTCAGCATTTATCCACTTAAAGTAAGCATATTAAAAAAAAAAACTTTCAGAAACTCTTTTTGAACTTTAATTTCTCCTGTAGTTAAAGTAGATAGAAATATTTCTTTTCCAATAGGCTTGAATGGAATTTAAACCAATGACAGTCAATACCAAGAAGTCAAATCTGTAAAAATTCCTTGTTTCTTTTGGCTTTGGTAGAAAACTCCACAAATTTATCAAAGAGGGTTTTTATGGACTTAATTTAATTCCTTATTTTTTGCTCAATTATTCTCTTAACCATTCAGTCTTTTATACTGAAAATTCGGAATTCTTCCTTATTTTCTAAGCTGAGTGTTGTGGTTTGTAACCCTCCTGTCCATGCATACAATGAATGACATTTGTATGCAATAATTGCAGAAATGGTGCTCCTGAAATAGAGATAATTCTATATTAAAAAAATCCCAAACCCAACCAAACAAAAATCACAAAATAAAAAAGCACAGAGTTGACAGAATCTGACAACAACTTTGGAGACTGCAAAATCTGTCAGTAAACCATTAAAATCTAAGTGGACTAGAAGTGAGGCAACCTTTGTTTACTCCTTCCTTTCATTTCAGATATTTAAAGTTTTTACTCCAGCCCACAGATTTGGTTCAAACAAAGGATTAGGAGGCTGCAGTGGGACTGAGCTCTCTGTGGGAAGGCAGAGAGATCACAGGGAGACTGTCTGATCACACCTGCCTTTTCCAAGTGCTCTGCCCTTTGGAATTAACAACTGAGACAACAGCTCATCTTCCCAGAGAGAAAATGAGTACCAGCAGCTCCTGCAAGGGCAGGAGAAAGGGCATCAAAGCTGAGGAAAGCAAAGGAACAAAGGAAAATCTCTGCAAAAAAACTCAGACAAAACAAAGCAGGATTCCTAGAAGCACAATTTTGTTATTTTTTAAATATATAGAGGAATTGATATTCCAATTTTACACTTCAGCACAAAGAAAAATCAGCATTTTGTTCCAGTGGGCAAACTGTCCCCTCCCACTGTGCCAGCTCCAGGCTCCTGAGCTGAGCACACAACCCCAGCAACTGCCCCACCAGATCCAAATGGGTCTGGCAAATCTCCTAGCCCAGCTCACTGAACAGCAGTGCTCTGGCTCTGACAGAGTCACAAATCTGCAGCAGAGCAGGTGCAGGAGCAGTGTAAGAGCATTATTTAAGCACAAACATCTGAGTATCTTAACTATGGATTCCAAGATTAGGCAGCCATTTAAGCTGCCCAGCTTTTCTCTCACCTCAGTGCTGTCATCAGTTCCTACTTACAACAAAACCCAGCAATTTTCAACTCATCATTTCCTAGTTTGTTTGGGTTTTTAACTCCATCTCCCTCGCTCCTTGCAGTGTGGAAGCAGTTCTGAGATGCTGCAAAGTGAGTATGCTGTGTGCTGTACAGTATGCAAAGGGCACGCCACAAAAACAAAGCCTGATGACCCAAAAAGCTCACACAGGTGTTTTTCAAAGAGCAGCTGAGAAGCATTGGAATGGAAGCAAACACTCTGAGGAAGTTTAAAAAGCCATGATTTTGTGGATGACAACTGGTGTAAAAGTAGTTCACTTACAGGTACTAATTTCCAATACCATTTGGAAGGAGACTGCTCAGGAAGCAAGGAAAGGAACGTAGGAATAGGAAAGGAACATCAGCAAGGCAAGTTAAAAGCAGTAATACTTAAATGCACTTCAGCAATAAACACTTTCATATTTTAGAGGGCTTGGAGCATAGGAATTTAGATTTAAAGATACTAAAATGAGACCCAAAAGCCAATAGGGTCAAATAGTTCAAGAGATCCTTTAGCCCACACATCAGCTGGTGAATTAAGCAGCTCGTTTTTGCTGAAGGAGATTATTTTCCATACAAGGCACATAAAAAAACCATTGCCACTAACATGACAATTAAACAGCTTTGCCTTGTTCATATGTCACACTTTGAGCCCTTTGCCCAGCAAAGCCAATTTCAGGAAATAATATGTTATTTGTAATTTATCTTAAGGTTTTATGAAATCATAAACTGGGAGCTCAGACAGACATTATATTGGAGAAAGACCTATTTGACATTCTCCAGCAATGAAAGTGTGCTATATTTTGCAATATTAGTGCATTGTGATATAATTTCAAGGGAAAAAGCTGGAAAAAACTACAAACACACACATATAACATTTGAATGCCAAGAGTATCCTTACTGGACAGAACCTGAGTAAGTCCCTAAATACACATTAGACAAATAACCCATGCAAAAAGAATATGCCCCAAGAGCTTTCAAAATATATAACATATATTTTGTGCTGTGAAAGCTGAGTCATATTTACCCACATACAGTTGATATAGGTTTAGTTGGAACAAGTTGTTTTCATCCTACTGAAACTTAAAGGGAAGTCAGAAGAGACCAGTGGGCTTCAAAGGCAAGGAAGGGCACTGATGACAGAGACAAAACAAACTACATGCAGAAAATCTCAAGTTTTGAGAATTGGAGCCCTCACACTTCTCTGACAAAGAAAATACTGATATTTAAATCCATTAATCATCCTCATACAATATCACAACTGAAGACAAATTTGTTTTACCTTTTGATGCCCTGGACTTTCCATTAGTTGTTGTTTTAATTTAATCTCTTTCTCCGTTATCTCTCTCATTTTAAGGTTCACCTAAAAGGACATTGCATGGAAAATGAATTAAAATACATCTGAATATGTTTCCACAAGTGCTCTTCTTCCTCCTGTTATTTAAAGGTCAATTCATGCTACAAACATAAAAAGTTCATAGAAAAACATGGTACAGCAGTTTTCTGGACCAACTCTCTATTAGCAGTAGCTGAAATCTCAGTCCTGGGTTTGCAAGGAGACTTTCTCTTTGGAATGTGACTCTTGTCACTCAAAAGAATTACAGTAACTTAACTGCTGCCCTTGGAAAAGTTTCAGTATTCCTGTTACATGTTCCAGCCAGAGTTAAGTCCATCCTGTTAATTAACATGAAACAGTGTTTCACCTAATCCCCCCCCAACCAAAAGAACACCTCATAGCAACTTGCCTGAAAATAAAGAATCTATTTTTTACAGTTTTTCTAACTTACTTCCTGATTATCTTCTTTATTTTAAAATTTACCAGCTTTATTCATCCCTAAGAAAAAACAAGTTGCAAAAGTAGAAGGAGGTGATAGAAATGCACAAGAAAGGAAGATACTCATCTGAACCCTTTTCAAAAATCCAAAAAGTGACAAGAAAAGACAGGCATGCTTTTCCCCAAGGAAATTTTACCTTGTTAATCCAGAAAACCATGGCATCCTCCAAATCATAGGGCAGTTCTTTTGAGGCACTGAACGTAGAGAAACGCTTGACACTGGCAACCACCTTTTCAATGCTGATCATTTCTACAGTATAGGCCATCATAAGAGCATCAATCATTGCCATATGAGAACTCTGAAAGAAGAAAACAGAGAGTACTGGAAAATAAAATCCCTTTAAAAAAATGCTATGTTCTAACTGTATTTAAAACAAAACACTCCTAAAGTTAGCGACCCAGAAATTAAGAGCTCTTCACTCCATTTACTATTTTAAATAGTGTTAAATAAAAAGCAGATGATTAGGTGGATTTAATTAAGCTAACCATTTTGATTGGTGCAGAGCCCAGATCAGACTCAGACACAGGTGTATCATCGCTCTCCATGACGTAAATCCCCTTGCGAGACAGCGCCTGGATCACGGACTGGTGTCCCTGCAGAGCAGCCACCTGATCCCCCTTGAGGATGAGGCTGCAGACGCGGCAGTAGAGCTCGCTGGAGAGCAGCAGTTTGATCACCGGGGGTTTGATGTGCTCCTGCTCGTACTGGTCGATGTAGAACGGGTCCTTCAGCTCCTCCGGGACGTTGTCTGAAAAGCGGACACAGCATCAGCACTGCTCGTCCCCAGAAGGCCTCGGGGAATTTTAGTGACATTCCTGTTTTATTTGGGATTATCAGCTGGTTAGACCAGGGGTTAAAAAGGTGTCAGATGGGCAAGGTTCATCCTCATCTTCAAAGCAAAATCCCACAGCATCCGTGCACAGCAACCAGACAAACTGCGGGGCTCAGTGACCACGAGGGTCTGGCCAAGTCTCAAAACCAAGCCACCAATTTTTGGATGCATTTTGGCAATTCAGAACTAAAAGACCAAAATATGTGACTAAAACCTTGAACATTTTACAAACCAACCAGTGAGCTGATTATCTACTTTTTTGTCAAGAGCATTGAATCAAACTATTGCAGCTTTCAGCCTTTGAATAATTCAAGCCGAGGAAGCAAAACCACTCCACTTGGATTAAGCAGGAACTTTAAACCAGGTCTAAAAGTGAAATTATTTTGCCTTGACCCAATTTCCACAAGGTGGGTTAGGATTTTATCAAACTGAGTCTAGACCCTGAGTGCAGTAATTCAGAAGAAGTTAAAATTAGCACCACAGAAGGCCTCACCCTTGCACACCACCAGCCACAAACACATTTTTCCTACTCCCCAGCACAGCTCAGAGCTGGCAGCAGAGAAAGGCACTAACAACAACTAATATTCCAATCACTCTAAATATGTCCAAGACATCTCAAATCTATCCCTTGCTCTGTATCCCAAAATAAATACTTCTCATATTGGGTAATCAGCCTGGAAGCTATTGATCTTTATAACAACTGAGCAGGAATAATGAGAGTCTGCAACTCCAAGAAGAATATTTTCTACCCTCAAGTGTATTGTCTTAATAGAAGCCTGACATTTCCTAAATTTCAAACATAAAATTCTATCTACTCACTCAGAGTATCTTTCCCCAAAGTCACTTAAACAGTTCATTTTAAATATACACATCTACACTTAAAAGAATTATTAATTTGGTGGCATATTTACTTTTCATTCAGCTCATTTCCAGAATAATTAAATTTTCCCATTCCAAGAAACTCCTACCCACATCTCTGAACTGCAAAATAAGCCACACAATATTTGTACACTGCAGAGCACTTGATGTTCATAAAGAAGAGGAATGGAGACAGTGTTATTGCATGAGCCACAAGTACATCTCAAATAAAAATATGTAGCAAACCAGGGCTGCTCAGAGCTCTAACAGCTCCTGTTAGTCAGATGGTGCTGGTCCTCTTTTTCAAAATGGGAAGCTTTCTGAAGTTTCTTAAAATTAAGATAATTATTTTTCCTTTCTGTGACACTGAGTGTGACTTCCTACTGAAGATGCCTGGAAGAGACACAACAAACCCCTAAGTGGCATTTGTTAACATGGGTGTTCATTTTTAGTGAAATACATAATAAATTCAGATATTTTTAATCTTCTTAACATTAGTCAACCTAACCTAAAATCAAAGGCTGTTGAAAGCTCATTCCATTTAATGGCCATTTCCATTTCCAGATGGAGAACTCAAGCTTCCATTTCTAAAGACTGAGGAAAGATCCAAAAATCCAAATGCAAAGCAGCTCATATAAATCAATATTTTAATTCATTACAAGCAGCTACACCTTTAACAACCAAAGACACGTTGCTCTGTACTAGAATTATTTCTGAAAGGAAATAATACAAGCTCATAAAATATCCATGAAGCTGTACACCTCTGGCAGAGCATTAGCACCACTCCAAGTTTTAAAGGTTTTTTTAAAAATAACACCAAAAAAATGCAAATTAAAATGTCTGAAATCTGAAGCGCTTGGATGAGGGGTTTGGTACCAAGAGCTGCTCCCCACCAGCTCCCAGGCCCTGCTGGGGAACTGCAGAACTGGGCTGGAATGGTGGACAGAGAGCCCTGAAATCCCTCCAAGACACCTCCTGTCCCACAGTCCGGATGTTCCTCGGGATTTTTCCTTCTCCACGAGGCAGAGAGATTGTGATTATTTTATAGGCGGTGACCACAGCCAGCAAAAAGGTTTCTCTGCAACACTAACACAGCCAGGAGGGATCCAACCTATAGGATTGGGGTCTTTGGACACGTTATTAACACAGGAGGGCTGTGGTGCTGAGCCTCCTCTGTGACAGGGGCAGGCAGACCTCCCACATCAATTCCTCATTAAACCAGCTCCATTTCAATGATTTTTAAAAGCCTTTTCTAGCACTAAATGGATCTAGTTCTTAGTGAGGAGATTCCATGTCACAGAAATCAATATGTGAAAAAAACACAAAACCCAAACAAACAACCCAAAACACACACAAACAAAAAACAGGGGAAAAAAAGCCCCAATTTGTATCTTGTCATTCAGTCTGAAAGTCCAATTCAGAAACCTGAAATCTTTTTCTTTTATATTGAAGAATCCTCTAATTTCATGTTTCTGATCTCCATATAACTACTTAAGGACTGAATGGATTTGGATTGACCAGGATTAAGGGTAGGGCTGGGTGGGAATAACTTTTAGTACCAGGATTAATAATTTGAAGACTATCACAGGAATTGATTTAGCAACATTAATCCTCCCATAATTGCAACTTATTTCACTGTAAACACTTGCCCAGCTTTATTTTTTACATTAGTACATAGAACTTCTGTCACACACAGAACAGTTCTGTAGCTGATTTATGTCCTGACTAAAGAGCCACAAAAAAAATTAAGATATAAAAACCTCATGAAAGCTCAAGAATGGGAATGCTAACTTTACTGTTTAATTCAAATTTATTTCATGCTGGACATAATGGCAGGCACAAATAAACGAGAAATAAATGGCAGGAAAACTTGCAAAGAGGATGCTAAAAAAGTGTATAATTCTGAGCTGGGAAACTTCCAAATAGAGTTGATGTTCTGTACTCAATGCATTTGTCTCAAATGGGGTAACAGAGAACAGACAAAAAAGGGCTTTAATTGAGGTGTCTCCAGTGTTTGAAATCTGCATGTGAAAGTGCAACTGAAGACACTGATCTTATATTTCACATCTGTTAATTATCCTTACCTGTAGCACAATGCCACAGCAAACACCTGCAGCACCCAGGGCTGCTCATTCTCCATCCTCCCTTAAAAATGACAGAATTCCCACACTGCCAGAAATCTCAGGAATACACTGCCACTTTTAGAACAACCACACAGCACCAGAGTTAACCCAAGGGACACACAGGCAGCCCCTGCTACCATGGACACCTCTTCTCCCGAATTTTTATAGATCAGATGAACTCCAGAGGTGTCACATGCTCTGTGCTTGCCTCACTACAGAATGTGACAATGCTCTTTTTGAAGAAGATGTCCCAGGCTTTCCAAGTCCCAGTTTCTGGCAGAATCTTTTCCAACGCCTTCTTTCCATGACCTATAACTGAACTTAGAGGTTAGAAAAGTTCTGTTCATTAAAACTTGAGTTTTTACACATTTATGGCTTGGATTTTGGAAAAAAATCAACATGAAAAATTAACTTCTGAGAAATTAACACCTAAGCTATAGCTACAAAAACTTCTGCACAAGCAGTTGAACAAATCATACTAAAGGAAATCAAATTAAATCATGCCCTTAGTTTTTGCTTATTAAAAAGCCTCCAATACCATCTTAATTCCCAAAGGAAGTCACCTTTATGTTATTGAAAAGCTTGCAAACACCTCCTGCTGTTCCTGATGTGCTTTCTGAGTTGTTTCCCCAGGCAGATGTTTGCATCAACTTCAACACGAGTTTTAGAGTTGCCAATTTTGGACAAACTCAGAGGTCTGTGAAGGTGAACATCATTGATTCGGTTTGCCCTAAGTCTTCCAATGAGAATTGTTGAAGAATTTACCACCCTACCCTCAGTATCAGAGTTGACTGGATTCTCTTACACATGAATTTGATGTAAATTTATACCACTTTACTCTTATGCTCTTTTCTGCTTCTTCCCACGCTTATAAAAACAAAGCAATATCATATTTTTTTGCAAGTTTCAGCAGCATAAACTCTCAAGTGTTCTTGCCCTGCAGAGCCTATTGAGGAGATACTTCCACTGCCTATTTTGTAAGGGATGATGGACTCAAAAATAAACCACTATGATTTTTCATTCAGCAATTCTTTTGGGCTGTTCCATTGTATCAATGAGTTCTAATCTCTCAAAAACTGTCAGTTCTGTGTAAAAATCACTAAGTACAAAATCGTTGAGAGGATTACAAAAATAACTTCACTTGCAACAACTGTCAGAGAGACCATTATTGCCAGACTCTCCTTGCTTCAGGGGAGGCACCATTTCTTCATCATCTCACTTACAAAAACCTGTTCAAAGACAACCACCTGATTATGACTTGATAAAGAAAAATACAGCAATCTGAACAAATTTGACTTATCCCTTGAACTGACGGGGTGGCTACACCCCAGATGTTATTTTACCTCCAGAAGCACGAAGAACTGGTTTCACATGGAAAGGGAGCCAAGCTGTCCTGGTAAACAGCACAGAGCTTATTCAAATTCTGAGTAGGATTTCGTTAGTATCAGTATCTGTTCCCAGAATTATTCAGCACTGGATGAGTGTCCTTCAAGCTGAGCACAAACTACACCTTCTCAGCACTGAGGCCAGCAGAATATAAACATTTTGTGTTGATTACAGCACTGAATTCTAAACCCTGTAAGTGATCTGTAATAGGACACATGAGAATTTACATACAACAGGCAGGAGAACCCCAAGCTAAAGGCTTTGCAAACTGCTGGGAGAGTGACTGCACCTTATTACCATATCTTTTGATCAAGGATAAAACCACAAACTTGGATAAAGCAGAAGAGACAAAATAATAATTATGGAATCCTTCACCCCTGTAAACTTCACACAATAATACTCAGTGTTTATGAAACAGGTGCTGTTAAAGAAACAAATGTTTAACTGTTAATATTTGCTAAACACAACAGTTTTCTTAAAAGGATTTTCACCACCAGCCTAAGAAGAAAGCAGACAAAGACAAGCAGGGAATCCAGGGATTTAGGAAACATTCTCACACTATCTTCTCCAACTGGTAACTGTGGGGAGCTATTACAGCACTGTAAAACCTTATTTAGCAAGTAAGTTTTAAGTACTCAAAGACCAAAAAAAGGCAAACTTGCATTTCCCTTCCAATGCATTCCATTAGTCCTTGGCTTTCCTGCCTGCACCCTGCCAAAGGTTTCAGGCTACTGTCAGCATTAAGTCTGGAAACTATGGAAAGCTCCCAGCCCTGATAAATAAGTAAAACCCTTCAGGTCCCTTTTGAAAAATCTGAATTTTGCACAGTGTTTTACAGAAGCAACATTTGCTGTGGAAAGGGTTGGAAAGAACCCACTGCTCACAGCAAGCTGCAACACTGAGAGACTTCCATGTCCTTCAGAACCTAAATTTTAATATTATAGCCAAGATGATGGAAAACATAATTTCTCCACATAAATCAGTGCCACACTAAACCTGCTGAGAAATCAGCATTTTTTGTTGTCACTGCCTATTTTCCCAGGTGGTATCAAATCAAACCACCCTGAGTATGTTCTTTTTCCAACTACTGCTGCTCAGAGCCTGAAGGGCCAGCAGGGCTCAAGGGCCAGGTCCACTTCCCAGTGCTCTGCGTGGCCTCACTCCTGCCTGGCAATCTGGATCATTCCAAGGACTCTGGAAAAGTGATCTCCCCATGGAGGGCTTGCCAAGCCTCCCCAGCCCTCCCACGCTCACCCTCTGTGAACTGAAGTTCCCCACACTCAGTGGCAGCTTTGCTCCTCAACCCTTTAAACATTAGGAACTAGAATTCCCTGAAGTGGCTGCTTGGTTCTCTTCAAAGTTTGAGGATGAAAAAGGAGAATTCTGGTCTAATTAAGCTCCATTTTCCCAAACCACCCTTTCAGCTAAAGGGACTTAGAATCTTTCCAGGGTACAGAAGGTTTCCAGATGTGCCCAGACTGAGAGTGATCCATGTCAGTACTCCCAGATTTATCTGGGGAGATGGATGACCCCGAATGGAGAAACACCTTCCTTCACAACATCCTTCCCTCTGTTTTCTGGAATTCAGACAAACAGTTGTAGGACCTCCCTCTGGAGCCCATCTGTGCCAGCCAGGCATCCACCACAGCCAGGAGCTGCAGGTTTCCAGGAACAAATCATCCAGCTCAATTCCTGTACAAGAGGAGGGGTTGCCTTGCAGTGTTTGTGTAGCTGTTTGGCTACCAAAATTCTCTTCTCATGGCCAGAAGGGAAAAAAAAAAAGAGGACTCCATTATCTTGCATCATCAAATAAAACAAAGCCCAAACTAAGACTTCAAATTATTTGTTATGCATGCTCCCAGTGATTTGTCCTTGAGGGAAAAAAAACAAAGGATGAAGAATTTTCCTATTTAAATGCCAGCTTAGAAGTGGAGAATTCAAATATCCTTTAATAGCAAAGAGAGAACACAGTTGCAGGTAGAACCTGCAGTAATGAATGACTTTCAGTAACAGTCTACACCAGCATCAAATTCCTGTTCTTGACCCTTTCCACTCTTCACCACGAGCTCAGCCTTACCCAGATGAAAATTAAGTGCACCAGAATTTGAAAGATTATGCATCAAATTATGTCAGTCTGGAAATCAAATCCAAATCTAACATTTCAGAAAAATACTCATCCACTTGAAAGCAGCTATGGAAACCTTATCAGGTAAAATTTACTTCAGAACAGAAGTGTTTTAGTATTACAAATAGATAAGTGCTTTTTTTACCAAATTAACCAGAAATAAGTCTAAAACAATAAAAAGTCCTCAAACCCTTTAATCTGCACAGTGAGATTTTAAATAATAAAATCACAGTTGATTGTAGCTACCCAAGACTCACTGAACAACATCCAATACCTTAAAACACAACCCTGAGAGATGACAAGTAAGGTGTTAAATTCAAGTATTATTCAAAATTATAATCACACAGGGAACCTTCTTAAACCCATCTCTCTATGAATTAAAGAGGCTTATAAATTTCTAGGGATTGTGCAATGCTCTTCCAGCAGTAATGGCTAACATGTGACAGCGACTTGCAGGAGCCATTTCAAAAATCAAACTACATTTCCACGGGCCACAAGTCCTGCAAAGACACACACAGACACCAATCTTTACTCACTGGGGAAAAATTTCCTTTTTCCTATTGTCTGTGGCATTTAAATTTTGTTATTTGTAATCTGAAGGAGCCTCAATGCAAGGAGAAAAACTGGCAGAGGCTGCTGCAGCCAGAGATCACAGCTCTGCCACGGGAAAAGCTGCTTCTTTTTAGCGTTTAGTCACAGGAAAGCCAAATACTTTTACAACCTGCGTTGTCAGGAGTGTAAACAGACTTGCCATTAAGCAATTAACTGGTGCAAGAGGTTCGGACACAGCCCTGAGTGCTGGAGCAGACACCACCCAGCAGCACGAGGCCACCGAGCTCTCTCTGCAGCGTAGGATCCGTGCCAGTCCCTTCCCATTTAGGATCAGCTTTCCTTCGAAACAAAGTCACAACATAAATAGTGCATCCCCGGGGCTGGAATAGCCATTTTATCACAGACCGCTAAAAAGTTTCAGGGAATGTTACAAACAATTCCAGTAACTGAGAAATATTTACAGGAGGAAGTGCCCGTTCTGTTCTTTTAAGTTACCAGTGTTCCACTGACACTCTCCCCAAATTCCCACGTTTTCAGACATCATCTGATCCGTGGGGTTTTTTTTTGCCTCTTGTTGCTTGTAACAAAATACATTAAACACTGTAAACCCCAATGATTTTCTTTTGCCCCCAGCCACCAAGATGAGGGGGACACTGACAGGGCTGGAAATGTTTTAAGAGGAAAAATAATTTAGAAAATATATTCCAGCAAGGATTAATATTTAATGGCAGGAATGGACCACTTTTCTTCAGCCTTGTCACCAAGTAAGCCAGTGCTAATCCATTAAGCATATTATGAGTTTGGAGAATTAGACTTAGATTAACAGGGCCACCTCATTTTCCAAAACAAGACTCTATACATGTTTTTATTATATCTTTTGTTCTGGATAAAACAAACTCACTAGTATTGCATCTTATTTCTTCGTAATGAAGCTGCCTAAACTCGAGATGTATCTTGTACCTCGAGACAGATCTAGTTCAAAACAAAAAAAGCAAATTTCAATAGATGCCAGGGAAACACTGTACAAATATACTCCAAGAAAATTTATTTTTCCACGTTTGACAGTAAAAGTTTATGACAATGTGAGGGAAGGAAGAACTCCTCTATCACCTACACCCTGCTCTTTAATGTCACAGCACCCAAATTACACCTGCTCATTCAACATTTCCTTCCACAAAAGAAACACGCTGCTGAATGTAAATGGATTATTTTTTAGATCATTTTGGAAGTAAAACCACAAGCTGACAGAAAAAGAAGTCCTAACCGAGCATGCAAAGCGTGTCAAGGTCCCAGCATCTGCTGGCCAAGATGACCAGACAAGGAAGAACCTTAAAGCCTGGAGGGACTTGGGGCCTGCAGGCAGTGACATAAAGCTCTGTGGAACAAAGTCTGCTTAGCTAAAGCAAGGATTTAAACATTTTGAAGCAGGCAATTCTTGCCAAGCACCATCTGGGAGCATTCACCATTAGGTTTGCTGATTCAGGGCATCTCATACAGTCCCGTTATTCCTGTTTAAGGTACCAGCAAAGATACAGTATTACAAGAGAACAGGCTGCCATATTATTGATATTTAAAACAAAGCCAAATTTAATTACTCCTGGAACAGCAGGGGAGACAGAAAAAGCAAGAACAAAATCAAGAATGACTTCTTGATAGAGGTGATCTTACCTATTCCGTAGGCTTTAGCACAGATCCATTGTAGATTAGCAGCTATTTTTGCTCTGGCTGAATCATAGAGCTCCAAAGGGACAATCTCAACTGCACTATCTGTCAGAGCATCCATTTTTCTTCTGGTACTATCTCCACCCGCACAAACATCAACATCCACCATCTAAAACAAAAACAAAAGGCAGACTTTTACACGAGCCGACGATTCTAAAGCCACACGGGAGAGGGGCTGGCCAGGCTGCACACAACAGGCCCGACATCCTTCGGGATTTCCATCGGCAGGGCTGATGTAGCGGTTCCAAACCCCCTCGGAAATCAAAAGGCATCGGAGCCCGTGGCGAGCATCCCTTTTTGTCAAGGGCAGGGCCCGGCTCGGCGAGCCCCCGGCCGCGGCAGCGGAGAAAGGCGCAGCCCCGTCACCTGCCGAGGGGATAAAGGAAGGATGGGGCTCTGCCGAACAATGCGGGCAGGTACCGCCGCCCCCTCCCCGCCCGCGGGGCCGCGCCGGGGCAAGGGCAGAGCCAGGGCAGCACCTGCGGCT
>VZRX01011905.1:111431-140501 GCA_013398075.1 Notiomystis cincta
CCCTCACGGACCCACCGTCCCTCACGGACCCACCGCCCCTCACGGACCCTCGGTCCCTCACGGACCCACGGCTCTGACACACCCACGGTCCTCATGGACCCGCCCCACCTCACGGACCCACAACCATCGCCCTCCTCCTGCCCTCACAGCCCCGCCGCCCTCATCCCCTGTCCCACCCTGAGGGGCAGGTGATGACCCGGGCTGTGGCGGCCAGGGGAGCACTGGAGTCCACCCTGTGGGGGTCATGATGGAGAAAGAGCCCCTTGGGTTCAGAAAGGGGTGAAGGAGAGCGACTGGAGCTGTGTCCCATGCAGGGACCTGTCCGGCAGGTCCTGCCCCTCCTAACCCGCAGCCCGGGCAGGTGTGGGGTCTGCAGGGCTGTGGGGAAGCAGCTCCGGGGCAGGAGGTGGAATCGGGGCTGCTGAGCCCCCACCCCAGCCCGACCCCATCCTCACCCCACGGAGTCACAACCCCTTGGCATTTTCACCCAGCCTTCCCTTTGCAGAGAAGCACAGAAATGCCAAAGCAACTTTGTCTCTTCACAAAAATCACCAGCTGTGGGAAGCTTTAGGTGCATGATAGATTCCTCTGTACTGAAGCAGTTGTTTCCTTAAGTGCAGGAAGGGTTGAAATTTCTCTCTGCTGTCAGCACGACTCAATAAAACATTGGGTTTGTATCAAAAAGTATCAGCAATACTTTTCTTCATGGTATTGCAAATAATGTCCTTCCAGATTTGCTGAGTTACTCTCTGCTCACCATCAAAGGATGTCAAAGACGGTTTTCAGGCCGAAGCCTGACTTACACATCTTATATTCCTTGGCAAAAAGAGAATTTCTTTCCCTGCTTTATGTCAGGGATAGAGCACACAACAGCAAGAGATGTGTGACAGGTACAAGATGTGGGCGTTTTTTGCTGTTAGACACACTCTTGTCTCCCAGCCCTGTCTAGAGGCCGCTGTCCTGCTGTCCTCATGGCAAGCAGGGGGCATGGAGTCATAGAATAAAATCATGGAATATCCTGAGCTGGAAGGAACCCACGGGGATGATCCAGGCCAGCTCCTGGCCCTGCACACCCCAACAATCCCACCCTGGGCATCCCTGGTGTCCCAACGCTCCTGGAGCTCTGGCAGCCTCCAGGCTGAGCAAGCCGAGTGCCCCCAGCCGCTCCTCATTTGGCTTCCCCTCCAGACCTTTCACCATCTTCGTGGCCTCCTCTGGATGCTCTCTAACAGCTTTAGATCTTCCTTATCTTGCAGTGCCCAAAACTCTGAGCAGTTTTGGCCACCACTGTGGCTCGTGATCAAATCTGGATCCTGCCGATTATCTCACTTGACAAGTGAGTTTTCGGGCTCGTCTGAGAAGTGAAGCTGCACGATTGAGCTTCGAGCCTTTAGTGCCTGTGCTGGCCAGGTGAATTATCTTCACATCCATCTACTGAAACCATGTTTAGCTGCACAACAGCGATAGCAGACTGACCTTATTCTACCTAATTTTGTTATGATTCTCATTAATTATTTTCCTGCTGCATGTAACTGGTAGATTATATGAATATTTCAGAATCATTAAAGATTAATTTGGGTCTGGTTTAAGATTCAACGTTTACTTCCCTCAAAGTGCAAGGGGAGGGCATTCTTTGTTTGTGTCACCAGGAAATACGACCTGGTGTCCAAAGGTTATTCCAGCCTCTATCACTCTTCCATATTGCAGGATTGTGTGCAATTAAAGTGTCTTTGCAAACAACTTGCTGGTTGTTTTATAATCTCTGTTTGAAGGGTTCAGTTTTCAGCACAGTGGTTACAGGCTGTCGTTCCGTGGCGTTATCATCAGAACAAGCTGCTCTTGTTTTTAGATTAAGCATTAAGGCCCAATCCAAATCTCCTTATATTTGAGAAGAATGTTTTCATTTTCGTGGTGGATTGGGCATTAGATCCACGGCAGGAACAGAACAGCCCTGGGACTCCTGGAGCAGGTGACCTGTATCGAGGGTGAAGGTGTAACCAGCAGAAAACTGACCTACTTCTTCCTCTGACATATTTTTCCTTGAGGTAAAGAACGGATCCGGTTGTTAAACTTATCAGGAACAAAATGGGCTCTAAGAAGGTGGCAGGCAACCCCCACAAAACCAAGCCAGTATCACCTCGACTCCTGAAACTCTTGGAATAAAAAAAATGGGAAAAGCATGAGGGGGAGTGCTCTCCTTTCCCAGGCCTCTGCTGCACCTAGGATCCTGGCCTTGGAATTACCTCTTTCTCCTTCCTGCACCTCTTCCAGTCTGGGGTGGAATGTGCTGCCACTTCTTCCTCTATGGTAATTCCCTGGAGCTTTGCTACTGAGGGCATTTGCATGTCCTTAAGTGGAAGCTGAAATTGATGTTTTGGGAAACTTTGTAGGTGATGATGAAGTGGTTTGTCAAGAATTCGGCATCATCCCACACCAGCGTCCTCAAACTTGTCCCGGAGATAAAAAGCCTGCACTTAAAGTGGGAGGGTCACTGCTGGATTGCTAAGTGTGTTTGCTTTTTCCATGAGAAAATAAATGACTCTCTCTATTCAGCAGCAACAAATTCATCTTTAATTTGTGTGCTGCTCGGTTCTTTCTGTGCTCCACTGCGAAACACGCTCCGAGGCTTTTCTTCTGGAAAGTGGTAATACACTGCTTTTCTATATGAAATAATTTCCCTATTAGTCTGCTGGATTCCTCACGCACTGAGAGTGGGTGTACACGTGAACTGACACACACTGCACAACTTGTCTTCCAGCAGAGCTCTGAGGTTAATTACTAGCAGGCAGCTCCTTTGAGAAATCACCATATTCAAACATGACCCCCATCGCAGGTAGCAAAGCTGGGTCCTGCTGCTTGTTTTCTGCCACACTGGACAAAAACCTGGGATTTGGGTTTCTTCCACCGTGCTCTGACTATCAGTATTGGGATTCTACCTGTACAGTAGTACAGTAGTAGAGTATCAGTTCCCAGAATATCTGATGTCCCCAAAGACGGCAGTTCTAAATTAGTTTTGTAAAACAAAGTATCTTCTGTAAAAACATAAACATGCTGTGTCCTGGGACTTCCAGCGTGGAGATTGTTCCTGGGTATATAAAGGAAGAGCTTCCATTCCTAAAGTTGTTTGGGTTGGAAGGGACCTTAAAGATCATCTTGTTCCCTTGCAGTGGCCAGGGACACCTTCCAGCATCCCAGGTTTCTCCACGCCCCATCCAACCTGGCCTGGAACATTTCCAAGGATGGGCAGCCACAGCCTGTCCTCAGCAGCCAGTAAAGGCAGGTGGCTCTATTTGGGAAGAGATTTTTTGCCTTCAGTCTTGCCCAACAGCTGCTGCCTGTGCTCTGTGGAGCAGCGAGAGAAAACACTCAAATGAACATTTTTATCTCTTACCCTTGCAAAATTTCCAAGACAGCCATGAGTGCTGGAGACGGCCCCAGCAGAGCAGCGAGCAGCTCATGCACACTCTTAGCCCTGGCTCCTTGCAGGTCTCTCCTTAGGGCTCTATTTTCAGCCCTGGACTAATTTTGAACCCTGCTGTGTAGCTGCTTCCCTGTGCTTAGTTCTGCAGGGCCTCGTTTGCCCCGGTGCTGAGCACTTAATATCCCCAGGCAGGATTGACTGAGAGCCTGGGCACCCCAAGGTCACAGTGTGGGGCCAGCGCTGGCCCCGTGACTGCCTGGGGGGCACAGGGGTCTCCTCTGTGCCCGTGGGGTTCAGCGTGCTAAATGCACACACACACTACAGAGATCAAAACAAAAGTCACATCTTACTGGAAATTCCATGAGGAAAAGGACATTTCAACTATCTCCTGACTGGCTGGAGCCTGGGTCCCATCACACGAGGGGGAGTGGGGGGCTGGCAGCCTCCTCATGCTCTGGCTGCTCCTACAGCTCCAAATGTCTTTTCTCCCTCGTACAGAGCAGTTTCCTGTGACAGTCCATCACAGAGCCAGCCTCACAGAGGAGAGGGCAGGATGTTACTCTTAGTAATGGAACCATCACTTCAGTGCCATTCCCACCGGCACGGGAACAGTTTCTAAGGCACAGCACCGCTGTCAGCAATTCCTTATCTCCACTTCTGTAGCTCGGCAGGAATGTGCAGTGGCAAGGCCTTGAGCATCGGGGAACCACAGGCAGTGAGCAACGTTTTTCATGTAAATAAAGAAAACAAATGAAGCACAGGTTGTAGGACTCTGTTTCATTCATGCTTTTGTATTATTTCAAAGGTAATGTATATGCAACTCAGCTTTATGCTGATGAGTGCAACAAGTTATTCAGATTTATTTCTTTTTTCCCCTGCTTGGAGTGTTTGATGTGTATCAAACACAAGACACGGGACGGGCAGGGAGCACTGGGAGCTCTGCTTCTCGCAGAGAGGGGCTTCCCCCCAGCCAGGGACAAGCCCCATCACATTTAAAAGAATACTTGTGTTCAGCACTTATCTTCAAAGTGCTGTGCAAACATTAATTAATGACTCTGTTATTGCCAAGGGGAAGAGCTGGCAGAGGGAGGGGTGACAGCTCACCCTGCCTGCCTTCCTTGCTGGGAGCCAGACCTTCCTTCTCCAGCTGCGAGGAGCGGGATGCTCCAGCCCCAGCCTCTGGTTATCTCCAGCAATTACAGCTCTGGAAGTGCTGCTGGTGGGTTCTAAGAGCCTGCATCAATAATAGGAGGGGGTTTAGCCTCCTATTTTTATCCACGAGATTATTTCTTTTGAAAGTCCCTGGACTCTGTTTAGGAGGATAACGGGTCAATAGCATTTCCAGCCCAGCAGGTTTTCCCGAGAGTCTCATCCCACCATGCCCTGCCATTCCTCAGGCAACCCCAAGCAGGGAGACCCCAGGGACGAGCTGGGTGAGCACTGAAAGGGTTTTGAGTGTTGTCATGATCTAATTAATGAGCAAATTAGATGTTTCTATCTTTGCATGTATCTTTATATTCATTAAACCATTTTTAGCAACCACATTGGGGTAGTGCTCAAACAAATCAGTTTCAACAGGGACTGTTGATTTTCTTTTCCCAGATGATTTCTTTCTAAAATGTATTTTTTCCTAAGGACACTTTGGGTAAAACTGCATTTACCACAACTGTACAACTCTGCAAAGACAGAATTATTTATCTCCAACTTTTTCTCCATTTAAACATTGAGGGAAATCAATGAATAAGTGAAAGGCAGGAGAAATGAACAAGAAAAAAAAATCTAATTGGACTCCAAAATGCAACACCTTCCCCCTGCTCCTGGCTGTGCAAGGTGTGAGAGCCCAGAGCAAGGTGGAACATACCTTGTCATCCCAATAAATGCTGTTGGGACTGTGGAGCAGGACAAATCCCTGGCACAGGAATAACCTGGCATCCAGCAACACGGCACAGAGCCCTCCTCTTGCCATGAGCTGGCACGTGGTTATCCTCAAAAACAACATCCTGATCCCCTGCTAAGCGTTACCTTTGGGAATTCACAGCCAACTCAGCCAACCCTTTCCAAAAAAGCTGTTACAACATGGTGACTTCACCAAAATGTTCATCGTGCAGAGGGAGGCGTTCGCGAGGGAACAAATCCGGGGCCGCCTTGTTCCAGGCCCCCCAGGGGATGCACAAAGGCAAAAGCTGCCTGCCAGCTCCTGGAAAATCCATCCCAGCCACAGGAGGGATGTACCTGACCCAGCATTTCCCATTCCCTATGCCAGATTTGAGTTATGGTCTCGTGATACAAGGGATATTTTGAGGACAGGGCTGTCATTTCTGGATTTTAAGGCTTCTTCCTCCACAAATGTAAACCTTCAGCCCTGGGCTGAGGGGCCAGCACAGAAACTTGCTCTGGGTGATTTTGATGTGCTTCAGCCCAGCAAAAACTGCCTCAAAAGGAAATTAAGGCTCCTCTATTTCCACCCAGCAGGGTCTGGCGGGGGTGGGTGGTTGCTTTCCACTGCATTTTGCCTCATTCCCATTCAGTGTTTTTAGCTCCTGCTTTTCTGGTGGGATGCAGCTCCCAGCTCCCCTTGCTGCCAGTGCTGTGCCACAGCCAAACCCTTCACCTGGCAGCCCTGTCCCCTCCTGCCCTGCCTGCAGAGAGGTGCCAAAGCAAACACTGCCCTCCTCACCCGCTTGGGCCCCAGCCAGCTTGCACATGCTCCAACGCTCTTAAATCTGCAGCCAGAGAAATATGGGAATGTACAAATTAGTCAGAGGAATTGAAACATCTCCATCCTGCTCGTCCAGGTCCTGCTCACAGCAAGAACTTGATGACTGTAAAATTGAGACACCCAGCAGGAAACCAAACCATGCCAGAGCCTCCGATCCACCGGCAGCGAGCTCCGGCTGATGGACCCCAGAGCAGACTCCAGGGCCGAGGGGTGGGCAGTGCCCAGACTGGTCCTCACATTCCTGGCAGGGATGCCAAAGCCAGGGGCACACAGAGTGCCCATCCCTGCTGCAGAGCTGGGCACAGAGGAGTGCCCATCACCACATACCCCCACAGCCCCTTCCAGTGGCTTTGGCACCTGCCGAGGCTGGCAGAGATGTGGGCAGGACACAGCCCCACACCAGGATGGGGCTGAGCGAGGAGAGTGACCACGACACCATGAGCAGTACTGGGGGTGAAACACAGCGTGGCTCGTGGGGGTCCCATCCTGCTGTGACAGGGGTGCCCTCTCTGCCCCCAGTCACGGTGCTGCTCCCTTGGGCCATCAGGTGTGGATGTGCCCACACGGGTGGGGCTGTTGGGCCCTGGTGCCCCCGTGCTGTGCCATCCCAGCCCGGTGCCACGCATGCCTGCCCAGCACCACCCTGCCCCAGGCTCCATTCTCTCCCAGGGTTTCAGAACTGGCTGAGAGCAGCCCGTACCCCTCAGCTGGCCCTGGGAACTGGGGTGAGGACAGACACACGGCTGCTGTGAGACCCCCAACCGCTCAAAGCCCCCCCCGCCGCAGCCCCTGGCCAGATAATCCCCGCCGTGCTGACTTACCGCTGGCCGCCGTCGACATCCTCGCAGCCTCGGGGGTCGCCGGGGGCTCTGGGCAGCACCCCGTGGCATGGGAGCCCATGGCACGTCCCGGGGCTCAGCGCCGGGGGGCTCGGTCCCCTGCGCTCCCCGGGAAGGGCTGGGGGCAGCGGGGCAGCGCTGCGCTCCCCGGCATCGCCGGCATCACCACGGCAACTGCCGGCTGACTCACGCTCCTCCGGAGTGACATCAGAGATGCGGAGGAGGGGGCCGGGGGCTGCAGGGCGATGCCGGGAGCAAATAGCCCCGCTTTGGTTAAAGCTGGAGGGGTTTGTGCAGGGAAAGCTTTCAGATGCAGCCCCGCAAGGCAGTGCCACGCCGGGATCTTGGCTTTTTTTTTGCAGGAGAGACACGGAGTCAGAAGAGGGGGAGATGCTGGAGCCCAGTGCTGGTGGCATGGCAGGACTGGGACAGAGCCAGAGGGACAGATGAGATCCCGCTCCTCTCATACTGCCCTTGGACTTCAGTTCTGTTCAAACAACACCCAGATTAAGGAAACCAGTTGAGAAATCACTTACTTTGGCTTCTCTTAGTACCAGGGAGAGGTCTCCTTAGAGGGGATGCGCTGGGCTCCTCATCTTCAGGCACGTTTGCCCTGCACATCCTCCCTCTGGAACGCTGCCCTGCCGTGCCCAGCACTTGTGTGCGGCACGGTGGGAGCTGAAAAGGGACCTTGCTTGGAAACCAGTCAGGAGCAGGGAGGAATGTTTGCTGGGCACACACACAGCGGGTTCAGGAGCAGCACAAACGAATGCTCCGCATACAGACATTTTTCAGAGGGATTTGGCAGCACATTTGCTCGGAGCTGGGCCGTGCAAGGCTTCCTCACACGCCATCTGGTAGCCACAGCCAGAAGCACTGATGGCTCCATCCCCTCCACTCACAGGCTCTGTTAGGCTGAGCCTGGTGACACAGAAGGAAGTATTTTTAGTGGGATGAGAGTCCTGCACGAGGCTGAGCAAGAGCAGCGCCAGGTCAGCCAGCGATGCAGCAGCTACACCATCTCCAAAAACCAAACTTTTATCAGCCCTCCAAGGGAGCAGCCCCAGAGGCATCACAGCCCCAGGAAACGCCCCCCACCAGACCCCTCCCGAGGGCTCCTGGGCATCCCTCCTTCCATGAGGCTGGGATCAGGGAACCCAACACTTGGGGCTTTTATTTTTAGCCCAGCAATCTATAAATACAGCCCACGGTAACCCACGGGAATCTGAGCGACTGCTCAGCCCGGGAAGTGACGGCACCAGGGAAGCCCGTGGCTGCCAGAGCTGCACCACCAGGGCTCCAAAGGGAAAGGCTCTGTCCTACTTCCAGACACCTGGGCTGCATGGAAATACTTCAAACCCCTTACGGATTGGGCTGCACCAGGCACGGTGCTGCTGCAGTGGGGAGAGGGGCTGGCAGGAGGAGTGGGCTGCTGCTTCTCGCTGACAGGAAAGGGGAGAGGAGGGATGGGAAGGTTCACTGGAGGCCAGAGCGCACATTTCAGGGAGGACTGTGCATTTTTTCTTTTTTTGGTGAATGTTCCCATGTGGGAGCAAAGGAGGAAGGTGCCTGTCTGTGAGGAAGGGGGGTACAGGCAGAGATCACCCCGTGATTCATCCCAGGCAGCCTGGCAACCAGCTCCTGTGGAGGGGAAAACACAGATGGAGCAGGGATGCTGCACCACCGATCCAACAGCACGGGAACAGCCGGCTGGGGTCCTTTTAAGGATGATTTTGAAGGTCTCAACTATTCCTCTCCTCTTGCACACTCCATGGACAAGCTGTGCAGGGCTTGTGGGGGTCCAGCAACCCACAGCACCCAGATCACCCCAACTGGGGCCAAGGGAACAGAGTGAAAAATCTAATCCCATGTCCCAAGAAATCCAGAGAGTTATTCCAAACCCCTCTCCAGCCCTTGCACAGTGGGAAGGGGCCGAGGTTGTGCATGGCTGAAGCAGCAGGGTCAGCACAGCCCCAGAGCTTCACAATTCCAGGGGCCGTCCTGAACAGCCCTGTTGAGGAGGAGCTCAATAAATAATTCAACCAAACTTGGGGCACGTGGGAGCTGCTGTGGGTACAGGACTCCTGGGCACAGATTCCCTGGGGTGCAGCCCTTCCTCAGAAGACAAATAGAGGTTCACTGCAACATAAATGTGGTTTATGCCCGAGCTACAGCTCATAAAACCCAAGAAACCACATCATGCATAAGCACTTCAAGTCTGCCATGAATAATTCAGTCTTGGGGTGCAGCAGCAGCCACATACCTGCATGGCCCCAAGAGGCCCCAGCAGCCCTCCTCAGGGATTAGGAGTGAAGCCTCCAGAGCCATCACTCACATGGTGCACCCAGAGCCCTGGCTGGAACCAGCTCCTGCTCCACACACTGCTTCCCAGAGTGGGAGAGCTCGTTATGCAACCACTGATGGATCGGTAACAAAACCTGTTGGAGAGCTGGGACTCTTCCCCACCACAGTGGGGAAGCTGCACTGCTGCACCCCGGGGTGCAGGGTGTGTGTAGGACCTCACCACGGGGGGTTTGCATCCCACCTGCAGCCCAGAGCTGGACGTGCTGCTGCAGCCCAGCACCCAGAGCCACCAGCGACCTCCTGGGCATCACAGCTCTGAACCAGGCCTTTTCTCTGGGCACCAGCTCCTCAGCCAGGCATCTGAATCACACCCCTGGCTTGCAGAGCTGGTCACCTCTCCAGGTTTATTTCGGGCCAGCGTGCTGTGGTCCAGCACAGCTCGAGTTACTGGAGTGGAGTCCCTCCCCCAGCTCCCCCCGTGCCCGGATTCCTGGTGACACTGGATCCGCAGGGCTCGGGCTGTCCCAGCTCCGGTCACACTCGCTGGCACTCGGACCAAGTTCACACACGTACACTGCAGCCCTGCCCTCCTTCCAGCCATTTCCAGGGCCAACATCCAGCTCTCAAGTCCTGAATTTGAAGTGAAAGCTTTTGAATTACAAGAGAAAATAATTTCTCCCATAATTTTGCTCCAAATCCAATTTCCCTCTAGCAAACCTTCCAGAGCTGCTGCTTCCTGTGGCCAATTCCTCTTATAATAAAATCAATTTTAAAAAAAGACATGATCAAGCAGAGAGGACATGACAGGATTGTCACCAAGGGGACGGCAGCCTGAGCTCACTGGGCTGTCAGGGCACAGGAGTTCCCAGGGGAAGCATCTGCTGCTTCCATCTGTTTCACAGAATCACAGACTGGTTTGGGTTGGAGGGGACCATCTCGTTCCACTCCCTGCCACCAGACCAGGTTGTTCCAAGCCTCATCCAAGCTGGGTTTGAACACTTCCAGGGATAGGGCAGCCACAGCAATCCTCTCCAGGAGATTCAGAGGAGCTGATGGCTGATTGTACAATATTCTGCTGCTCTTTATGGGGCAGTGTGACCATGGCTGCCACTGGGAGAAGAGCAAGCACAGGGAAGGAGAAAACCCAACCGCTGGGATGGCACCAGCAAACCTCCCATGGAGGGCTGGCCACGACTCCTGCCCCAGCCCTGTGCTGTCAGCAGTGGCTCACCTTGCCAACACCAAGCTGCTTTTCCACAGCAAGTGCAGCCTGTGCTTCCCTTCCCCGCCCTTTGCGAGGGATTTGGGCCTTGCTGGAGGCGGCTCCCGGGCTGGAGCTGCTCCTCATGCCTGGGACAGTCCCAGTGCCGAGAGCGCACCGGGAGCTGCCAAACACACGCCAATTACAGCCCATCCTGTCACTCACACAGCAGCACTTCTTCATTTTCAAGGTGTGGATTTCTGCCCAGACCTGCTGTACCAGTTTGGGTTCAGAAGTGTCATTATCTAATGATACATCCCAAGCTGCTTTAAGGTAATTTTTTTTTGTTTAATTTTATATTAGTGGAGAGCTGGACCTTTGAATTGTCCTGCTGCTGAGCTGTGCATTACAACAAATCTGAGTTAGGGCCTGACACCAAAACTGCCTGCATTTAACACCACATTTACTTACGTGATCTGAGCAAGCAGCATTTTGATGTCTCATACTCTAATCCTCCATCCCTCATGGGACACAATGAAAATGACTCTCAACTCCTCAGCAGTTGCTCTAACTGCTAAATAAACAAGCTGCTGGCAGGCTCCTTGCCCTGAACATGGGGAGAAAATGCTAATTAATTAAAAACCCCAACCCCCCAAAATCCCCAAAAGAACCTTACAGATTCTCTCTTCTTTACAGAAATAACCTCATGCATTTACACCATCATCAGTTGCCTGCAAGGCACCCACAGAGGGGGCCAAGGCTTGGAAGTGTTTCCCAGACCCCTGGAAGCAGCACTGGCACCACGGCAGCCAGATGGGAATTCTGGTTATGTCACGTGCAAGTTGCTGCATCCCACCAGCTGCTCCTTGCTGGAGCTGTTTTCCTTAATGAGAGTTCCCTTGTTGGGAAAGAAAAGACTTCAATTTGTCAGTCAACAACTGTCAGGATAAATCTCTCTTCAATGGCACTGGAACATCCCAGGGGAGCACCAGATTGTGCTTCACAAAGCCCTTGTGATGAATCACCCAAGTGCAACTTTTCCTGAAAAATAAGAGAAATAACTTCCAGGTGCAAAACCAGTTGCTGGACCAGGATTTCCTGCACAAACTCTGTATGACCAGCTCTCAAAACACCCCACTTTCTGAGGAACAATTCCAGCAACCTGCAGGGACAAGGAACACTGAACAACGTGCATCCATAAACCTTTGCTGCTCCTGCAAATGAGGGTTCAGAACACCTTGTAATAAATCAAAAAACTTTATTTTGTAGATATATTATAAATGTACAGCACACACAACATCAGTGTCTGGGGTTATGTGTGAGCAGGTTTAAAGCCTCAGCATTCATTCCAGCCCCGGCCGTGGGTTCCACGTCTCCACACACGAGTTCCAGCCTGAACAGGTCTGGCTTTGCCAACACCTCCCTAACTTCCAGGAACATATTTCAGAATGCAACAGCAACTGCTTAAAATGATCACAAATTAGCAGCATTCCTTGCTTTTGGCCCAGAGGCCTTCTGCAGGCAGTAAATCCTGCTGGTTTTCCTGCTCAGGGAGAGGTCAGCAACCCACGCGAGCGTGGCCAGAATGAATCCCAAATTCCACAGGCTCAGGGATGTCTGCCCTAGTTTAAGCTTCAGAAAAGTAATGTTACACCTTAGGAAGAGCTGTGCATGCCACACACCGGCGTCAGAGCCAGATCAAAGTTATCCTATGTGGTACCTAATTGTTGTATACACAGGTGAAATGAAAAAATGTGAAGTCAGTACCTTGCAATGTAATTTTACTGGTGCTGCCTCGTGGGAAGTGCTGGGTAGCAAATCACATTCGTGTACAGTTCATTAAGCCATGATAAAAATATGCAAATTAAAAATCTCTACAGGCCTCTGTTACCTGCTGCAACAGAGACACTTGGGTTTGTGGGGCTTCGTTTAAAATGTGATCCAATTTCCTCCCTCTCCCCAGAGCACGATATAAAACTATACTCAAATTCAGTAAGAATTTAATGCATTTACATTTACTGAAGTTCACATGCTGCAAACAGGATCTGCATTGAAGATCTTCAAATCTAGGGCAAGAGGTCCTTAAAAAACCCCTTCTGCTACACCTGGATGTGGGGATGGAGGCGAGAACCACCATGAGAACATTCATGTGGGTGTAACATCCCGTGCAGGGAGGTGGGGATTGCCCCCCCTGCCCTGCCACAGCCAGCACAAATCCTTCTGAGGAGGAGCTGTCCCAGAGAGGGGGCACAGGCAGCACCTGCAGCCCCAAAGCTCGAGGCCTCTCAGTCGGATGGAAACACCAGCTGGAAGTTCTGTTAGTTCATAAAAATGGTATTTATTATTAAAAGTAGAAAACCAGGGTGGTTACTTTGGATGAAACACTGGCTATCCTGTGCACAAGACTTTGGGAAAATTGCCACTGGAGCAGAGATCACAGCAACCTGTGCCTCTCCCACAGGCAATGTTTGCTGACTGTGTCGCTATACATTCGTTTGGTGCGATGCTTATTTCAACAGCTTCCAAAATACATTAAAAGATCCTCAGCCCACGGATCACAATGCCTAAAAAAAGTAATTGTAACAGTCCTAACTAAAAAGGATTTCAATAACCACTAAAGAGTTGCTTGGATATGAAAATCAATCTCTGAAATGCAAGTTTGGTTCCAGGAGAGGAGGAAAGAAAGGGAGGTCAAGGTTTGGGACAGGTCTGTGACAGGGGCTGCCAAGAAGCAACCACGAGCTGGAGGTCTTGGAACTCGTGCAGGAGAGAAGCTCACACCTTCCCAGGGGAGGAATGCCCTGATGGCTGCTTTGGGAAGTCCATTTTCCAGCTGCATGGAGAACACCAACGTCCTTGAAATGGTGCAAAGCCCGGCGAGCCCTGAAGCAGCCGGGTCATCCTGTGTGACCATTCCCATGGAGGGATGCAGCAATCCTAAAGGAAGACTCATGTCCCTGCTCCCCAGGAGAGAAGGAATGGCAGATTCTTTGGGCTGGACCATGGAGAGAGGTTCAGCAGGAGAGTTACACTAGCTCAGGCTCACAGGTCAAGACAATCAAGGTCCAAGCTGTAAAGTAGCCACTGGCCTTTTTACCAAATACATCCCTTTAAATGCATCCCCCTAAAAAGAGAGTATAAATATGAAGCCCTGAGAACAAACTTCCATATAGTACATTGCCATTAAAAATATCAGTGTTTGGATGACACAGTTATAAGTTAGATATATTTAAATATATTTAAATAGCTGGCTACTTGCTAGAGGCCTGCGACATCAAAAGGTACAAGATTGTCTGGCTACCAATGGGGCAAAGAGCAGGAACTATAAGAATAACATTATTAGTCACCTACCACCCCATCTCCTTCCTGCTCCATCTCACAGGCTCCCAAAATTCCCTTGACCATGAGAAGAGAAAATTAACCCTGACATGTCTGTGCCAGTTCCAACTTGAACACCCGAGGTGCAAGCACAGGACCCGAGCCTGTGAATCCTCTCTGCTGTGAGCAGTTCTTCCTCACAAAACCTGCTGGTTTTAGTTAACAGAATGTGTCCCATGTGTCCAGGGACCTCTCACCAGCCCTCAGAGCAGATCCCCCAGTCCTACACCCAGGGATCAGGCAAAGCCACACACGTTCCTCGTGGCTCCAGAGCAGTGACATCTCTGGTTCTGCAGGTTTTCTGAAATCTGGGCCAGTCTGTGCCTTCTCAAGCACAGTGGACTCAACTCCCCCCTGCATTTTCAGGGATGAAGCAGCAATCCCACCCCTGGGGTGATGGGACACAGTCCCTGCTGTAATTCACACCCCAGCGCCACAGATGCCTTGATCAATTCCTTCAAACTCAGGGGAGGTTTTGGTGGGTTTAAATCAACTCCTGTGCCTTGCTGTAAACACCTAAATTCTGGTTTCCTTCAGCTTTTGACCACTGCAAACTTCAGTTCTCCCAAGCCCAGCAGGGCTTAGTCAAAGCCATCCCAAACACCACCTCAGCTGTGGAAGTGCTGAGCTCTGGAACAGTGAAATCCAGAAATAACCACACCTTCTCAGCCTCCCTCCTAGAGATGCACAATTCCTTTATCCCTATGGTTTCCTAACTGCTGCTGCTCAGCCTGGGTATTCCCACCTTCTATTACATAGGAATCATTTGTTTTACTGATGCTTTTCCCCCACTTTAGAACCAGTTCAGTAGCACTGAGAGGTCCTGGCCTTCCAAGGGAGGCAGCTCTGAGCTGCCACTTTTATCCCCCTGAGTCCCACAGTCCAACCATGCCCTCCTGAAATCAAACCCAGCATTTCCCAAGCCTTTACATTCTTCAAGAGCCACAACTGCACCAAAGGATCTGTTTGCTAAGTCTGAACCCCTCTTTATCCATTCAGAAGCCAAAAAACCTCCCACCAAACTACAGGGTAGTTTTTGCCTTCTAAAAACACTCATTAAAAGGAATATTAACCAGAATTCTGACTGTAGAGAAGGACATTTCTCTCTAACATTAAGAGCTTCAAGTAGAAGAGTCTTCTGTTATTATTACAGGTAAAAAGCTTCAGGAATAAGCAAAAAAAAAGGATAAAATAATCAAAACCTTTCCTAAGACCATAACATTCAGTCAGAGCTACTCATGAGTAGCTCTGCTGAGCTCACTGGGGTGCAGGATCAGGCTCCTGGCTTCAGCCACAGGACAAAGTTATAATTTCATGTCATGGTGTCAGTCTATTCTTAGCAAGAGCCCACAAAAATGGTTTTACTGTCCAATTTGAACAGAAGAAGCATCTCTATAAAGCTTGGAATTTCTAAATGTAGAAGTAAATATTTCAGCAGTCATCAACTGTAAAGCTTAATATGAAATTACAAAATAAAAAAAAAAAAAGAATCCTGGGATAGTAAGACAAGATAAAATCTCAGGCTGTTTTGATTTCCCCACCCTTCATATTAATTATGAGAAATTGGCAACTTCAGTGCCTCAGCTGCATAACAGCACAGAGCAGATGCCAAGCTCAGGCCAAAACTTGTTGTAGGGTTTCAGGTTGCATCTTGCTGCATTTTTGTTTAAAAAATCTCCAAGTGCACAGAAGTCCCTCCCACAGCTGAAGAGGTGACTTGCAGAGCTGCTCAGGATCTCCCTGTTTGACAGGACACCTTTGTGCTGTTTAAGGACAGGGTCTCCACCTGGCTTCTCTGATGAACTATTCTGCCTTTCCTGCAGGGCTGGGAAGCACACAGCATGGCAGGGGTGATGACAGATGTCAATCACATCACATTATTTTCACTAAGTTGAAAATAAACCCCTTTTTTTAGCAGACTGCTAAAGAAGTAACACCTGCAGAGCCCAGTCATAAACACCAGCTGGATATTCACAGTGAGTTCTCCTCTTAATAGTTCAGAATTCCTCTCTGAAATCTCAACTCAGTTTTCTGGCAAAATAGGAAAAACCCAGCCTGACATTCTTGGTATGACCATGGTAAAAATAAGCAAAGAAAACCCACTTCTAACTCAAAAATAGCAATTTCAAGCGTGCTTTAAATACCTTAAACAAGATAAAAACTTGTGTGGTTCTGCTGCTTTACAGAACACAGCAAACCCCCCATGCAACTCAGCTGCTTTTTTTGTAAACAGAATAAACCCCCACGAGCCCCTTGCCAAAACAGTGCACATAAAAATGGGAAATAAAACCACTGTGTGAACACATCCCTCCTTGCAAGGGGATACGGCAGAGTATGAGCTTAGGAATTGCAGCCACTTGGGAATTCAAGTCTTGATGTGGTGAATTCTGTGGTGAAAGAGATCCTGCACCTTTGTGGTACCTGACAGAGAACCTCCTGCAAGTACAACCCCTGTGGGACTGCAACAACACTAACTCAGCAAATAAATAGGAAAAAGTAATGCTATTTATTAGAATTCCATCTCTGAATGATTCTGCTTGAATTAGAATGCCAGACAAACAAGCTTGGTTAGAAATGTGCTTGCTCTCCCAAGATTTGGGCTTTTAAAAAATGTTTCCTAAGAATCAATTTTTTATTTTTTTTTAAGAAAGCAGTTTTGCAATTTGATAAGAGCCATAAATTAATACTGTATGGAGATGATTAATATCCTATGCTAGTGGTCAGTGACCTTTTGTAAACACCAGCCAGATCCTAACAAAACTGGCCAGAAAACTGTCACAGGTCTTTTGAACGAGCAGGATTTCTTTCCAACAATCAGATTCTTAAGTGTTTTCACAAAACCTTTTTCCTATTTTTTTTTTATATATATACTTTATTTTAAACCTAATACCTGAAAACATAAACAAGTCCTCAAACCTCTTCCACTAACACTAAATCCACAAGGCAACTCACTCCTGTTGGCCGTAACTACGAAAGCTCTCGTGCGAGAGACCCCTCCAGCCAGGATCTCCCCCCTTCCCTCCCTCCCTCCCTTCCATCCACCCCTTCCCAACCATCCAGGCACCCTCCCGAGGAGGTGGAGGGGGAGTGAGGGGCAGGGGGAAGTGGCACAGTGCACTGGCAGTTCCCTCTACGTGCGATTCAGCGTCTGGAAGATTCGGGAGATCTGTAACATCACCGGCCCCGTTTCAGGATCGTTCATCCACTGAGTGCTGTTCAAGGGGTTTTCAAGCATATCCTCGAAGGCTGCCAAGAAATTGGGATTACAACAATTAGTCCTTCCGTGTTTGGGAGGTTTCAACAGCAGGACAGTGAGAAATAGCTACAACTCCAAGTGCCCTTGGAGAAATGGTGGGAATACACACTGTGCATTCCCAAGGGCTCACAGCCTCGGATGATGCTTACAGGCTTTGTGCTTTCCTCCTCTGTCAGCATTAAACTCACTGCAGACAGTGATTAAATACTCAGCCTGGATTACAGGCCAGCCCAAAAAACCTCGAGGACATGGGGTTGAAAAGGTAAAGCCTTAGCAAATGTGTCCAGGCCTCGGTCTCCAGGATCACGCCATGAAGTTTATCCCTTCCTGAACACTCTCCTGCAGCTCCACTCCTCTGATCAAAGCTCTTCCCACATCCCAGCATGGATTCCTTGCATCAAAATCCTTTTCCTCCTCGGTACTTAACCAAGACAGCTCATGGAAAGCACTCACCCCTCGCCTGTTCCCTGTGCTGCCCTTTGGCTGCCCCGTGGCTCCTCTGGAGAGGAAATTAAACCAGCAGAAGCAGCAGATGTGCCAAAGGCTGCACAGAACCAGCACAAGTGTAGCCCCTTAAGCTTCCAAATCTCAGCACTTTTCATAAAAGCCACCAGGGAAGCAGCAACTTATTACTCCTTCCTGGTGTCTGGAGAGTTGGGGATATCAGGGAGGCAGAAGGGGCAAGGTTGGGTGTGCAGAAAACTTACATCCATTTCTGAACAGGGAGAGTGGCCCAAATATTTAATTATTATTCTTTCAGTCTTTACAATAAGCTTTGCTGTTTGTTTGCTTTATTTTGTTGTTTTATTTCTTCTGGTTTTGACTCTTCTGCTCATGCTGAAGGAACCAGACAGCCACTGCAAGAGCCAAGCTGCAAATCTGGCAGAGGAATGGGCCAGGCACTGATTTAAGCCCTTTGACAGCCACTGAGCTGGGCTCCTGGACATTTGGAGCCAGTCATCACAGAATGGGACAAAAAAAGCAGCTGCACAGTCACCAAAATGTCAGTGTTGTAAGAGCCTGGCCCAAGGTCAGGGTTAATTTTCCCAGGAGTGTCAGTGCAAAGCTCGAGTGCCATTAGTGGGAGCTGGAAGTGCCCAGCACCTCTGAAAGGCTCCTCATTAATACCTTGCTCAAGGTCATGCAACTTGCCTCCAGGAAAGCCCAAAATAAAATCCAGATCTCCCCTTTCAGCACTTGAACTATTTCCTTTTACACAGGCTCACAAGCTGAAAACTAAAGATTTATCAATATTCTGTAAGGAAATCATTAAATGCAAAACCTCATTATTAAAACCTGTGACATAAGCAATTTGCAGATGTATCATTAGGAACATATTCTCTGATGTTCATCCAAGCTCCACAAGCTCCTATAATGGCATTTCATTTTCTATTTATATTCTGAGCTGCAGTGTGGAACCCCTGTTGGAAATGAAGAGACCATTTGTTCAGAAATCAAGAGTGGGAAGGTTCTGCTCTTGAATTATTTAAAGGCTTGCAAACTCTCCTAATTACATTTAAAGTAGTATTTTTAAAGGCTCTCTTGAATGAGCTGTGCACACAGCCTTTATTTAAAAGCATTGCTTCAAATAAGTTTAGAAGCCAAAGATTAAATGCAAAACTTTTTATCTGCATGACAGAGCCAGTGGTGGTTGTGTGTTGTCAAAAAGAGCAATTCCTCAGGGATCTGAGGCTCTGTCAGGCTCCTCAGCTGGGTACACACTGTGCCCACGGCCTTTCTGACCCTGAGCACACAGACTTTACCCACAGAGCTGAAACCCAAGCAAGGGGAAGGGTGTTTTCCCCTTTTATCTCCATTTTGATAGGCAAAGCCTTGGCTCAGCCTTCTTGTTTGGATACTTTTCCACCAGTTCCCTTCTGTCTCAGCGATCAGGGAGCTGCACAGCAGGAGACAGCCTTGTTTTTTCTGTGAAATAATCAGAGTTCTAGACAGACATTCCTGATTTTTCCCCTCGTGGCCAAAGGGAGCACACAAAAGGTCTCCTAAATCCACAAAAGCATTGCAGCCAGCAGCTATTAAAGTTCTGAGTTCAGCAAGTGTAATCCTGGGGAATTAGAATCATTTCTGGGACAGCCCCAAGGCCTGCTCTGGGTTCAGCTGAGCTGCAGGATGAAGCAAACAAACAGCAGAGCTGCTGCAAGTGAGGAAAAGGCTCCAGAGCTGCCCCTGTGCCCCAAAGGGGGCTGTCACCAGTCTCTGCTCTGATTTCCTGGCAAATCCAGCAGGAACCCACACAGGACTTACCTAGTAGAGTTTTAGGGTTGGTGAGCCCTAATTGTACCACTGGGTTTTCTAAGATGGCTTGGAAGAGAGGGCTGTTGGTGTCAATGCCCTTATCTAAGTCCTCTGGAGAAGGTTTTCTGTCTCCCAGCAGCCACTCACACTGAAAGAAATCATCAGGCACATCAGATTTCATTAGAACCAAAGTGTCTCTACTCAAAAGTTTTGCTAATGCGGCATTTTAAAAATACTTTTCCCTCTCCCAGTTAAAGCCTGAGCTCTACATTTCTTTTCACACGTTCATTTATACCCTCCAGCCCAATATCCTCTCTCAACAGCAGCACTGGACACTGAAGAGAGGATTCCCTGGCTGTCAGCTGTGTCCACAAAATTTTCCTTTAATATATAGCAGGGGACTAATAAATCTTGGAAAAACTTCCTGTTTTCTGATTGCTTTGGAAGCATTGCTGCCAAATGGTAATTTACCCACTGCACAGCTTGAATCTATCCTGGATCTTTTATTCCTGTCCTAAACCAGTTATTCTTGGGAATGCCTTTTCCTTTCTCATGACAGCACAATCTCTTTTGCAGACTGTGGTGAGGGAGTTTCTCAAAAGCTTTTTGAAAATCCAGACCCCGAGCTCCTCTGAGGAGCCCACACCCTTCGTATTCATTCCAATTTGAGAGAGGCACAGAATTTGTGCTCCTGAATCTCCAGTAGGAGCTGAGTTTGTGGCAGATGAGGACCTGGTCCAGTTCAAGGCTGCAGAGCTCCCCTGGAGCAGCAGGGAGTGGGAAGATGTTGTACTCACGGCTGCGTTTTGCTGGTTGTTGTTCACTCGGAGTGCATCCACCACCTCCTTTTCATCAAATCCCATCTCCATCAGGGCAATGACAGCCTAGAGCAGAATCCCACAGCTTCATAAATGTTACATTTAGAACAATTAAAGCAATTAAATCCCCTCACCTTCTGTGCACAGCTTTATGTGAGGTAAAAACCCCTCATTATTTCCATAATGCAGAGCACTCAGTAATTTTATTGACAAAGTTTTCAGATATTCTGTATCAAAAGTGTCTTTATTATGGAAGAAGAATAAATCTTAGGAGTGAAGGTAGTTCCTACTCTCAGCACTGGAAGCTGAATGCAAGGCAAAGAGCAAGTGCAGCTGGGGTGGAAAAGAGAAGGAAAATTAGGAAAAACATCTAATTTTTGAACTCCTCTCCTGTCACAAAGCTCTTGTTCACAACTCACTGACTGATCAACCTTGATGTGGATTTGTGGTTCTGTTCACCCCAATTCATTTCACTTCCCAGATTTATTACACTGCTGGTCAGTGTGATGTATTCAAACATTCCCAGATATTGGTATGAGAATGTTTCATTGTTTAGAAATTGCACCCAGGCCATCAAATGCATTTGTAGCTCCTAACCCAGACCAGCCACTTGTAAACCCAAGGTGCCAGATGTCCCAGAGCCCCTCCTGGGGTGTTCCCAGAGGGAGAACAACCCATTCCCACTGCAGCCAGTGCTGTGCTCTGAAAAAAGGGCAACTTCTGTCCTTGCTGCAAGACTTCACTCTGCTGGGGGTACTTTTCCTTGTTCTCTAAAACAAGACTGTTCTTCTGTCATTTCCATAGAACCATGGAATGGTTTGGGTTGGAAGGGACCCTAGAGATCATCCAGTTCCAGCTCCCTGCCAGGAGCAGGGACACTTTCCACTAGTCCAGGTTGAGTCCCATCCAGCTTTTTCTACAGGCAAAGGATCTACTCCTGTCCTGCCACCCTTCCTGCCCAGACTGCATGAAAACAGCAATGCCAGGGGTCTGGAGCTCACTTCAGTCCCCTCAGAGAGGTGCAGAAATAACAGTGCCACACATGTAGATCCTGCTATCCCAGACAGCAATGCACTCCTGATGTAATATCCCTGAATTTAAACACTCTACTTAAACACCTCCACTGAAATACCAGCTCAATACCCATCCACACAAGGTCCCATTTCATTTATTAACTAGTCATTTATTTGGATTTCATCCAAAAATCCCTCCCTGCAGGGGGTAAGCAGCACCTACCCGTGGGTCAGGACGAAACTCTCTTTTCCTCCGGATCTTCTTGAATATTTCCGTCAGCTCATCCTTGGCCTCTTCCCCGCCCTCCTCCGAGCTGGGACCCGCAGCTGCCTCAGCAGAGGAGGCAGCACCTTCAGCTGGGCCTTCTGCAGGAGCCTGCCCTGGCAGAGGAGCATCCACAGAAGGGTCATCAGCGTGTTCTATCAACCACTCCATGGCCTGGGTCACCGACATGCTGGAAAACACAGGGGAACACCGGGATGAGGAACGGTCATTTATCCCCATGGTGGATGCACCTGCAGGTTAATTACTACCTGAAAAGTCATAAATAAAGTTTTGGAGCAAATCTCAGAGCACCTCAATTCTCTGGGCATCCACAGTCTTCTCTGAGGATGGGAAAAGAGAGGATTCAAGTCCCAACTTGGACCTGCAACCCAGATTTTAAAAGGCATTTCTGAGGGAGTCACCTCTCTCTGCAGAACCTGCTTTGTTTCCCAAAGAAGCACTGGCTGTTTGCAACTGTGGGCAAAACTGCCAACAAAGCACATTCCAAATTTACATTGTAGCCACATCTCAGGTGCCAGCAGCTCTGTTCCTTAGGGAGGGGGAAGAGAACACCGTGGTGTGACACGACACCATCACTCGCTGTGCAGTGTAACTGCTCCAGCTAAAGGATCCTCAGAGCTCCCAGCTCCTCTTCCCAACAGGTAGAGAAGGAAAAGCAAAGATAACAATAGTACAAGGAATGTGTAATTCCATTTGACACACAGGAATTACTGCATGTTGATGGAAGGGAAAGCCTTTGCCTATCTGGCTTTTCTGGTACAACATGAGGGCTGCAGGACAGCAGGGGAGAAAGTCTTCCGGAGATACTGGGAAAGTGTGACTGGAATACGTTGTTCTATCACCAGAATTTTTCAAGAATGGCCCAACAAACCCCTCTGAGGGTGAGGCAGTACAGCTGGCTGTTCTTGGGGCATGAGAAGAACTACATAACCTCCTATTTTCCTGCACTCGTCCTCTGGACTTCACAATATTCTTGTAATTTTTTTAAGACCAGCACAAAGTGTATTTCTACAGCTGAAAGGCCAATGTGGATAGGCTAAGTTTGCCCCTTCCTCTGTAAAACCTGACTTTAAAAGCTGAAGAAAATGTGAGTTTGAGACTTGGAAACAGTGCCAGCCTGGCAGCCCTGTGACCCACAGACCTTGCAGAGCACATCCAGCACGGATCCCCCTTCCCTGCGCCACCTGCACTCTGCCTGAGGCAGCACTTCAGGGACTCAATGCTTTTCCCAACCTCCACTTCGGTGACCCATATAAGGAGACAAAAAAGCTGCAGATCTGTGCTAAAGCACAAGCAGGAAGTGCCAGGCAGGTGCTGGGCACTCACTGGTTCAGCCGGAGGGCTTTGACAGCTCTGCTCTCCGGGAAGCCCATCTCGGTGAGCTGGCGCAGCGCGATCTCGTCCACCCTGTCCTCCTCATCCTCATCCAGCATGGCTACAACACACACAGAAAACAGAGCTCAGAGTCACTGCAGGCTCACAGAAAACCCTCTGTCAATGCAATGGCATGTGTTAAGTTCAACTCCCATTCTCTGTCCCATCCCTTCTTTTGTTTCTGCCCCAGTCTGCCACCTCATCATGTAATTTGCTGCACTCAGCTCGCTCCGGCTCAGATTGATTCTTCCAGGACAAAGACTTTGTCCAGATGTGTTCAAGATCTCAAACAAAAGGCCACTAACTCCCAATGGCCAGGGGATTTCCACACAATTAAATAAATGACACCCACTGAAGATCTATTAAGCATTTCTCTAGAAATCAAGTTGGTGTTTCCCACCAACCCGATCAACAGCCACAATTTCTGCTCATTTTACTACATCCTTGTGCATTTTCAACTACTCTTTATCAAACCTATTAATAATTTTTAAATGGAACTTCTCACCCATCCCAAAGGGACCTTTTATATCCATGACTTTTATCCACAAGGCGAAACTTTTGCCACAAAGCTTTTAGCAGCTTTGCTGCCACATCCATGTCTGAACTTCACTCTGAGCCCACTCCTATGCTCCAGAAACAAATTCCCAGGACTGAACTAGCAACTCTAAAGATGTGTTCATACCATTTGCCTTCTTAAACAGTTCAACTGCATCTGGGTTCAGTGCTAGCAATTTCTGTGCAACTTCTATGAGAGACACTAAAATCTTCCGGAGCTCTGTCTGGAACTGCAAGAAAGGAAACTGTCAAAACATTTAGACAGGAAGTTACCAGCCATCAATGAATTTAATGTATCTATTGTTAGTAACACAGCAGCAGCCTGACCCTCTGTACACAAAGTTGCTTTATTATGGCTTTATTTTCATTGTTTAGTCTCTCAGGAGGTCTGGGACCTTCCTTTGAGGTTCTACATGGAAGTAAAAGCTCCTGGGCAGAAAGGTCCTTTTACTTCTACCACACCCCAAGGGCAGTGGTCAAGGAAGGGAAAAAAACCCACAGGAAACCCCTGAATTCTTTAAGACTGAAGAAATAAAACCCTCCTAACTTCACATTTACCAGATCTTGAATACACTCTGAGGCTTTTTCCAAGCACAAACAAAACATTTAAAATCATAATTTAGGACTCTATTTTATTACCAGTAAATAGCACGAGCTGTGTCTAAACCTTAAGCTATTTAATCTACATTACAGACACCTGAACTTCTCTTACAGAGAAGACAGAACTGCATTCATAGTTAAGAGGAAAGGTTCTATAAATGTATATATATATATATAAAAGCCTGTTTGGATGTAGGTGTGTGAGCTAGGGGAGATGCAGCACTTACATCCCTCATGTTGTGGTGGGTCACGGTGCGGTCCACGCTGCGGGCAGGCAGGTTGGCAGTGGCTTTGAGGATGGCATCCTTGTCAGGAGCCTTCTGCTCCTGCTTCCTCTGCAGGGACAGGGACACAGACACGAGCAGGTTTCATAACCCATCAGCCACAGAACAGGGCACAGAGTTTCATACTCCTCCCCAGGACAGTGAGCAGTGCTCTGTCACTTGTAATGCCATGGATTAACAGCTCCAGTATCATCCTGCAATTACAGAGCTAAACTGGGCCTGTTGGGCTGCCCCACTTTCAGTCCTTACACCTCCTTCTGTCACCTAAACAAGCAGGGAAATTCCAGCATGAGGAGAGACAGTGATGTATCCCAGAGAACTTGGCAGCCTCTGAGTTTATGTGATACATCACCTGCAGTACCACTGGTGCATAAACACCATCCTGACCCTCAGGAACAATGCCAATAAAACAAAATAAAACAGTAAGGGGCAACATTTCAGCTCTAGAGGGTGACAAACCACATAGAGCTAAAGGCAAAAGACAAGCTGGCAGCAAACCAACATATTTCTTTGGGTTTTCAAACAAACTAAGGCACTTGCTGAACTGTATTTTAGTTATTAGGCATTTGTTCAAAGATCAAATCTGTACCACTGCCACAGAGTGTATCTGTGTGTCTTATTTTAGGGCAAATGCTCTCAGAATGACAGTTAAAAGTGCAAAATCAGCTTCCTCCAAGTTTGGAAGAAATAGGAAGTAATTCCTCTAGAATTTAACTGGCAGCATCTGCCTCTCCAAGGAGAGTACATCACAGTAACCCTCCCACACCACAGTGATAATTAGTTCATCCAAATTGTTTTGGGCTCACCTTCTCCTCTGCCACCACATCTGCCATCTTGGGGAGCAGCGTCGGCGCGCGCTTCTTGATCAGCAGCAGCACATCTGTGAGAGCAGCAGATCAGAGAGGTTAGAGAGCCTGGCAGAGCAGCTCCTGCAAGACACCCCACACATCCAACTGCTCCTGGAGATGAATTTTGTGTTGGTTCCACCATAGCAATTATTTAGCTTCCTATGTCAAAGCAGAGAGTAAATCTTAAAAGCGTTTGGAATTTGTCAGATGAGACCCAAACAGGATTCAGATCTCACCTCTGTCCTGAATGTTTTCCTCCAACACTGTTTTTGTGTCTGTCAGCACCTTCTCAGAAGTAGCATGGATCAGCTTATGATGTGTCACAGTTTTGGGATCCTCCAAGCTCCCAGGAACACACTGCAGGAGACAATAAATACCGGAGATCAGAAGACAGAAAGGAGGCTCCTCGTGAATCACTTGGCACTCAGGGTTCTCCACACACAAGCTGTGCATCATTTCCTGGCTTCTCAGGAGCTTAAGCCAGAGCTCAGAGGACATAAAGCACTTTATTAAAGAACATGAGGTTTGATTTGTGCCTGTGTGAGTGGATTTGTGCTTTCTCAGGACAGCTCTCTCACAGAAATTCTGGGAGCGTTGGAGATTTGGATGCTCCAGGACCCAGTGCCACATTCACTCTGCAGCAGATCACTGAGGGCCCTCACTCTCAGTGAGCAGCAACTGCTATCACAAAGTAAAAATGCAAATCTAGCAAGAGCAGCAGAGTTTTGCAGGAGGGAAGGCTGTAATGATGAATTGTGTTTTCACTTGGAGTGTCCAAACAGGACAGACTGCCTGCTTCAGCTAATCATTATTTACCCTCAGAGTAAACAGCTCGCTGCCAGCTGTGATTGTGGTTTATCTGACCTCAAACTGGGCACTTTCTGCACCTTGTTTCAAGCTGAAATCAGGAGATTTGGCTGCTGGAGCCCTCACCTGGGTTCCTGCTGAAAGGACTGAACAGAACTTCCATTCACAGCTCTTCTTCCCAACCATAAATAATCAGAATACAATGGATTTTTTTTTTTTGTGCTCATTCCCTTATTGCAATTCTAAATTGCATGTCAATTAATTCACAGGGAAATCAGTTCAAATCCTAAAAAAAGAGTACTCACACAGGCCTTGAGCTGCCTCCTCCTCACACCAGAGTGGCTCCAGATGCACAGTGAGAGATTTCAGGAACATTATTACATCAGTGCATCTAGAGGCTTCCAATTTGTTTGAGTGCAAAAAGAAAGCAAAGTGCTTGCAATTCCAGAAAGGCAAAATTAGAAATAACAACCTCCCAAAGCCCTGCAATTGCTGCTGCTGTTCTCACCACAAAACAGGACACTCAACACTGACCTTGCCTGCTCTGCTCACAGCAAACAGCTTTTAATGACACTTTGAAGTGTTTCTGCCAAGCCACTTTCCCCACGGCTGCAGAAGAGTGCTCACCTCTTGTGCAACAGAGCCATTCCCAGAAATCCCACTGAAATCCCTACTTCTGATGGAGCATTCAGCCCTGTTCACCACCAGCCCCCTGCAAAGGAGCCTTTTTAGTCCATCATCACCTTTCCTGCTGACTGCAGCTGATGGAAAACTCAGCTCCCTGCTCTTTTCCCAAACAAAACACACTTGTTTCCCACATGGATTCCAGTTCCTCACCTGAACCTGAGTTTGCTTCTGATGCCTCACTAAAACTGAGCTGAGAGTGGCTGAGTCCTGCTTTGTCTAACAGGAGCTTCTCAGGAATCCTCCAGCAGCTCATGAAGTGCTGAACCAAAGCCAAAGAACACATTAACAGCTGGGAGCACCTCCTGTAATGGATCTGATAAGGTGCCCAAAATGCCTGGGAACAGCAGTGGAACTTCTCTGCAAACCAGCTCAGAATATTCCTCTTACAGATCTGAGAGTCAGAGAGGCTCAGAAGGGCAGCTGGGAGATGTGTTTGGGGTGGGACACACAGACCCATCACCCATTTCATCCCCAGCACATGCAAAGGAGTGTGTGGGGACAACCACATGATAAATGTGGGCAATAATTAATCATAAAACTAACTGGATAAAGGCTTAAGCAAAAACAAAAAAAAAAAGTTCTGTGGACACCAATTTTTATTTCCTGCTTTTCCAATCACTTTAACAACAGGGCACAACATACACCAAAGAGGCTGCTGAGTGAAACACTTGGCTTCACATTTTAACATGCCCTGGGAATAGAAAAAACACCTGACTTTACTCATTCTCACCTCTTCTTTTTAATTCTGGAGTTGCCAGCAGGCTGCTCTGCCAGGCAGGTGACAAAGATCTGTCACAGGTGCCTGTGCAAAGCTTGGAATCCTGGTAAACCACAAGGCTTTGTTTGTTTTTAACTGTGAAAAAGCTTCTTTTTGGTTTGCTTTTAATAATTTGAAAATAGCCCTGACATTCCCTCCTATTAAACTTGGGTGGCTTAAACGATCTGTTTAAAGAAATATCACAGGGAAAGGGGAAAACCCTTTTGTTTTGTCTAATAAAAGACCCCAAAACATCAAATTTAGGGGAAACAAAGAGTGGCACTTCAGAGATCAGCCAGCATTTGAAGGTTATGCGGGGAAAAGTGGTCACTATCCCAGTTCCAGCCTGTTACAAACATCTCCCTCTGCTTCCTGTCCAGAGACATCCAGGAACAACCATCAGTCCCCTGAAGAGGTGGCTGCAGGAATTATCTCCAGGTGTTATCAAGATTCAGATCTGAGCAGGAGCTATGATTTCTCCAGGTCTGTTTTGCCCCCTCCATAAAACTATTTATTATCCATTATGGTCATGCAAATCCACTCCAGGATGGATTTTTGCACAAAGCAGCAGAGATGGAAATCAAATATCACCCTGAGTTATCAAATTGTCTCTAAACCTGCTCTCTGTGTGAAGCCATCTCCACCCCTTGTAAATCATCTCTCTCCCTGTTTCCTGTCAGCTCCCTTAAGGTTCTGGAAGGGTTTCTGGGCATCTTTATTTCACCCAGGAAATAAAACCTTTAACCCTTTAAATGGGAGTTAGAAGTGACAAATCACAGGGATCTTCTCCTATTGCACAGGTTTTATATAAAAAAAGGTCTTTACAAGACTTTAAAGGCAGAACCCTCCTGCCATTGAATGTGATTTAGTGAATTCACTGCCAGAGGGAGGAGCTGGGGCTCCAGCTTTTGCCAGCTCCGGAGTTCCACGTCCCTCAGGAAGAAGAGCAGCAGGTCAGGAGTGCAGCTGCCAGGCCAGGCTGTGCTGGCCACAGGTCACCATGTCACAGGCTGCTGCTGTCACTCAGGACAGCACAAGCCAGCCCTGGCACAGCTGCCAAACTCAGCCCCGTGGCTCTGAACCCCTGGGTCTGACTCTGCCACACCACTGGTGGCACAGGGAGCCCTGTGTGCCCCTGCTCACCGCCTGTGCCTCTGCTTTGGGCACCTTTTCCCCTCCCCACAGTGAGAGCTGAGGGACTCTGTGGCCACTTCCACTGAGATCTGACTGCTGAAAGCACGGGGAGAGCACTGGAGGAGCTGTGATCGCCCCCAAAAACACCTCAGCCGCGGCAGTGCCAGCACAGGCTGAGGCTGCACGAAGGTTTTAACAAAAAAGGCGATTTCTCCTCCACGATCCCGACCTTCCTCCCGTGTCCAGGCACAGAAACAAGCCAGGCCAGAAGCTCTCACAGCACGGGCGGGAGCTGGGGATCTCTGAGAGCGCTGCCAAACTCACGCCAAACTCTGCAGCCGAACGGCACAAAGCGATTTCCGCCCAAACCTCCTCTCCCACCACACCGAACTTTGCAGAGGGGCCTTTTCTTTCCCTGCGGAACAGCTTCACGAAATTCCTGGGGGGGGAGGCAGACGGAGCAAACCAGGACACAAACCCAACTGTTTTCCCGAGCTGGTTTTTTTTTTTTTTCTTCTTTTTAAAGCCTTTAC
>VZRX01011905.1:140841-152470 GCA_013398075.1 Notiomystis cincta
CGCGCTGGGACTGCGGCGCCGCCCGCTGCATGCCGGGAGTTGTAGTTCCGCCCCGCGGGGCTCGGGGGGGCCCTGAGGCGGCCCGGGCAGGGCTGAGGGGTGGCGGACACGGCGGGGACACCGGGAGGCACCGGGGCGATGCTGCTGCCCCGAGCGGGGCGGGAAGGAGCGGCCGGGGGCAGCGGGCGTTCCCCCGCGGGCCGTTAGAGGGGGCCCGCGGGCCGCCGGTTCCCGGCCCGCCGCCGTCCTTCCCTGTGGGATCCAATTCCCAGCCAGCAAATCCCAGTGATTTGTTGCTACCTCTGGTTATTAAAAATTTTCCACGCGTTCTTCAAACCGCTGCTATTTCCTCCGGCTCGCGTCGGAAAATTTCCAACGCCCTGTAAAAAGAGAAGGAAAAAAAAAAGCCCCTTGGCTTCGGGTTCAGCGAGCGTCGCAAGAGCAAAGTTTTGGCCAGTTTGAAGCACACATTTATTCAAATTAAAGCCGTAAAATTAAAGCAGCTCTCCCGTTTCGCATCTGCAGAGGTTCTGGCGGGGATATTTTGGGGCTCTGGAAGCCAAAAGCTCTGTCCCGGCTGTGTGGGAGAGCCGGGAATTCTGTGGGAAGCAGCGGGATCTGCCCCAAAATCCCGAATCTGCATCGCCCCCGCTGCTCCCCGCAGCCCGACACACGCTGGGTGTGGGTTTTTAGTGTTAACTACACCATTAAAGGGGGGTTGGGATGAGAAAAGGGGGTTTATGGATTTATTAAACGGAGCTGTTGTTCCGAGAGCCAAAGGAATCTTTCGAGCCCCGCGCGTGTGGGGTTTGGTTGAGGGCACCCCAAATTCCATCCCAAATAAATCCTGATGGAATCAGGCCCAGAGACAACCAAGGCAACGAGGTGTTCTCCGAGGAGCAGCTGAGAGACAAAACTCGATGCCATCAAAGAAAAAAAAAAGCAGAGTTAATTTGAGGCTGCCAAATTCCCTCGCTCCGCGCTTGGACCAGAAGCTCCCAGAGCTGGAACGGGAGATTTCCTTTCCCGTTTTCCAACACTCCCAGGAATCCCATCCCTTTCTGCTGTGCCGAGCTCAGCCACCAGCCCCAGAGCCCACGAGAGGGAGCAAAATCCCGCTCCACAAATTCCCGCTCCAAAAATTCTTGCTCCGAAAATTCCCGCTGCGCAAATCCTGCCTCGCAAACTCCCCGCCAGCAGCGGCTCCCTTCGGGAATCTGCGCGACTTTCCCTCCCAAAATCGCGTCCCTGGAGCCCGAGGGTGGCAGGGGGGTGACCCCAAGTCCTTGCGGAGGACCGAGCACCGGCTGCCCGACACGTCCCGGCCACCAAAGCCGCCCCGAGGGCTTCTCTTCCCCGCTTCTGCTCGCTGCAACTTCTCCCTGCTCCACGGAGGGAGCTGAAGTTTGGGAAAGGCTCGGGAAAGTGTCCCTGGGAGCCCCTGGAGTTGGGGACAAGGATAAAGCTTTGCTGGGAGTTATTTTAAACTGGGGAGGGATCTCCCAGCAGGATGAATCCAGTGGTGTGGAGCTCTTGGTGCCCACAGGACCTTCAGGAGCTCTCAGGAGTCGCTGCTGCCAAGGAAAAGAGATATCTGGAGATGAATCTGGGGCTGAGGTGGGGGAAAAAAGAGATTTCTGCTCTCTGGCCGTCTCTTGTGTTGAAGCAGAGCTTGCCTAACAGAAGTGGAATACTTTATTTCCGTGCTTTGAATGCAGGTCCTGTGTGCTTGATAAAATGAACCCATAAAATTGCAAATACGAGGCAATTTGACTACTGATGGCTAATGCATCATAAGGGCCCAGGGAATGGGAGCATTTAAAAATACCCCATCTAAACACTGGGCACTGCCTCCTTGCCGTGCTCTACAGCAGAATAAATAAACAATATTGTGTCTATTATGTTGATATTGTCCAAAGCCAAAAGAATGAGTGCACAATGTGTTACTTGCTTTTTATGGCTGATCCATTATGCCCAGAGACCAACGTGGGAATGAGAAAAGGGGGAATCAGCAGCTCCTTCTCTTCGAGGAAAGGCTCCTCTTGTTTCTCATCTCCAGGGGAATTGTTTTCCAGCATCCAGCTGTGGGATTCTTCTCTGCTACCCAGCCTTGGTTTGGGGGGCCAGCAGAGCCAGGGGAGGGGGGACAGAGCCCACAGCACTCAAATACCCCCCATAGTGCAGGGAAGGGTGGGGGGAGAGCTCAGCATCCGTCAATTCCTGCAGGAAACCAAATGACAAGGAATGTGGAGAGAGACTTTGCACAAGGGATGGAGTGCCAGGACTGGGGGAATGGCTTCAGGCAAGCAGAGGGCAGGGTTAGCTGGGATTTGGGAAAGGAATCCTCCTCTGGGAGGGTGGGCAGGCCCTGGCACAGGGTGCCCAGAGAAGCTGTGGCTGTCCCTGGATCCCTGGAAGTGCCCAAGGCCAGGCTGGACGGGGCTGGGATCACCCTGGGATGGTGGAAGGTGTCCCTGCCATGGCAGGGGTGGCACTGGGTGAGTTTGTAGGTCCCTTCCAACCCAAACTGTGCTCTCCACACTCCCTGTCCTGGGCTCATTTCCTCCCTGATGAGGACCCCAAGGAGATGATTCCAAACCAAGCAGTGCTGGCAGAGTGGGAACATCCAGCTCGGGGAAATCCACACCAGCAAACCCCATAATCTCTTTTAAATTGTCTGAGAGTAGGAGGAATAAAAGAGAGTGAAAATTACACACACAACCCCCCCTCCCCAAGCTTTTCCTGGGCAATCTCAGCATTTATGGAGACAACTCCTGTGGGATGCTCCATCATGTCACCCAAGACTTGTGTATCGACTCTTCTCCTGCTGCTGCTGAGGGAAGAAATATGATATCAGGAGGGATAATGAAGCAGACATGTTCTCTCCAAATCAACCCCCTTCTCTCTTCAGCTGGGAGAAAAGGCTAAAGAACTTCCCCCCTCAGGATATTTTTCTCAGTAATGTGTTTTGACAATTTAATTTAGAAGTCATAGAGTAGCGAAGACAAAGTCACGGGGTGGGTGGACACCGGCGGGTTCAGTTGGCTTTGTGATGAATTGGTGACAGCACAGAGATGACAAAACAACACAGGGGGACAAGAAGGAGGCTGGCAGCACTGTCGGCAGCAGGCACAGGATAAATTGAACGCTACACTTCATCCAGGAGCTTCAGCATTCCCAGGCATCCCCCACGTAATTTATGAATTGCAATTAGCATTTTATTACGGCTCGTGCCCGAGCTGTGCTGTCACTGGGGTTCAGGTTTTGCAAGAGCTGCTGAGCAAAGTTTTCCCGAGTTTAAAGCACCTCTTTATTTCAATTAAAGCCATAAATGTGCTCACGAGTTTGCTGTCCTGTTCTGCAGCTGCACAGGTGGAGGGTGTGGGGTCCTTGTGGAGAGGTTTTGGGGCTCTGGCAGCTCACACGTGCTGGTGTTGGGCAGCCTGTCCCAGGAATGCTGTGGGATTGCTGTAGGATCACCAGGAAAGCAGCCCTGGGGGACAGCAGGAGCTGTCTGTGCCCCACAAGCCCGGTTTGGGATCTCAGCTGTGCCCCTGCTCCCACTGGGCTCTGAGTCTCCTTTGTGCAGCTCCTGCAGAGCCCCATCCTGACCTTTTGTGTCTGATGGATCCCAGATTTAGTTCTCCTTTTCCTGAGCTGTGGAAACTTCTCTCTCTTGCCCTTTGGCACCTTCACAGTCGGCCAGCAGAGGAGCAGCCACTCCTCCTGCTCCCTTTCCATCCCGACTGCTTCCCCTGCCCTCCAAACAGAGAAATCATCTTAAAAACCCTTCTGAAAAGGGTGTTTTAACTTGGAAACTGGAGAACTTCGTGGGCAGTACCCACCAAATTGGCAGCACTGCTTCAGGACCCACAGCACCCAGGAGGGTGCCCAGCCAGGGACCCCTCTGCCCATCCAGCTTTGCCTGGAGCTGATATCCCAAAGCAGGGACACAGATCTGTTGTACAATTTAACTCCAGAGTCACTCTGAAAGGCCCCTGACTGTGTTCAAAACGACTCTGCAGGTTGTTATAAATATACAAAGCTTTTTGTGGGGATATTCATGAAATTCTATCACCACTTACCCTGGCTGGTAATGGCCTTGTTTATGTATGGGCTCTCTACCTGGCTTTGCAGCCTCTCCAAACACAATTCCATTACGGTGTTTAACTGCTCTATCAGTGCAGTACTTAGCTCTCTCTGCTTCCCAGCACAGCTCCTTAATGGCCAGGGAAGGTATTAGGCACTGCAGTTTGTGAGTATTCAAAAGAAAGTTCAAATCTCACGATGTCTTTATTTTAAAATTCATGGAATTTCTAAGTACCAACTTGTAAGCCATGACCAAACAGTCATTTCTTTCTTAAACAGCTTTTTTTTCATTATTTTTTCCCCTTTTTCTCCTCCACCACTTAACTTGACCTCACCACAGCTCAGCAGATGCCAGTCCCACTGTAGTGTCCCCAACACCCTCGGGGGCCCCACCAGCTCCTTCCTGCCCAGGAGCAGCCACAGCCCACACCAAGCAGGGGGACATCACTCTGAGGGCACTGTGGGGTCACTTTGGGGGTTTGCAGGTGCTGTGGGGAGGGGGAGCAGCTGTGCCCACCCCGAGGAGAGCTGGGGGGAGCAGATCAAGGGGGAGAAGAGGTCTGGAATTCAGGGGAGCGTTAAAAGGATGTGTGGGAAGGGTGGCAGGATCAGGACTCTGGTGGTGCTGGGGACTCAGCAGGGCTGGGAATCGTCCCTCAAGTCCTTCCTCAGCAGCAGCTGCGGTGGGGTGACCCCAGCTGGGCTCTGGGTGCCACCAAAGCTGCTCCATCACTGCCCCCTGCACCCCCAAACCTTTGCCACACAAACCCAGCACCTCAGCGCTCTGCTCTTTAACACTGCAGGGATCCAACCCCCAAATTTCTTCCCTAAACAGAGAAGAAAAACCTTTCAACTTGGTATCTAAAGTCCCAAAGTCCCTCTCCCCACAGAGAACGATGAATCCCCACCTCCACCAGCCGCTGCCTCATCCATCAGGCGCTGTTTAACCTGCAACTGTCACCGTGGCATCTGGGTGGCAGGAGGCAGCTGGGAGGATTTGCCTTCTTCTTCCAGCTGATCAAGAGCATTTTCTCATTTCCTTGTGTGTTTTGGCAGAATGTCACAATTTAATTGTTGGAAACAAGAGCAGGAAATATTAGCAGCACTGGCACAATAGGATTTTAATTTAGCTTCAGGACAGAAATGGGTCTCTAGCAGAGTGCCAGGCTCCAGGATTGCCTGTGAGTACGAGGAGCCTGGAGTTTCCTAATAGTTTGCACAACTGGGGTAATTCTGTAGGGATGTGAGGGACTTAATTGGGCTCATGCTTAAACACCCTCGTAATGCGAGGCACACTGCGTGCTCCCAGCATCGTTATTAAACAGCCCATTTCACTTTTTAATGATCATCCTGGATCGCTGTCACAGCCATCAGCAAATAATCCCGGACAAATAAACATCTGTCTCCAGTGTTCCCACAGCTGGGGCTGCTGCTGGGTGCTGAGGGAGGCTGGCACCGAGGGACAGCGCTGCCCCCAGCCCCAAGGGACCCCAAATAATCCCTCTCTGCCCCAGAGTTTGGGGTGAGCCCTCAACAGCACCCCTTGGGCCACCACTGTCTGCCCAGGCAGGAGGGGTCTCCCCGCCCGCCCTGACATTGAGGTAAAATATGGGGCACCACTAAATTATTCACTTGGCGAGAGGGGCTCTCAGGATGGCGTGTTGCTCTTCTGCAGTGTAATTAATAGTCTTTAGATTAAATATGAAATCATTCCTGCTCATTAATAATTCAGCGGCAGCGTGGCGATCTTTGGAGAGCAGCAGCACTTCATATTCCTCTCAAGTCTGGTGCCTGGAACGCTTTGGGGGAGGCGGCCGCCCTTTCATCCATCTCAATTACGGCTGCTGGCTGCTCGTTTCCTTCTCGAACGTTGTTTTGCCAAGGTGGGAAACTTTCCTGCTCCTCCCGAGCGGGCGCTGAGCGCTGTCAGCGTGTCCAGGGAGGGGCCGGCGCTCCGCATCCCCTCTGGGCCGGACCTGCCAACTTCTGGGGCTTCCCAAGGCGTCCGTGGCAAAGCTGGGCAGTGCCAGGCGTTTTTTGGGGTTGGGGTGAGCTCAAACAACACCTTCACCCTCCTGTCCGTGGGCCCTGAGCCGGCTCTGAGTGTGCAGCCCACATTCCAGAGGGAGGAGGAGGAGGAGGGACGGGAAGGAGCTTCCCGCCCTGCCTTGGCTTTTGTCATCATGCTGGTGGCCTCGGCCACATCACCAGCGCCAGTCCCAGCTCCACAAAAACCGGAGGGCTTTTTTTCCCTGCGATTCCCGGCGAGCAGGAGCTGCCCCGCCTCTCCTCCCTCTCCGCCAGCCCCCAGGCCCCGCTGCTGAGCTTTGCGGCAGGACGGGGATGGTGCTTTTTGCTAACGCTGACAAGGACCGTAATTTAGCTTTACACCAGCACTAAAAACCGAGAAAAAATTCCCGTCCTGGGACATCTGTGACGCGGTTGCTGCTGGGGGCAGATTTATGTGCGGCCCCGGCAGCTCCCAGCGTGGAAAACACCCCGGTGCGCACGGAAAGAGCCCTGGATTGTGTCCAGCCGCGAAATCAGCTGTCCCAGTGGGGACAGAACCCTGCTTCTCCTTGTTCCAGCGCCGTCAGTGGGATAGGGGAGGGAGGGAAGGCAAATCCACGTCCCACCGTGGGCGCATTCCCGAGTGCTGGACCCTTCAGGCATCCGCAGCCCTGCTGGATCCAAGAACGCTCCAGGGCAGGAACGAGCGGCAGATGGATGGCTAAATCCCCCTGAAGACGGCACCTGGAGCAGAAGGAATATTTTGGGACGCCAGGCTGTGGGGCTGTGCCAGCAGCAGCTCCGGAGGGTCCCTGCTTTTTGCGGAGTGCCGTAATTCCTGTTCCCAAACAGCAAACAAATGTTAGACAGCTGCTGCAGGAAAATCTGAAATCAAAGCCAAAGCCCCGGGGTGCAGCAGCCGGGAGGGGAGAAGGGCAGGATGAGGCTGATCCCACAGCAGGGCAGGGAATTGCAGCCCTGGGCTCGGCTGGGTGAGGGCAGCAGCTCGGGGGGGTCCCGGTGAGTCCCAAATGTCACCTCTCCCGAGGAGCCCCAAACACCCTCGTGGCTGCCGTAACCTTTATGGAGCCCTCCCGGCTCCCCGCGAGCTGCTACAGGAGGATAAACTTGTTTGCACACCTGGCTGGGTTTTAAATAGGTTTAATTCCTTTGTGCCTCGCCGCAGCTTCCCCCGATGACTCAATGACTCGTCAGCTGTCGAAGGCTGAACGTGCCGGCTCCGAGCTGCCCCCGCACCGGCTCCGAGCTGCCCCCGCACCGGCTCCCACCGGGAGCATCCCCTGGGAACGCTGCGAGCTGCCTGGGCAAGGGGGGGATTGGCCAAAAGGGCCCAAAATGCTGCTTTCTGTGGAGTGAGAGGATGGGGGTGATGGGAGAGGAGGGACAGCAAGAGGCCACGGACACCTTGGGGGGGTCAAAAGCCCCGCGGGTTTGGGTGGCCTCTCAGGAGGGGCTGATCCCTAAATCCCCCTCTGCTGCATAGTGGGATCCCCACATCCCGTGGGAGGGTGGCTGGGGCTGGATCCACACCCAGATCACCCCAAAAGTGCTCGTGGCCCCGAGCTGGGCGGGAGGGACCCAGAGCTGGAGACACCCTGAGCATCCTCCCGCTGGGCTGTGAGAGGTACCCGAGCTGCGATTCCTCCTTGGGCTGGGCACAAAACCAGCCCGGGGTCACAGAGCAGACTCCAAGACCTGCTTCTTTTGGGTCCAGTGGGATAAAAAAGCAGAACCACGAGCGAGCCTGTTAATGAATATGGAAACCTTCTTTTCGGGTAGTGCACGCTCATAAATGAATCCACTTTATAGAGCCATAGCAGAGAGGAAATGACTATTCGGAGCCTGATTTATCTGCTCAAATGCTTTGTAGTACTTCAGATTAATAAAAATATTTAATAAAGAATCAAGTTGGTTTATGCAAAGAGAATCACATCCCCTGTATTTTTATTACTGAAAAATTGGAAGCGGGAAGGAATAATGATATAAGCTACTGTATAAATGACAAAAATACCCATTCTAGTTATATGCATTGCTGTACAATCTTTTTCTATCCTATAAACATAATATATTCTTATGCCTATTTCAACTGATTCAGTAGTCATATGCTGCATTGTGCAGTTTAATACCATCCCGTCCTCAACAGCTCTGGCAAGTGATTAAATAAGAAATAAATTTTGCTGTCATTGCATTTAAAATCAAATCAAGGATCATTTGTTACCCCAAACGAACCAGTTATCCTGCTCTGCTCATAAGGAGGCTGCTGTTTGCTGAAGCATTTAGAAATGTATATATAGTAAACTCTTTGCATAATGGCTTGTACTGTAATATGATCTTTATGAGCCTCCCGCTCCGGAGACACTCGGCAGCACCAATAAACAGCACATTGCTTTTTTAATTTAAAGTTATAGGTATGAGACACTCCATATTCTCCTCTGAGCCCTGGTGGCTTTGCCACGGAGCTGGGGACAAAGCTTTGTGTCCCCCAGTGTCCCCCAGTGTCCCCCAGAGCCTGAGTGGTGTCACAGGGAAACCCCCCAGTGCTGGGGGCTCCTCCCCCAGCAGCCCCCCCAGAGAAACCCAGCGGTGCCAGACCCCAAACATCCAGGGAAAGCACCCAGGAGGGAGAGACAAACTGTCCCCCTCACCAAGTACATTAAATTTAATGTCAGCGCCTCGTTAATGGCCCCTCACGTTATAATGTGTAATATAAACTTACAAATTAATTGCCATACCTTGGAAAGCTTCTGTAACTGCTGCCAGAATGAAACCTGGCTAATAACCATCATTTCAAAGTCCATTCTTGTTAGAAGGTTGGGTCTGACCAAACTCCTTTTGTTGGCTCATTATTTTACTTCCTCTCCTCCTCAGGAATTGCCTTTTTTTGGCCACCTCCACATCCTCACTGGGATCTACCTGAAAGCAGCTGCTCTTTCCTCTGGGATCTCATCTTCCCTGGTGAACCACCTGCCTCGTGCTCCAGGTGTGAGCAAAAGCCCATGGAGGGAACCTCTTTTCCTCAGAAAGAACAAAAATCAAAGAATTTTCATTTAAAAAATGACCATTGTGAGGAAAACGAGGTTCCCCAGGATGCTCTGTGTGGGTTTGGGCATCACAGTTGGCTCCCAGCCCCTCACCATCAGCCACAGACCCACCACGGACCCTGCCAAACCCACTGGGTAAATTATTTGCTGCAAATTATTTGCTCAGCTTTAATTATCAAGTTTTGGCACCCATTAGTTAAACCGGTTAATTTTATTACGGAGAAAACAACAAATCACACGGCTGACAATAATGAGGATGAACAGGCATTTAATTATCCTTGTTCCAGACAGAACAATTATTAATTTTAAATTGCAAAAACTCATTTGAAAAGTTTGGAGTCTGGGGAATTACTGTGGGGAGCAGGATGTTGCTGCAGGAGACCCTTGGTCAGCAGCTTCATTAATACCAGGAGCTCCAGGAAACCAAACCCTGCACCAGCCTCTTCCTCCCCCTTGGAAAGGGCAGGAATAAAACCAATAAACTATTTTTTTTTTGTGGGGGAGGTTGTTAATAGAGATTTAGGGTTGTTTTTGCACCCACTGCTGGGCCTGGAAGGGTTTGGGGTCCCTCTGCACTCACCAGGAGGCTCCTCATGGATTTGGGATTGCGCAGATCCCTCCCCTCAGGTCCTTCCTCGAGGCATCCTGGAGGCTCCAGGAGCAGCAAAACCACCCAGGAATAAAAGTTGGGGGGCTGAACCTGAAGAGGGAAGAACCAACTGGAATCTCATCATTTATCCCCAGTGGTCAGTGGCACAGATAACATTTTTCAAAGTGTAATTGCAGTCAATTGTACTTTCCCCCCAGTGCCCGTCAGCTCAGCTGGGGTGATAAATGTTGGCTTTTAAGCAAGAATGGATTGATTATTAATAGCTTAGATACCAGTTACAGGAACTGCAATAAAACTAGATTTTAATTTCCCTCTCTATTAAGGAATCTCATGTTTCATTCAACGTTGAGAGAAAATAGGGGGTTTTGCAAAGATATTAGATTTACTGCTGCTATAAAAGATCATTGATGCACCCAGCTCTGGGCTAAATTTGTCTGATTTTTCAACAAAAGGCAACTCAGAGGGTCACTGAATCTTCCTGTGCCCAGCCTGGAACCTCCCTGGCATCGGTGAGCAGAGGTTTCATGGAAACCCAGGATGGTTTGGGTGGGAAGGGACCTCAGAGCCCACCCAGTGCCACCCCTGCCATGGGCAGGGACACCTCCACTGTCCCAGGCTGCTCCAAGCCCTGTCCAGCCTGGCCTTGGGCACTTCCAGGGGCAGCCACAGCTTCCCTGGGCAACATTTCCACATCTCCAGCATTCCTGATCTTCCAGCCTGCCTCCTGTGCTCTCCTGCTCCCCATTAAACCCAAAATCCCAGCAGAAAATCACTTAATCGGGGTAGGGATATTTTGGCTGTGATTTGTGTCTAAGTCAGGAGCAAAAGCATAAAAGCTGCCTTGACTGAAGAACATAGTTGTGCATTTTAATCTCTTATAACTTACTTTTATGATGTAATTCTGAATTATGTTATTGCATTTGTATTTAGAGAGCACACCAGATGGTGCATGCAGTAACACTTTAAATTAGGGTTTCCCAAATACACATTAAATTTAGATTTAATAAGACAGTTATCACATGGGAATTAAATACCAATTGATTATTTAGAAGGTGCCACAGCTCAGCAAAGTGTGCAGCTCAGCTGGGTCCTGGCACAGGGGAGGGACCTGGAGGGAGCACCAGGGGCCCTGCTGAGGGCCTCCCTGGCTCTTTGTCACCTTGGTGGTGGCACTCTGCAGTGGAGGGTGGACACAAGGGGTGGGCACTGCTGTGCTCCCCTGGCCAGCACCTCGGTGTGCTGGGTCCCAGTGCCACCCACATGGGAGCAGTGACACCCAGAGGGGTTCCAGCTGCTGGTTCAGCCCGGCAGCACCCCTGGGTACATTAAATCACCCCCTGAGGGCACCTCCAGCCACAGAAACCCACTCATGTCCCTTTGGCTGTGCCCACACCGAGCCCTGCACGTCACTTTGGGGCACACGAAGGGGTTTGTCCCCTCCAGGGGCTCCTGGTGGCACAGGGGTCCCTGGGGACAGGGGACAGCCCTGCCTGGGAGGGTCCCAGCTCAGGGAGTGGGAGATCCAGCCCTGTTTCCATGTGGGAAGTGATCACAGCTCAGTCACTGCTGGGTCCATGAAAACATTTAAGGTCCTTTGCTGCCACTGATTTTTTTTACTATTATTATTATTATTATTATTATTATTATTATCCCAAGCTGCAATGTGCTGCTCATAGACTGTGGGTAATTTACTTTTCTAATCAAATTGATTTCCATTCAAATGAATTCTCTTGTCCATCTCCATTCCAGTAATGTTATTTTAAGCACTGAGCTCTGTCTTGGTACAAATGTCTAATCAAATGGGGAGATGCAGAGGGCAGCCTGGTGAATCACTCACAAGTGAAATTAGAGATGCTTT
>VZRX01011905.1:155914-176534 GCA_013398075.1 Notiomystis cincta
CGATTTTTTTTTTTTTTTTTTTTTTTTTTTTTTTTTGTCTGTGCAAAACGCTTTTTAACAGTGGAAGAAACTCAAGGGAGGAGTGGAGGGGTTTCCAATGTGAGTGTGTCCCACCTGGGAGAGCAGAACACTTGGGACAGCAGTCGGGTCCCGGGATGGCTGCGGGCTGCCCGGGGGCTGGGGACACCTGGGGACACCTGGGGACAGATGGGGACACCTGGGGACACTGCCCGGCTGCCCACGGCTCCTCCTCCGCTCGCAGCGAGCCCTTCGCAGACACACGAGGGGCCGACACGGGGGACAAGGGCAGGGCACAGCCAGCCCGGCGAGCCCGCCGAGCCCCGGGGCAGCTCCAGTTTCGGGGCGCGGCACCCCCGGGGTCCGCAGAGGAACTCGCGGCGCCGAGCGGAGCTCAGGGAGCCGCTCCAGCCCGGCCCTGCAAAGGTCGGGAATTCGGGAATGGCACCCGGGCACACCGGGGCACACCGGGGCACACCGGGGCACACCGGGGCACACCGGGGCACACCAGCCCGGCGCGGGACATGCGGTGTTTAATTAGCGCTAACGAGGAGGAGAGGAGCTGGTCCTACGCTACGGCAGCTGCGGGGAACTCGGGTGCTTTTACACTCTGCGCTCGTTAAAGGTGCTTGGTATAACTTTAGATATAGAATATACAGGTAATATTGCTAATAGTCAAGCATAAGAATAAAGGTGCAGACATACCATAAATACTGATGCTCTGATTTTACACTGTCAGACCTAGATGAATGCAGTTTCCTATTCACATTATAAAGCAGCCCCAAATTCTAGAATTTAAAATAGTGTCGTAAACAAAGAGGAGGAAGGAGTCGGTTATGATCTGATCTTCTTAATCTGTTTTCCTTGGAAAAAAAATGATCAAAAAATTCTAAGGCACTCAGGAAAGCCGCATACAATCGATGGACTGCTCTGTTCTCACCTTACATTCAGTTTTAAGGGGTTATTATATTTTTTTTTTGCTTTTTTTTTGTTGTGTTTTTTTTTTTTTTTTCTCGGAAGAATACAATCATTGCCATATAACGTTTTCAAACATATCATTAATCCTCCACACACAGGAAACATTAGTGCAAAATGCTTGCCCTCATCTACCAGATAAGGAAAAACCCAACGCCCTTCACATTTTAGAAGTTTGCCTTCCTAATAATACAATAATAATTAATAAAACAAACCCAAATCAGGAAAAAAAAAAAAAAGGATAGAGGAAAAAAAAAAAAAAAAGAAAGAAAAAAACCCCCAAAATATACAGGAAGTTGTGCTAGGTATAAAAATATATATTTTCACTGTGCAACTTGACTCTCTCCAGACTCTCTGTCCTAAGCCATTCAAGTACTTTGCTGCTGCCCCCCCGGTGGCCCCCCGGCTGTCTGGGAACAGGTTTGGTCCAGAATTAATCCCTACAGCCAAGTGCAGCCCCCAGCCAGGGGGCTCAGCCTGCTCCCCACCCCCAGCAAGTGCCAAAGAGGAGGAGGAGGAGGAGGAGGAATCCTCTGCAATATCCTTTCTCTATATTTATATATATATATGCACACAGACACACACAGAAGGGACGACTTTTGATCTCCGACACCCGGAGCCGCTCCCAGCTTGCCTCAAACTTTTGGCAAACCCAAAGATTTGGGGATCAGGAGGGTCCTCAGCCAAAGCTGAGCCCCACCAAGCTGGCTGAGCTGCCCTCCAGCAGCTGCTCCTGGGGGCAGTGGGGACACCCCAGGGCCAAGGACTGCTCGGTGTCCCCGGGGATGGCTGGGGACAAAGCCCCCCCCGAGCCCAGCCCGTGGTCCCCGGGTTTGTTCAGTGACGTGGGTAAAGTGCAAATAGAGCCGTGCCCATTCCCACTTCTCCAAAGCATCCCACACCTCTGCACCTGCACCAGCCCCCAACACCTGGTCTGGGGCATCACAGCCCCCCCCAAAAAAGCTGTGCCAAAACTCGACGTGGGGCGGGACCCCCCCATCACTGATTTGTTTGTGTCAGGAGCAGTGGCACAGGCTGGGCAGCCTCGTTATTCACGATGCAAAAAACTGCTTCAAGTATCAAAGAAAACAAAACAAATGGCCAAAAGTTGGGTTATCCCTTCCCCCCTCTCCCCCTTTCCCAATGGAAATACAAAGAAGGAAGAAAACCCTGAGCAAAGCGCTGTCTGGATTAGGGAACCAAAGCAGGAAAGAAAAGAGGAGCACAGCCACAGCAGCCAAAAAGTGACTCTTGGTGCACCTTGTTCCTCGTCCCAAACGTGTTAGAGAACAAGCTGCAAGTGTCATTAAAGCAGGTCGTTAAGTCACAGTAAAAATAACCATCATTAAAAAAGGAAAGAAAAAAAGGGAAAAAGCCACACTTGGCTTTCCATCCCTTGGGGGCAACCCCAGCAGTGCCACCCCTGAGGGACCCCCAGCCTGGCCCCAGCACCCCGGGGAAGCTGCAGTGTCCCACTGGAGCTGGGGCTGTGGGACAGGCCCGGTCACTCTGGGGACAGAGCTGGTACCTGCTGCCCATCAGGCTCCAGGGACACCCACAAGTCCCATCCTGAGGCCACCAAAGCCACCACAGCCTGGGGACATCGGCCTGCAACAACAAAAATAAAGACAAATAACTCCACATTGGGTTTTCCCCAGAAGGGGCCGCGGGAGGGTGAGCAGGAGGCAAAGAGCTTCCTCCTCCCCAGAACCTCTTCACAGAAGGGCACAAAGCTCATTTTTTCTTTTAATTTTTGCATCCAATACACTCCAAATTATTAAAAAGTGAGAGCCTGGTTGGCCTGGGGAGGAGGGAGGGGGCAGAGAGTGAGCTCTGCATGTCTGGGCTCTGCCTCCAGTGCAGATGATGCCGGGAGCCAACACCAAGAGCTCCCGACTCCGCGCCCTTGGGAGCAAGAACAACGTGCTCTCCATGCTCAGATTCCTCCCTAAATCCCTTCCCAGGCACTCAGGGGGGGCTCCTCCCCTGCCAGGAGGTGCCCCCAGGACCTGCACGCCCCGGGGTGCAGAGGGGTGACACGAACCCGGCCCAGCAGCGGGGACGAGAAGGTGCAAACACGGAGAAGGAAAGGAAAAGGAGTCGCTGGGAGGGAGGGAGAGAGGGAGGGAGGGAAGGAGGGAGGGAGGGAGAGAGAAACCAAACCCAAACCCAGCTGTATTGGGCAAAAAGCAGAGCACAACCACAACGGTGGCCAGGCTCTCCACTGCATCCCACGCAGCCCTCCCGACGCGCCGGCCCCGACTCCCGCGGAACCATCCCTGCTCCCGGGAGCCGCAGGCACTCCCCGGGACAACAGCACCGCCAGCACCCGGCACCCGCGGCCAGGGCTCCCCCTGGCTCCACAAGGATCTGCTCACCATCACTGCCACGATTTCCCCCAGCCCAGCCCACTTGGCTCGAGCCCTTCCCGAGACAGTCACAGCACCTGCACCCGAACACACCTCGCTTTCCTGTTCAGTGACAAAACTCTCCTTAGAGGACAAGGTTAACGATGGCTTTACTTCTGAGCTGAGTGATGGATGGGGTGATGACGGGGTGGTGGTGGGTGGGGGGTGGCTAGCTTTTCTCCTCCCCTTATTAAAACAAACAAACAAAGGAAAAAAAAAACAAAGAAAAAAAGAAAGAAACAAAAAAAAAAAGAAAGGAAAGAAAAAAAAAAGCTACAATCTTATAGACTAACCTCAGGAATATCAAAAAAGGAGCCCAATATTTTTTTAAGTAGGTCGCCACAGACCTAGTCGTTTACAGTATAACGAATGCGATTATTTCCTTCATAAATTTTAAATACAAGCAGAATAAAAATCACATTTTTTTCAGGCAACAGTAGCAGTTCAGTAGGTAAGTGGCTTGATCACATTTTTTTGTTTTGTATTAGTAATGCATGCAAGCAGCTTTAGTATTACAGATCCCTTATAGGTCATGAAATGTTTGCTCTCTCTATAAAGTCCCTCCATAAGTACCATCTTGTCTTCTCACAGGGGTTTCGGGCCGGCTGGAGGAGCCCGAACCTTGTTCAAAAGGTTGTGGAGTGCTTTGGGTTTCTGATGCCATGGCATCTGTGGCAGTTGCCTCCTGGATCACGGAGCCGGCGCCTTCGGCATCCTCGCTCTGCTCGAAGGACTGGTTGGATCCATTGCTCAGCTCGACATTCACTGTGTTAGTTCTCAAGGCTACTATAGTCCCCGAGTCGCTCCTCCTCTCTGCATAGATGCGCTGCTCGAAGACCTGAGCAGTGTTGGGCTGGAACTCGGGCTCCAGGGGGACAGTGTTTGTGGAGGAGCCCATGACGGTGCGGTACATCTCCATCCCCTCGGGCAGCATGGACTTGATCTTGGGCAGCCAGCGCTTGCGGACGCGCCGCGCGTTGGTGCACATGTCGGCCGCGATCACGTTCATCTCGCTCTCCTTAAAGCTCGGCGCGAAATTCTGACAGTACACTGCAAAGACAGGGAGACACCGAGCTCAGCAGCCTCAGGGAGCGACCCTGAGGAGTCTCAGGGAGCGACCCCGGGCTCCTGGGGGAGACACCGAGCTCAGGAGTCTCAGGGAGTGATCCCGAACTCCCAGGGCAGACACCGAGCTCAGCAGCCTCAGGGAGCGACCCTGAGGAGTCACAGGGAGTGAGACCCCGGGCTCCTGGGGGAGACACCGAGCTCAGGAGACACAGGGAGTGATCCTAAACTCCCAGGGCAGACACCGAGCTCAGGAGTCACAGGGAGCGACCCCAGGATCCTGGGAGAGACATGGAGCTGGGGAGTCACAGGGAGCAATCCCAGGCTCCCAGGGAAGACATGGAGCTGAGGAGTCATAGGGAGCGATCTTGAGGAGTCACAGGAAGCGACTGCAGGCTCCTGGGGAAGACACCGAGCTCAGCAGCCTCAGGGAGCGACCCTGAGGAGTCACAGGGAGTGAGACCCCGGGCTCCTGGGGGAGACACCGAGCTCAGGAGACACAGGGAGTGATCCTAAACTCCCAGGGCAGACACCGAGCTCAGGAGTCACAGGGAGCGACCCCAGGCTCCTGGGAGAGACATGGAGCTGGGGAGTCACAGGGAGCAATCCCAGGCTCCCAGGGAAGACATGGAGCTGAGGAGTCATAGGGAGCGATCTTGAGGAGTCACAGGAAGCGACTGCAGGCTCCTGGGGAAGACACCGAGCTCAGGAGTCACAGGGAGAGACCCTGGGGAGTCACAGGGAGCAATCCCAACCTCCCAGGGGAGACAAGGAGCTGAGGAGTGACAGGGAGCGACCCCAAACTCCCATCGAGCTCAGGAATCACAGGGAGAGGTCCCAGGCTCCTGGGGGAGACACCAAGCTGAGGAGTCACAGGGAGCGATCCCAGTCTCTGGAGGAGTGGAGCTAGGGAGTCACAGGGAGCGATCCCAGGCCCCTGGAGGAGTCACAGGGAGCAATCCCAGGCTCCTGGAGGAGTCACAGGGAGCTGAGGAGTCACAGGGAGCGATCCCAGGCTCCTGGGGGAGACACAGAGCTGGGCACTCACAGGGATTGATCCCAGGTTCCCAGGGAAGCAGAGCTTTGCCCGAGGGGACAGGCAGACAAAGCTCCTCAGCTGGAGGCACGAACCAGGCAGGGATAACAAACAGTGGCAGAGGGAGGGGGCTGGAGAAGGGCCCCTCGCTCCACGGGGAGCCCCAGAAGCAGCAGCCACAACCACAGGACATGGGGATGGCCAAAGCACAGGTGGACACAGAGAAGACCCCACGAACCCCCCAGCAGTGGCTGCTGAACCCACAGTGCTGCAGGAGATGTCAGAGCTCAGGGGATGCCCAAGGGATCGTCCTCTGCCCGTCCCTCTTCTCGTGCCTCCCCTGCACGGCTCAGCAGCTCCAACATTCCTCTGCTGGCACATCCAGGGGATCCAGCAGGAGCTGCAGGAGCCCTGCAATCCCTCCTGCCCTGCCCTCTGCGGGAGCCAAGCACCTGATGTTATGGAGCAGCATCCAAGGAGCTGCCACGGTGAATAACTGTCAACTACAGCCTTGCACAGGGAGAAATCCAGGCAGGAAGAGCCCATCCCAGATCCTGGCACACGACAGCAATGCCCTTCCAGCCCCTCTCAGGAAGGACCATGGCTGGAAGGTCCAGACTTGGGACTCTCCAGGATAAAACTGCCACCAGGGAGCTGACTGCATCATGTTCCACTCCATTATCTGCCCCCTTATCCCTTTTCCCCACATGCCACAGATTTCCCAGGGCAGCTGGAAGGCTCCTGGAGTTCAGCAGCACAGCAACAACCAGGGAGAAGAAATATTTCTTCCAAATCTTAAAAACTAAATTAAAAAAAAATTGCATAGTGTTTCATTTCCCAGCACAGTAATATTTACACAGAGATTTACTCTGCAGAATTCAGCCAGGCTGAGAGAACACAGTGATTTCCACTGCACATGAAGCCCATGGCAAACAGATTTTCTGCGCCCCTCAGGGTTTCCTCCAGCCCTCAGCTCCTCCCTCTCCAGCACCTCCTGTCCCAAAACACTCCAGGTGACTGCAGGGTGGCTGATGGAGAGCAGCTGCCACACACAGCTTCTCCAGGCAATCAAAACACAATGCAAACTAAAAAATAAATCGATTTTCCTACAACCTAATTCCACCATTATCACACAGCACAGTGGCCTCCCCTGCCCGTGGCTGGGCCCTGCTGCTCCACCTCAGCAGCAGAACACCCCTCTCCTTACATTTGACTGCATTAAGGACCCTGCTGTCCAAGGGCTTCCTGCTGGGATCGCTCGTGGAGGACCGGATTCCAGTTCCACAGCTGTTGGCGAGCGTGTTCCTGTGGGGAGGCAAAGAAGAGCCTTGGGGAGGGGCTCAGGGGGCAGCCACTGCCCTGCCCTCCTCCCTGCAGGTCCTGCAGGGGGGATCAGCAGGGGTTTAAGGTGAGGAACGGGAAATGTGCATGGAAATGGAATGAAGTGTTCCAGGAAAACGCTCAGAGCTGAGTGCAGAGGAGCGCTCATGACACAGGGTCCAAGCCCTGGGAGATGGAGAGAATGAATCCCTTGGGAAGCCCCTGGGAAGCCCCTGGGAAGCCCCTGGGAAGCCCCTGGGACACACATACCGATCAAAGAAGGTGGCCAGGAGCCGTCTCAGCAGGACCTTGTGTTTGACACCAGCACACAAATGGCAATTCATCAGCTGCCCCCGGGTGATGTAAACGCCTGAGCCTGCAAGGGTGGAGAGGGACAGCCCCAAATTAACCCCTGACACAGCCACGGAGCCACCCCTGAGCCACCAACAGCTCCTCCTCACTGGCCAGGGCAGTGGGAACCTGTTCTTCACCTGCTGCAGCAAGGACAGCAGGACTTTGGAAAATCCCAACAAATCCTTGGCAGGTCCCAGGCAACAACAACTCCCAATTTCATCTGTACAGAAAGGAAGTCTATGGGAACCAAATGAAAGGATTCTTATTTTCTCACCAGTGCAAGGCTTACACTGTGATTTTATATGTACAGATCAGATTATTTATTCTTTCTGAAGGGAGAAACCCCCAATCCATTTGGCCTTTCTTTTTTCCCAGTGCAAGACTGTAAAACACAGAGCTGGAAATGAAAGGAAAAAAAAACCCATCTAGCACAGAAAGAGGTACTTGGTTACAGATCTAACTGCTTCCAAAACCCCAGCCCATCACCTTTTGATACCTCTGGTGAGCAGGGAATTTTCCTTCTAATGCTCAGGAACTGCTGCCTTTGAACATGCTGCCTTTAAGGATGTTTTCTGGAAGAAAAAGGAACCCTCTGCAAAGCAGCTGGACACATCCAGGGGGTCTGGCAGTGCTTCACAGCAGGTTTTATATCAAACCTTTCTACTCTGCTCACAGACCAAACCACTCCTGCCTCAGCATCACTTCCAGGGAGAGGTTATCCCATTTTTCAAGCATTCTGTTACATGAGAGGGTTTTGGTATTTGCTTTTAATTAAGATTAAATAATGGGTCATATCTGGGTCCAGAACGCACTCTGTTCTCGAGCTATAAAAACATCTGCAGGAGAAATAACTTCTCCTCCTGGATTTCCAGGGAAGATGATTGTCCCTGACCTTCTGGATGGAGCTGGAGCTCAGGGCAGCCCCTGAGCCTGACCCTCTGCACCTCCCCTGGCACCAGAGACAGCCCAGGCCACTGACCCAGCCCCAGGATCCAGCATCACTCTGGATCTCTGAGCCATGCCACATCTCAGCAGGAGTTTTCCTTGTATTCCCCTCCATGTGATGAGTTTTTTGGGCTTTAGGCAGTGTTACAAACCAGCCCCAGCCCCAGTCCCTCCCTCAGATGTGCTGTGGTCACTGCAAGCCTTGTTCAAGACCCTTTCAGAGAGGGCTGCTCACGTTTGCTGAATCAATCAGGGCATGAAAAAACAGAAACAAAAGGAAAACATTCCCACTGGGGAGCTGAGAAAACTTTCACAGCAGGATCAAGCCTCTCCTCCAGGTCTGAGACAGGAATTAGGGGGGTTTATTTTGTATTTTAAGAGATAAGGCATCAGAGTGAACACCAGCCACCACTGAGGGGAACTTCACTTTAATAAATGAAAAATAACCAGGCAGCCACTATCAGTTAGTGATATTAATCTACTTTTTTTCCAGATTGAAAAATGTAAATCAAGCAGAGTTGCCTCAAGCCAATTTGCAGCTCTCACTGTGAAAATAACCTGCACCACTTGATGGTTTTAAGAAGTGTCACATTAAATGGGAATGGGTACAAAATGAATATTCCAGATACAAAATAAATACTTGTTGTATGCTGTGCTTTGCCTTCCATCAAAGTCCCGTCCTCCATCAGCTGGAAACCTTTGTGGGCATCCCCTGAAATCCTGATTCCTTCTACAGGCTGAAAATGAAATCATGATACTCACCAAGAGAGAGTGACTGGATGGGAAGAACACCTGATTTGGAAGGACTGTGCTGCCACATGTCCTTTTTGGAGCAAGGGCTTTGCAGGGATTAATTAAACCTCCCCACCTGGGGCAGGTCTGGGATGTCCTGCCCAGTCATCTCCACACAGCTGCATCCAAGGGAAAAAACCCACAGCCAGGCCATGGCAAAGGAAAGCTGGGGGGAACTTCTAAAACCCAGAATATGATTATTTCCACTGGAATTTGACCTGCTCACTCCAGTTCAACACTTTCTGTGCAGTGCTGGCCTGATTTCACTCTTCATCCAGCTCTACACTGTCTAAACAGCACCATCTTCCACCTCACACCAGCCATACATCTTTGTTACAGAGGAGTAAATTGTCTCAGTATTGTAAATTCCCCCCAAAATGAAGACAGAAGAAAGGAACAAACCCAATTCCTTCTCTTCCTGCTGCAGCCTTTGACCACTTAGTAAATTGCTAAAGGAACTTTTACAGGTTTTTCAAAGCTCCTTCACTGGCACAAATTTTATCTCCTTTGCTTTGTAAATCTTATAATGTGTTAATTTTTTTGAGGGGGGGCTGTTGGGTTTTTAGATCTGTGAGTCCAAATGAAAACACACTCTCTGCAGCCACACCGAGCAGGAAGAACACAAGCTGCAGAATTCAATTAAAATGCTAAATTAATTCAATTGAATAAATCCTGTTAATGACACATTTTTCTATCAGCAAATTAAAGGAAACTCAGGACTTTTCAAAAGATGATTGGCGACGAATAATCCTGAAAGACACGGCAAGGGCACACGGAGATGCACGACTCCAGCAAGGAGGAGAGCACAACCCCAGAAGGAAACCAGCAGCAATCCAAAGGTGCTCTAAGGAAAAGTTACCTGCAACGAGCTCAAGTTTTTCTCCAGGGTCTCCCTCGGAGTAGAGCTTGGGGTGGCAGCGGTACCCGATCTGGCTGATGAGACTGGCGGGCAGAGCCACCAGATCCCGCCGGATCAGGACGCAGGAGCGATTCTCCAGCGGGATCTGCTCCGGCTTCTCCTGGGCAACTGCAAAAGCAAAAGGCACAACAGTTCAGATCCTTTCTGGTGCAGGCACTGAAGGTCAGACTGACTTCTTCACTCGGAAATATCCCCCCCTGCAACGCCCAGGCCGCAGGGCAGGCGCCACCTGAAAGCTCGGAAAAACCCCCTGGTCTCCCCCTCCAGGGCAGTCTCAGGTCCTGCAGGAGGGATCCTTAGAGTCTAATTATGCTTTAACCTCTCCTAAGTTAATAATTTGTGAAAATGGACATCTCTGCACAGCTGGCATCGCTCTGCAAGCACAGCACACGGAGCTGCTGCCCCCAACACCCCCAGGACAACGTCAGCAACTTCACCAGGGGGCTCTAAACTGGCAGTAAATTGCCCCAGTTTGATGAACACCTGCAGCAGTCCCATCACTTCTTCTCTTGATGGTTTTTCCTGCTGAAGTTAAAATCCAGACCCCTACTGCTCTGAGAAAGGTCACCAGAACCTCTCCTGAGGATGCACCCAGCAGCCACCTCCAACCCACCTTCTCTTCCTCTGCCTTCTGCAGGCCAACTCCTCCTCTCAGTAACAAGAGAAACCCCCACCAAGAAGCCAAAAATGTTATTAAGATGTGGCTTCAAAAGCAAAATTCCCAGCTTTTCCCAACTTGTCCCAGTGCACCATCTCCAGAGCCCACCACTGCCCAGGAGCAACCAGCTGTCCTGCCAGCACCTGCAAATCTGGGTCTTGTGGGCACACAGAGGATTTGTTTCTAAAGCACATTTGCAGTTCAAGACCACCAGATTGCTTAAAATGACAGTTTTTGACAGCGATGAGAGCTGACTGCGCACATCAACTTCAGGATCTGGTGGGAGCAGTGCCAGGGCTGAACTGCAGCCCAGCTCTACCCCAATCCACCTTTTCCTCCCCAAAACCATCTGATAACGTGGCAAGTGCCAGGTACAAACCCAAACCCAGCCCTGTGCTGGAATATCTGTGAACACTGAGAGGAGCAGCAACCCCAGCAACGAGCGTTCCCGAGCTCAAAATGTCTCCTGCTCCTGAGGTGCCTTTTCCTGCGATTATTCCGGAGTTCTGGGGGCCACTTGTCCTCTCTGCAGATAAAATAACAAGTTTTGCAGACTTGTTGCTGCAGTAACCGAGGGTGATGGCTCAGGGACAAAGGCAGCAGTGTTCTAAGTAGGACATGCCCGCGGTGCCGTGCTGGGCCGTGGCATCCTACTGCAGGCTCCGGGAGCATCCCCACCCTCGCGGCTCCCTGCTTCCCTGAGGAGGCCAGGAGGGATTCTGCAACACCAGCAGGATGCCCCTTGCTTGGGGAGAGAGGTTTCCTTCAGGGAGCAAGGGCCTGACAGCAGCAGAACAGCTCCCAGGGTGGTTTTAAGCTTCTCGTGCCATCGCGGCCACATTATCTGTGCAAAATCGGTGCCATTGGCATTCCCAGCTCCAATGTTCCCAGCATTCCCAGGCATCCAGATCCAAGAGCCCGTTGGGGATGAGGGTCAGCTCCTGCTGAGGGAGAATCTCAAAGACCAGCTCTATTTTGAGGCTTTCAAAGAGTGGTAAGCAAACCATATCCAATTAAATACTGGTATTTTCCAGCTTACAGAAACCAAAAGCAGAGGGACAGTGGGGATGGAGGAACCAGTCCTGCTCTGCTGTCCTCCCCTGACTTTTTGGCTCTGGCAAGGCAGGGCCACCAGGGCAGCTCAAGGGGGGAAAGGAAGACAGTCAGCTCCCTGAGGTAAAACTTTACTCACAGGTAAAATTAAACATACAACCCCTAGGAGCTGTGTATGTGACCCACACAATCCCACCTGAGCACGAGGCTCTGCTCAGGCTGTTAAAATTGCATTTTAAAGATTTCACTTTTACTTTAAGCCATGACTCAGGTCAAAAGCACTCACAATACCCATCACCACCCAAAAACCAGCGGAGCTGCTGCAGGGGAAGCAGAATCCTGCATGGACTCTCGGATTAGAGGCCTCCAGGTATTTTTGAAGTGACAAAAAGGCTGTAGGTTTCCAGGGAATGGAGCTGCAATCAAATGAGACAGAGTTCAGAGCAGCCTGTGACCCAATATTGTGTGAAGGAAAGGAGAGTCAGCCTTGAGCCCTCCTCCCTTCTCCATCAAGAGTCTTCCTCAGGACTGTTGTCAACACCTACAGCTCCAGTGGACAAGGACAAACCCACCTGCTCCACCTTCCACAGGCAAACATTCCATAAAACCCCAAATTTGGGGGCCAGAGGGATCCTGCAGTAGCACTAACGAGGCAGGGAAGAGAGAGATCAGCACAAGCACTGTGTTCATTCTCCCTCCCTGAAGAAGTTTTGAAGGATTTGGTGTCAAACCTCTCTCCTGAAAGGACAGCAGCTTTGCAGGACAGGCTGGGGGCAGTTCTGGCTTGAAGAAATTCTTTGCTTCTGAAGGCATTTCACTTTCTACACAAGGAGACACGGAGAAATTCCTATTTCTTCCCATGAAATCCAGTGCTTCACAAAACAAACTGAAATCCAGCTAAAAAATCCAAGTGCAACTCAACCAACTGCTGGATTTTGGTTCCATCTGTCCTGCTGGCTCGCTGTCTACAAACCTCTTATTAAACACAGCCATGAATCATTTTGGGGGGCTTTGTTGCCATTCAAGCATCAGCACAAATCCAGCAATACCAAACCAGAAGAGGTTTGGGGCTTTCAGTGGCACCTCAGTTGAGCTGATAGCAATCAGTTATGTAAAGGAGCAGGACACAGGAGCCACTTTGGTCCCCTGTTTCCAAAGAAAGCCACTCTGTTTGGCCTTTCTGCTCCAGAGAACAGGAGAGTATTTGCTTCTAATTAATTTGTATCTTCAGAGGGCAGTGGCTCCTTCCCTTTGAATGGAAGGGCAAACAATGGGAAGTATTGTTAAATACAGTTTTGTTCCTGAACAAGAAAGGAGCTCCCAGCCAGCAGAGAGGGGCAGGAAATCATTACAGAGGAAGCCACGAGAGCTGCCAGCCAAACACTGGAATATTTTATTTATTTGGATATATGCTTTTATCCCAAACTTAGCTGGATGCTGCAGCTGCAACAGGTGGTGCAGAATGGGAAATGGATTTTCTGGCTAAAGAAACAGCCTTGAACTAACTCACTGGTCCATGTTCCACAGCCCCAGGCCCTGCATGATGCTGGGGCACATTTCCTCCTTATCCCTAAAATACACTGTCCACTCCAAAGGTCCCTTACAGCCCCTTAGTGCTGAGCCCACAGTGGTTTGGTGACATTGGGATGGTTGCATGTCCCACCTGAGGTGTTTGGGGCCAGATTTGCTGGGCCCACACTGGGGATGGGCTGCTCAGGGAATTGTGTGTGTCAGGGAATTCCTGGAGTGCCTGGGAATTGCTGGACACACACCTGGCCCCAGCACTCCCTCATCTCCTTAGCTCCTGACAATCTCAACACCAGGGCTTCAAAAAGAATCACAAACCCCCAGTTCCCACCAGTTTGGGGTTCTCCAAACTGCACATAAACACCCAAGATACTCCTGTGGGTAAGAAACAACTATTCCTGGTTTAGGAATGGGATTTGGAGATTCAGAAAGATCAGAGTGATGGAGCCTCACCCAAAAATTGATGTTTACACAGTCCTAACAGGAAACCACACATCTCAAGCCCTGAAGAAAAGGTTTGAGATCCCATCTCCACCTGCTGCACCACGGGTGCAAACGTGGATAATTCTCCCCTGTTCCCTACGTGGTGAGAAGCCTCTTTGCAAATATATTTTCCCAACATTTCTATCCCATCAGCCTATTTTCCACTGGCAGTGGGACCACCCCAAAAATATCTTCCCTCCACAGCATCACCAGCATCAGCTGCAGATGTAAACCTGTGGCAGAGGACACACGCAAGCACCACGGGATAGATCCATCACAGAGTCCCAACGGGGAGAGTTTACATTTCCCAAATAGTACATTTATACCAACCTACTGAAATGTAGCCATTTGATTTGTGACCTATTTATACAGGGAGGTAATCTGGAATTAGTATAGGAAAAATATTACTGGTTTATAAATACCCCTATCTTGCCTTCGCCTCAGATCTCAGCCAGGAGTGAAACATCTGCCAGCCTAAAATTAAACATCTGTGGTTCAGAGTGAGGAAAACGGGGCTGGAAGTTTAATGCCAAAAAAGGGCAGAGGCTGAGTGCCCCCAGTGTGGGGCTCAGCCCTCCTCCCTCAGCTCGCACCGTGCCGGGGTCGGGACACAGAACCACGGAGCCACTCAGGATGGAAAAAACCTCCAAGATCCCCACCTGCAGACACACAGCCTGGCTTTCAGCAGCACCCAGGTGTTGGGATCCCTCTGCAGGAAGCCAGAGTGCTCTGGTGGATCTCAGGGCACTCCACAATCGCTTCATCTCCTGAAAGCCCACGAGCTCTTTGCTGCCGAGCGTCCCTCCACGTGCAGCTCGGTGCCAGCCTGGCTGCTGCAGGATGGGCAGGGGCAGTGGGACCCTGCAGGGGCAGTGGGACCCTGCAGGGACAGGCACAGTGGGACCCTGCAGGGCAGCTCTCTGTCCTGCAGTCCCAGCCAGCTGCTCCAGCCCGCTGTGATCTCCCAGCGCTGTGATTCCCGTCGCTGCAGCGCGTCGTGCCCAGGCTCCGGCCGGGATGCTGCATGGGCTGCATCATTTGGGATTCTGGGTTGTTCCTTGCCCTCTTTCCTTACTGTCAGGAATCAGAGGCCAGGAGAGAAAACTATTCTCTCAGCTAATTACCACAACTATTCTATAATGGCTATTTTAGATGAATTTTTAATGAAGTGTGCTCTTGTCAGTTCAGGATTTCATAACTTTCAAGTCCAGCCTTTACATTCCAGCCATTTGCTGCATAAAGATTTTCCCTCTTCCCTGCAAACCGGTGCAGCAGGAGCAGGGGAGGAGGACGGACCCTCACACAACTTCTCTGGTGCCTGTCAAAATTAAATTAACTGCATCTGCTCAGCAGAGAGCTGACTGACAAGAACGTGGCTCAGTGCAGAAAAGCGCCGAGCATCTGCAAGTCCTGCTGAAACCCACTTCAGCTCAGGCCCACGACGCTGTAATTAACAGGGATAAAAATACTTTGCTTTTGTTTAATATTTTCTGGAGTTGTGCGTTCCTCAGATCAGATGCTGGAAACCTCATTAAGTCTCGCTCATGTCCTCGAGGCCCACATGTTCTCCACACCCAGACCTAGTTATGGAGTGAGGAGCCATTTTACCGCAGTGCTCCCAGCCTGCCACGGCACCGTGGCCACCAAACGTGGCCAGAGGCTGCGGGGAAACTGAGGCACCTTTTCCTACCCCCTCTGCCAGCTGCCTGCCAACACCTAAGCCTGACCCTGCTGTGTTTAATCCTGGCCTCGTCCTGATGTTCCTTCTGCAGGTCCAACACTTGTTCTGGTCCCTTGCAGCAGTGCCACCACTGCAGGTGGGATCAGGCTCTTCTCCCAGGTTTCCTCCAAGAGGAAACAGCCTCAGGATGTGCCAGGGAGGCTCAGGTTGGATCTCAGGAGGAATTTCTCCATGGAAAAGGTGTTCAGGCCTTGGCAGGGGCTGCCCAGGGAGTCTCCATCCCTGGAGGTGCCCAAGGAATAACTGGACGTGGCACTCAGTGCTCGTGGTGCTGTTTGGTCAAAGTTTGATCTTGGAGGCCTTTTCCAACCTTAATGATTCTCTGATTTGGAGAGGTGGCTCTGATCCAGCCTTGGAGATTTCGAATGGTTCTGACTACAAAAAGGAGTCAAGAAAAGAAACTAAAACCACCCAGCCTTGGGGCAAGAAGGGGTGACCCCTCCAAGGGTGGTGGGTGATGCTGAAGGCAGGTGAAGAGCATCAGCCACCAGCTTCCCCCCACACCCTCACCAGCACCAAGGCTTCAGGTGGGGAATGAAAAAGCAGAGAAAAAGAAGGAAAAAAACCCCAACAACCCTCTCTGAAATTCAGGGCTTCGTCTACTCTGCTCCTCTTTGGCGTTGTTTTTGTTTTCACAAACAGGGCTCTTGGAAACCTTGGCAATCCCTGTTTTACAGGGCTGCCCCCTCCCCCAGGCCTTTGTGAGGCTGTTGGGATCTCCATGCCAGGAGCAGGATTAGCTGCCTTCTCTCTTCCATCTTACGGCTTCATTATTCCGCACCTTTTGAGGGTACAGTTTATCCCGAGTAATTAAAACACAGTTAGCTCTGCAAGCCCAAGCCATAATGGAACAGCTTAGGTTTTACTTTTTGTAATCTCTTTTTTGTGTGCCCTCTTTTCCAGGAAGCCTGATACCTATAGCTGCCTCATTTCAGACAGGAAACTCCCCCGAAACGGGCGGGCGCGGAAGAGGAATTTTAGCAGAAATGTAGGATATTTAGAGCCTTACAACCTGCCTGCTCCCTGCATGGCCTCAGCATCACCACCTGGTTCTCCCTCCAGAAAACAAGCAGGAAAACTTGGCTGTGGGATGCTCAGCTCTGGCACAAAGGCTGCAGCATCTCTAGTGACACCCGAGAATGCTGCTCGGATTTTCGCTTTTCCACCTGGGATGACTCCTGCCCCACAGGGATCAGGGACAGCCTCAGAGCTGTGCCTGCACTGTCCCAGGCTGGTCCTGTCCTTGCCTTCTGAATTGGTTTTGTTCTGTTTCTGCAGGAACTGGCCCCGTGGCAGGGATGGAAAACACTCTCCAAGGACATAATCCCACTGCTCCGAGGAGTAATGCTGAAGGCAAACCCACATTACTCACCACGGGCTCTACGGTGGGGAAAAACAAAATAAACCCAAAACAAACCCAAAACAAGTGGGCAACAGCACAATTCCTGTCCAGTCTGGCTCTACCAGCAGCCACAGAGGAAACCTTGACCTTGTCCCCACCCCTGATCCCACTCCTCTCCTGCCCCATCCCAAGCACAGGGACCTGAAGCAGGGCAGGGAGAGCACTCAGGCTTTGGAGGTTCATTTTCTACAACTGCTCCTCCACTTTTCCCAGCAAATATTTCTAATATTAAAATAGTAACTTTGCTACGTTTCCCTCCTTTTTCACATGGCTTGGTGAAAAAAGCCTTGGAAAATACTGCTTATCTGCTTGCAGTCTGGCAGGGGACTGTGCCAAGAGGATGCTGAGCTCCTGTGGGATGGGATGGGATGGGACAGTGGGTGGGGGTGAGCCCATTCTCAGTACTAAGGATGCCTGGCTTTAGGTAACAGAAATCATCCTATTTGCCAAATCTTGCTCCTTAGTTAAGACTAAAATCAAATGGCTTTGAGCAAAGCTCATCAATGAACCAGAGTTTAAATATTTGCAACACCAGTGCAGCAATTCCAGGAGCCAGAGCAGGGAAAGCAGCTCCAGGCGAGGGGATGCTGCGTGCGGCCCGAGGGAAGATGTCCCTTCCTGGGGAGCTCCTGTGGATCAAAGCTGCTGCCACAAACACCTGCAGCTCCCACAGGGAGGCCACTGGGAGGCTGAGCTTCCACGTGGGATGCTGCCAGCTCCATCTGTGCGGGGTGCTGGGAGCTGCTTCCACACAGCAGCACCCAGCGGGCATCTCCCCTCTGGAACTGAGCCCCTGGATCTGCACCCACCCATCCTGGCTCCTCAGGAGGGTCTGAGCTCTGTGAGGTGCTCAGGGAAAGGGGCTGAGTGCCCAAGGAAGTGAGAGGGAAGGGACCTCTCATGTCCCTGTGCACACCTTGAGGCTGAGCACCACCAAAGTGAAGCTGCCTCCTCTGTCTGAGGCCCATCCAGGGATTCACACTCATCCCTTAACCCTGGATTCTGGAAGGACAGGAGAGGGCTGGCTGAGTCCTGGGCACTGTTTTTCTAATGAGGAAATAAAATAACATCAAACCCTCAAATTGCTTTTCTCTCTCTGACAGTGATGTGTGGGACAAGGCTGGCAAAGGGGAGAGGGGCATTCAGGCAGTGGGGAGAAAAGTCCTTCTCTTCTTCCTTTTGCAGACATTCCTAATTAACTTCTATGAAAATGATTTAGTTGCTGTTTTTCTCCTTTCCTCCAAATGTCACACTCTTTAGAAAATCTTACTCTAAAAAGCCAGGACAGAAGACAAACTCCCAAAGTGATCTCGCCGTGGGCCAAAAGGGCTGGAGCTTCCCCAGCCATGGATGACCACTCCTGCTGGATGAGCCAAGGTGAGCTCAGCCATCGCCTCGGGATGGATGTCACCACCACAGGGCTCACACAACCACCAGGCTCCTCGCTGGCAGCCTCAGCCAGAGAGTGAAGGGCTGAGCTGACCCTGGTGGATGATGCAGCCTCTCATTTAAGATAAGAACTGGGGAGTGATGGCACGGGGGGACCTGCCCACACCACACCTGAACACCAGCACCGAGCCCACCACGGGGGCAAAACCCAACAAACGAAACCCCCAAAGACAAAACCCTGGCGAACAACCCCAAACCACCCACGGCAGCTGGACGAGAACCACACAACCCCCGACAGGGAGCAGCAAACCCAAGGAGAGAGAGACATCCATTACCGGAATAACCTCCCGAGGACTTGATGTACATCTGCCCGTACTGCTCCTCCACCATGGTGTCGTAGGCCTCGTCGTCCTCCTCGTCCTCCTCGTTGTGGTAGGAGGTGGGGCTGTCGGTGGTGGGGATGCTGCTGGCGCCGGGGCTGGTGCGCTCCCCCTGCGAGTACTGCACCTGCTGCACGTTGGGGATCAGCGTGGCCAGGCTGGGCACGCCGTAGTAGGAGACGCGCGACAGCTTCAGCGGCCCCGCGCTGGCGCCGCCGGCGCCGCCAGGCCCGTCCCGCGCGCCGGGCTCCAGGGGCCGCTTGCCGGGCAGGCCGGGCAGGGCCTGCAGCTCCAGGTTCTCGTGTTTGACGCGCGTGAGGAGCGGGATGGGCATGGAGGGGGACATGACGTAGGGCGCCGAGGCCGACTGCAGCTGGTTGCAGGGGCTCTGCGGCTCCGAGCTGGGGTCTTCGATCATGGTGGTCTGAGAGTCACAGTGGGGGGAGCTGACCTTGAACATCAAGTCCGTGCCTTTCTCCACGATGTGCTGGATCTGCAGGAAGCCCGCCGTGTACATCACCACCAGCTGCTCGCTCGCCGCCATGGTCAGCTTGCCGGTGTAGCAGAAGGACAGGATCTGCTGGAAGCAAGCGGGAGGGACGGTCCCCGGCAGCTCAAAGGCGTTTTTGCTGTTCCCGCTGAACAAGTCTCGGAAGTAGAGGCTGCTGGCGGCCAGCACTGCCCGGTGAGCCTTGAAGGCTTGGCCCTTCACCACGATGGAGACATCGCAGTAGAGCCCCAGCAGCCGCTGCTCGTTCAGGCAGCCCAGAACGGTGTTCCCGAAGTTGGGAATCTCTATGTGCAACATCTGCGACATGGCTCAGGGTCGGCTGGAGCTCCTCAGACATTCAATGCAGGAATATCCAAAGTAGGGCACATCTGAAAAACGGAGAAGGCAGGGAGAGAGGAACAACGTTTTTAGACGGTTCCCCAAAGCAGGCAGGAGCACAGGAACCCACCTCAGCCGACATCAAAGGCTCCGAGCCGAGCTCTGAGAGCCAACGCGGAAAAGCAATCGCTTATAAAAATTACTTATCAATGGTTTCGAGCGACGTTGGGAATGCTACTGGTGGAGGGCAAAGGATATTCCAAAAATGCAAGTATTTCCTTCAAGTTGTGGTCTGTTTAAATAAGCACCACTGATTTATTCCCCCGGGGGTTTTTACTTTATGCAGGAAAATCTGAACGATAATGGGAGAGAACAGTAAAGCAAACGAAAGACAGTCAGACAGATCTCGGTAGCATTATATAAGAAACACAACAACCAGCAGCTATGTTGAAACTACAGAAAAGATATTTATAAAACAATGTGCCATTCTGCCCGAAATAAATACAGGATTCTGCCGGAGCCAGAGCTCCCAGGAAAAAGCACTTTGAAAAGCAATCTTCCCATTTGCACCAGAAAGAGGGAGCATTTCAACAGTTAAACCCCTTCTCAACAGATTTATCCTCCAACAAAACGAGGCTTATCTCCAAATTAAGCCAGATATTTGAGCCCCAATAAAACAAACCAACGTGCCTGCCGCAGCGAGCCGCCTACCAAGTTGTCTTCTGATTTTCCTCCCCCACATCCCGAGTGGGGCAGGGGGAGCCCCAGCCCAGCCCCTGGCGCAGGCAGAGCCCCCCGGCCCCCAGCCCGGTGCCCCCAGTACCGGCAGCGAGGACCCTCCGTGCGACCCCAGGCTGGAGGCGGCGGCCCCGGCTCCGCATCCCGCTCTTCAAGGCCAGCTGTACCTTTTGGCCACGGGCAGAATTCCTGCTTCCACCTCCCAAAAAAAGAGCCTGGCGCTGGAAGGGACCTCGAAGCCGGAGCAGGTAGCGCTGGTGCAGCCTGGGCACTGGAACTCCAGCGGAGCAAATCACTGCGGATTCACCGAGCCCAGACCCCCCCGTGCTCCCTCCCCAAAGAGTCCAGGAGATTTAAAATCCTGCCTGCCTTTAATACTACTGAAGAAAAAAAACTACGGTTAACTAATACTGAAAGCTCAGAAGAATGATATTTTTTTTAAAAAAAAAAAAAAGGGGGGGGGAGAGAGAAAAAAAAAATAGAAGTTTATCTGAGAAAGGTTAAAAAAAAAAATCTCTGGAAAGAAAATAATAACCCACAAAGAGCTGCTCTGTTCCCATTGCTGAGGGGAAAAAAAAAAAAAAAAAA
>VZRX01011905.1:182232-206800 GCA_013398075.1 Notiomystis cincta
CTCCCCAGTTATTCCCCAGCACAGTCTCAGGGTCTCTCTCCCCAGTTATTCCCCAGCACAGTCCCAGGGTCTCTCTCCCCAGCTCCCCCAGCAGAGCCCCCCAGCTCAGTTTGTGGGGAGCCCGGCAGAGCCCCCGGGTCCCTGCCCGAGCCCGCACAGCCCCGGGCTCTGTCCTGCTGCAAGGTGAGTCACCGGCAGCCCGGGAGCACCGCGGCTCCTCGAGGTCACCCACCCGGCAGCTCCAAAAAGTGCCGTCATTCAGCCAAGGCGAAGCGTGTTATTGCCATTATTATTTAATTAGGGTGTTTTTTTTTTTCTTTCCCCTTTTCCCTAACACTGATCTTAAGAGCTCTCAAAGCAAGGAGAAGCAAAAATAGAAAATGCAACATTTTAAATTTTTTTTTTTTTTTTTTTNNTTTCTTTTTTTTTTTTTTTTTTTTTTTTTCAGATTGCTGCAAGGGGAAGGGAGAAGGGAGAGACATGGCTAGAAAATACAATTATTCTGCAGAACGGAGTATTTTGCCATCTAATAAAAACTCAAGACCCCGAGTAAGTTACGGCCACAGGAAAGCACAGAGCACCCCATCACCCTGCCTGCAGCATCCCATCACAAGCACTAATTCCCATCCCTAACACATCAAAAAAGACAAGTGCCATGCTGAATCCTATTCTCCTCACTCCTAGTACACAACAGCAGAGCTAGCAATATATAACATGCATGACTCAGTCCTAGCACCGTGCCACTACGGAACAGAAAGCTTTAAAATAAAGTAAATATCTTAAAAGGTCAATTAAAAAAAGCTTACAAAACATCAGACGCTGCTTCTTGCTAGAGCTCATTACCTAGTATGGTGGAGCTGCCTGTGTGTTTTTTTTTCTTGTGCAAGTTAGTCTGTGAGTCAGCATTAACACACATGAGAACATCAGGAATACTGCCTAGTTCTGATGCAATGGAGGTTGTAAAAAAAAAAAAAAGAAGAAGAAATCGCACTCGGTTTGGACAGGAGCCTGTAATTCAATTGCCTTTACTTTTCAATTACTGCATAGCCTACCCTGACCAACCTGCAGAGGGGAAGGAAACTTTGCTTACATCTCTGTCTTAAAATTAATGACTTTTACTTTTGGCTACAGCTTATTCTCCCTGCTTAAAAAAAGAGGGGGGGAAAAAAAAGACATAATATAATTAACCCTTCAAGGGCAGCTGAGCTCATGTAGCAATCGGGATCTTCGTGTTTTTGCAGGAATTTCAGGGCTGCCAAAAAGTTCTGGTGAAGGGAGACATTTATACATTAAACTTTTAATACTCTATAAAGCAAAGCTACAATTGCATCTGAGCTTGATCCTTAATGGAAATAGAAGCTTGCAGACAAGGGAAGTTAGAGACTGCAGAAATTTAACTCTGTGCTTCTGGGCTCAGACAGGCAAATATGAGACTGCACAGGAGGTTCTTCCAAAATGAGGGGCTTGGTCATCCAACAAAAACCCTGAGGAACCTAAAATTGGTGACACGAGGTGGCTGCTCCTGCCTGACCCCCACTTTGCCCAGGCTGTTGGAGGCAAAGCTGAAAATCTGCGTTTTAAAATATATTGTATTTACTGCTTGTACTCCAGCAAAGAACTCCCTGCCTCCCCTCTTCCCAGGGGGAAAACCCCTCCAGCCTGATCTCAACACTGAGTTTTCATTTCTGCCTCCTCTCCTCCTGCTACAAAACCCTTCAGTGGGGCAACAAATGGTGCCCAAAGCTTCAGAATGTGCCTATTTCTGTATCACACCCTAAAACACCCCCAGACAACACTGCAGCTCAGAATATTGTATTATATATATGTGCTGCTGCTGATTCTGGGATTATATATACGAAATATTATAACATAGATCATATATTACATGTTTCCAATGCATATTACATGCTAAACTACATCCACCAACATCTGACAAGTTCTGAGCTGCTGGGAGAGCCCTGCTGATGCCCAGCACAGAAATTCCTTATATCTGGAGGTTTTTTATCTCTGCAGCAGAGAGGGGTCAAAGGTTGGAGTGAGAAAGTCTCCCCAGTGCTCACGACATGCTGCAAACTCTGAGCTGGTCCCACACCCACAAACACTGAGCAACCCTCAAAAATATAAATAAGTCTATCTAATTCATAGGGCTTCATAATCCAGTGGATCACAGGAAATGCCAAACCCCAGTTTAGTCTGCTGGTTGTTTTCATGGGCAGGCACAAACAGTATAAAACTCTTCCTTTTTGCCAAGTATAAATACTTATTAATGCTGATTAACCAACACAGAACCCCCCTAATATTAGAGATCAATCACTTCTGCAGCCTCTCCTGCAGGCAAGGGTCTGTCTCAAACCAGTATGAGCCTGGTGGGGTTATTTTTCCTTAAGCATGTGGGATACTTGAATACAGATGAATTGAGTTTTAAAGGAAAAAACCCAAGCAGCAACTTCTGGGCCAAGTTCTTGTGTGCCAAACTTTTCAACTGCCACAGCACAGCTCGACAGTGTTTCAAAAGAATTTAAGCACTGTTTTGAATACTGCTGACAATCTTCCTCATCAAAATTTGTAATTTAAATACCTCAAATCTGAAAAGCACGCTCCCTGGGGCATGCTTCATTCTCCCTCCCCACCGCCCACCCTCCCCAAGCCCCACTTGGAATAAAATCCATTGCTTTCCGTATCTGGCTGGGTTTTCCCCCCTCCTGCAGCCCCCAGCATCCTGCAGGGATCCCAGAGCTGGGGCAGAGCTGGATCTGCAGGGCAGCAGTGGATGGAACCTCTGTGTGCACCCCAAAACACAGCTACCTTCCTCTTTTACAGCTCTTGAGGTTGGTTTAGAGATAAAACCAGTCCTTGGTTTAGAGATAAGATCAGTCACTGGTTTAGAGGTAAAATCGCTGATTTAGAGCTAAGTCCAGTTAGTGATTTAGGGTTAAAACCAGTCAGTGAGTCAGAGTTAACACCAGTAACTGATTTAGGGTTAAAACCAGTAACTGACTTAGGGCTAAAACCAGTAACTGATTTAGGGTTAACACCAGTAACTGATTTCAAGCTAAAACCAGTAACTGATTTAGGGCTAAAACCAGTTAGTGATTTAGGGTTAAAACCAGTCACTGATTTAGGGCTAAAACCAGTCACTGATTTAGGGCCAAAACCAGTCACTGATTTAGAATTAAAACCAGTCACTGATTTAAAGCTAAAACCAGTCAGGGATTCAGAGCTAAAGCCAGGCTGCCCTGACTCCCACATGGAGAAGGGTTAATCCAAGGACCCCCATTCCCACCCCTCTGCTCTCCAGTGGATGAGATGCTCCTTCCAACACCTTCAGGTGTGCCCAGAACCCCCCGAAAATTCCCTCCCCCGAGTCCAGCCCCGGGGGAGCAGCTGAAGGGATTTCCTGGGGTGCCTGTGCTGCTGGAGCAGCAGCTCCATTTTGGCAGGAGCGTGTTTAAGATTCCCTCCTAGTGCTGCAAAGCACCTTGAAAGGTCGACGAGCGCTTTCATATTCTCAGATCCATCTCCAACGCTGCCGCAGATGAAACGGATTGACCTAGACAAGAACTGCAACAGTGTCTCTGAAATAATCCATCACCACCCCTCGCCAGCCGCAGCTGCCTTTGTCATGGGAACGCTTGGGAATCTCACCTGCCTATTGCAGCCGAGCAGGGGCTGGAGAGGCTTGAAATCCCAGCCCTGCTCTCCTGGGATGGAACCAAAGCCGGGGCTGCGGAGCGCAGAGCAGGCACACAACAGCAAACACCTCCATATTCCAAAGCCTGTGCCCATTACAGAACTCATTAAAGACAGTGATACTTTGTAACACACTCTAATCTTTAATATTCATAGCTTGCCTCATTTGCATATCATGCCATAAATAGTTGAAGCAGAGGTAAAACACAAAGCGCTCCACTTGCATTTCTAATTATGCCTAAAATCAAATGTAAATCACAACACATCCAAGACACAGAAAATATTAAATTTGCTGGCTCTCAGTTAAAAATCTTTTAAACACCCGCCCCAAACCACGCTCACAAACCCAATTATTTTTAAAAAGAAAAATCAAAGGGGCTCACATTGTTTGTTTTAGGAGAGGAGCTGACACATCCCAGCTCCAGCCCTGGTGATGGACCCAGCAGCATCCCCAGCTCATCTCCCCAAAATCATCCCTAAAAACCTGCCTTTCCCACGGGGCTGGGCTGCAACTGCCCATTTAACCTTGGTCTCTGGAGGAACAAGAGGAGCCTTTTGCTCCAGGGTGGCTGGGAAAGCTGATCTCCAGCAAATGAGGTAAACTGGAAGCATCAGCTCGAATGTGAACTTGTGCTATGGCATTGGGCTGGCTGGAGGTCGAGGCCTTGGATTTGGAGAGGGAAGGAGAGAGGCCTCAGGCTGGGAGCTGCTCAATCCCAAGGTTTAAGGAGGAAAGTTTTGGGGTGCTGGCACTCAGCAGCTCCATGTCCAGAAGGAAACAGATGATCCCTGCTCACGATGTACCAAAAGCATGCAGAGGCAGCTCAGGGGGTTTTTCTCTGCTCTGCTTTCTCCTGGAACATGTAAGAGCCCTCAGAGGCAGGAGCTGCCCCACAGTGGGGCACCAGTCCTGTGGAAAAGATCCCAATCAACTGCTGCTGCCATGGAAAGGTTTGGCATCAGTGAGCCCTGTGCTCTCCAGTACATCCCAAACATCATCCCCTCTTACAGGAGCTACAGCAAATTCACCTGCCTCCCCCAGAAGGATCCTGGGGAACTGTGTGGTGCTGGCAGTGGCTCGTGGGACTTCAGTCCCCAGCTACCACAATCCTGGAGGATTGGTTTCCACAACAACTCCCAATTTATCAGCTTTTAGGGAAGAGCCAAGGAGCCAAGCTGCACCCTTGGGAAAAGGGGGATGAGGGGTCCTCACCTGCACAGGGGAACTGACCCCACCTCCCCCAGCTCACAGAGGCACCAGAAGACTTCATACCTGGGAAGCACCTCGATATCCTTGGATAAAAAGTGTTATCAGCACCTTCCCAACTGTGGTGTAAATAATCTCCCTGATGCTTCAGCACTGAGCACCATAAAATCCTCTTGATTTTATGGAAAGTATTTAAGGAAATCCTCTTGATTTTATGGAAGTCCATCACCACCAACATGTGAAAATGCACATTTTTAGTTCAAGAGCAACCAACCCAACCCTGCCCCTCACCCACCATACTGATCCAACACCGCTGTGCTCCCAGGAAGCTCAAAACCCTCCTCATCTTCATCCATCTCCCCACTCTTCACCTCCCAAGAAGCTACTCACACCAGAGACACAACATCCACAACATTCAAAGTTTTACAGATTTATGCCCAAAGACTGAACTAAAATCAAATGAACTGAATTTTACAAAAGTAGGACAAAAATCCCATTCTTTGGGAAGCCACGAGGTGCCCTGGCCTGGCAGAGGACCTTGGAACAAGAAAGGCTGGGATCTTTTCCCACTTACCTCCCCTTTTCCAGATGCATAAACCCACTACATCTTAATGGAAGGCTTTGCTGGGTGGCTGCCCCCAGAGAAAAAGGCATTTTTAAGTGTCTTGGACCCAGACTAATTTTGAAGGAATCAGCTAAATACCACCACAGTGAGCTGGGCACCCAGCAGCAGCCTCAGCTCTGAGCCATCACCTTTCCCTCCTGAGATTTCTCCCATTTAACAAAAGGCTTTAAGTCTTCTGAGAATGAAAAGTGGAAAGAAGCAAAATAAACCCCATATTATCACTGCCATACGCTGCTCCTACTTGTATGCTGGTTTTCCAGGGTCCCAAAATCCCATCAGTGAACGGGTCCAGAGTTCCCTCTGTGTCTCCCCTGGTGCTACAGCTCATCCTGCCCCTTTCCAGACCTGTGTCCAGCTCAGCAACAGCATCACATCACTTCTAAGAAAGAGTTAAAAAGATCTTTTCTGCCGTATCGACTTCCAAAGAATTCCAGAGACGTCATTAAATTTAACCCCAAAAGGTGAGCAGCCACCCCGTGCCCCCAGCCTGCACCCAGGGAGAAGTGAAAGCGAGCAGCTCACAGCCTGCAAAGCTTTTCTGCTCTTCGTATGTACCCTGGCATCTTGCCCAGACCTATTTTTAAGCCCATTTACTAGAAATCCCACAAATTAAAGGAAATACGGATAATGTTGTAAGAATCCTTTGGGCCAAATAAAAGCTACACATAATTTTCCTTGTGCATCAAGAGTAAGATCCTTAACCACAAAAACCAGATTTCCCCAAAGCTCTTTTGCAACAGTGAGAGAGAATCTTGTTTTGTAAAAAGTTGCTTTGATTCACTCCTGGATTACAGGGAGCGCAGCAGCTCCGCTGCCTCCCGGCCAAACCCGGGAGTGATTCCTGTTATGAAACAGAAAGGTGTTAGGAGAACACAAATAAATTAAACATCTCCAGCTCTGGAATGGGACTGAAGTGACAGCAAGGCTGTGGGGAGAAGCTGGAGGATGGTTATTGGGGTTTTTCCCTCTGCAGAGGATGCTCGGGTGGGTTCATCTCCCAGCTTCTTGCAGACTGTGGGACTGCAGGGCTCGTGAAGGGTCAGTGTGCTGGGAAACCTCCAACCTGCCCTGCTGCAGGCAGGACAGCCAGCACAAACCCTCTCCTCCATCCCCAGACCCCATTCCTGCATCCCAGTGCCACGACCAGTGCCACCTGCACCCTCTGGATGGGGACAGGGTGATGCCAACGTGAGCCGTGCATCAGCCCAGCCCCACTGAAGGGTCTCCACAGCATCAACTCAGGCATTTCCTGAGAAACAGGGATTTTATACAAAAATAAATCTATCTCTGCACCTCTGTTTGAATAATTACAGTGGGGTCTCTCATGGGATGAGCAGGAGGAGAGGGAGTGCAGGAAATAAAGCAGCACTCACCTGCAGCAGGGTATTGGGAGGGAGGGGAGAGCTCTGCTTTACGCAGCATCCACAATTTTAACTGCACAAAGACTTTAAATAAACTCCACTAACAGCTCTTGTACTGGGGTAGGATTAAAAAGAAACCAACCACCAGATCCATGTTTCACTAAAGCTCATCAGACAAGCAGAAACAGCCCCAAAACACAGCAAGCCAAAGCAGCATTTGTGGTTAGTCCTGGCAGGGAGGGAATGAGGGGAAGGTGCTTCCTTTCACCATCCAACCTCACTCTCCTTCATCCCCACCAATGGCTTCCTCACAAACATTCCAGCTTCCTTTTAAGAAAGGAAAATAATTATGCAGAGGAATAACCACTTCTCTCCCCCAAAGACACAGATATGAACAGTTAAACACACGACTTTGGGAACTTTTCCAAGATTTATATGTTTTGCATGGAAAGCAAATGTTGGTTGTTTTGGTTTTGGTTTTTTTTTTTTTTCCCTGCCTGGGAAAATATTTAAGCACTAAGTTTATGGAGCCAAGTCCATTTATTCCTGGTTTATGCTGCTGCTCAGACAGAATCTAATTAGTGATTTAAGCAGCACTGGGGGATGCGGCGCTCGAGCCCCCGGCCCGGAGCTGGGCTGGCACGTGGCTCTGGGAATTCTGGCCCAGACAGAGGTTTTATCCATGGCAAAGGCTGGCAGGAGTGGCTGAAGGATGGCCACCCTTCCCTGGAGCATCCCAAGGCTCCCAGGAGAGCCCCCCAGGCCCCTGCCAGCCCCACTAGTTCATCGCCGTGGCTTTTCGACGCAGCAGAAGCCTTTTCGTGGTGGTGCTCTCAGAAACAGCAACACCTGATTTGCATTTTCCTGGCCCATTTTATCGAATCCCTGCCTTCAGATGGAAACTCCCCCCTGTGCTCCCAGCTCAGAGCAGCTCCCAGCTCCATCAGTGCTGCAGGGACCAGTCCCACGAGCCGAGGCAGCAGTGGGCAGCAGCCCAGTCCCATCCCTGGAAGTGTCCAAGGCCAGGCTGGATGGGGCTTGGAGCAGCCTGGGATAGCGGAAGGTGTCCCTGCCCATGGCAGGGGCTGGAATGGGATGAGCTTTAAGGCCTCTTCCACCACAAACCATTCTGGGATTCTACAAAACCCCAAGACCCACTCAGTCCCAAGCCTCAACCACCTGCTCACACCTGGACACTTCTCATGAGGTCCTCCAGCTTTTTGCAGCCAGTGATTTTTGCCTCTACATTTCCATTTATTGGTGTATTTTTGCAAATCTTTCTGGCCAGTTAAACCAGAACCATGGCGATTGCGAAATGCAGGAAATTTGCTGCAAGGCTCTGTAACTCTTGCGAGGCAATTAGCCAAACCTCACACAAATAAGCTTTTTTTGCCACACCGTTCTAACCACCAAGCATTAACCCATTTTCTTAGGAAACAACATCTGCTGAAACAACTTCCTAATCTAGCAGCAGGCATGGAAAAAACCCGCTGCAGGATCTCTAGTAAAGAGAATTAGCAGGCAGATCTGTCCCACTTGGAGGGCACTGCCTGCACCCAGGCTCCTCTCACCAACCCTCTCCCTGGAATATTTATTCCCTGGGGCAGGAGAAGTGATGAGGTTGAAGGATTCCCTGCAGCACTTACATGGTTTAAAGACAGAGGAGGTGGTGGAGCAGCCTGGGGGTTCTGGAGCAGGATTTGCATCCCTGAACTCGACTGCTGTAGGGTCTGAAATCCTTGGAGCTGTAGGAATAAATCAAAGCCCAGCAGGAGGGCACAGGTGTCATTTGTAAGAATAAAGAAACCACTGGGCAATAAAGCAAGTTTCCATCTCCTGCCCCAGCCTTTACACAGCTTTTTTTTCCTGGAAAGATGGGAACATAAAGCCAAATTTAGGCTCCATGATTTGCCCTAGGAAAGACAGAAACCACACTGCATCCTTCTCCCTGCTCCAGATTAAAACAGCACCTGCACTTCTGTGACACTTGTTAGAACTCATTTCCTCCCTTATTCTCTGCCCCTGCTTTCTCCACCATCCCGAAAAACCAATAAAATAAAATAAAAAGCTTCCTTTTGGGAATGCAGTGGTAATAATACTGCTCCCATCTGTTGATAAGTCCAAGGACCTGCACGGGGAGCAAAGAGGCTGGAAAGCTGAAAGGGAGTCAAGTGTTTGCATGGTTTGACTGAGGAATGAAATCCAGCTTTAAACACAGTAAATCGGAGACTATTCTGAATCACCTCTTGAATTTTTTAATGCTACTCCTGGGAGCACTGAAGGTAAATATGTTAATTTGACTTCAATCATGGTGCAGGAAAAAAAAAACCAGCACACTGTATTAGTTTAGGGTACCAAGTCTTAAAACTATTCATGCATTTCTGCATATTTTATACTCAGCAAATAAAGTTCCAAGGTTCTATAAGGAGGCTGCAAAATTATTCTGAGTAAGCAATAATGAGCTGTGCATTATATAAGGCTGATACTAATGGTAATCTATTATTAAAATTTGAGAGTTATAGCAGCTCTGTAAGAGTCCGAGAGCAGGTTTTCCTCTCTGGGAAGGGAAAGCAGCATCTGGAGCAGGGAGCTTGGCCAGACAGCTTTTTGGGGAACCAAGCTGCACCCCAGGTCCTTGAGAGAATCTGTGCCATGTCTCTCTAATTAACTTTTCCAAGGGTACCACCCTGTCCCACCACACAGGCACCATCCCAGCTCACAGCAGGCTCATATTCCCAATTCTCTGCCTGATGTTTCAGCCAACAGATCTCCCAAAATGCATTACAAAATTATCAGGGTCTCAGGTTTGTACATCTCAGCCACCCCCAGAGCCATCCTGGGCCTTGATTCCTGCTGAGATGCCCCACTTGGGCTGGATGGAGGGCAGGGATGTGTCTGGTGAAACCCAGTGAGCTTTTCCTACCTGTCCCCTCCTGCCAAATCATCCCCAGGGCCTCCAAAGAGCACCACAACACCCAGGGTGGCTACATGGACCAGGCCAGTACTCCAAGGCTCAGTGGAAGAGGACACATCCCAGCATCCCAGCTCCCTGCCCATGGAACAGGGCTGGAACAAGATGGGCTTTAAGGGCTCTTCCAACCCAAACCATCCCATGATTTTACAGTCAGTGAGTTTGAGCCAAACTTTGCTTGGTGCTGGTTTGAACTACACTTGTTCTGCCCCTCTCCCAGCCCCATTCCTTCCTGGAGATGATGCTTTCCTGGGGACTGCTGCTTCAGGATCTGTCCCAGCAAGTGCTGTGGATTTTAAGGACAAATCATCATCTCCTGAAACAGCACCTCTCAGCACTGCTGTGAGAGAAACAAACAGCAAAAAGCCCAGAGTTTGGCTCATTTTCCTCCTTCCTACATCTTTTGGTGAGAATTGAAGCAGTCTCTGGAGGCTGCAAATCTGGATCTGGAGAACTCACACAGAAATAGGGACATCAGTGAGGGACCAGGACATCTCCTCTCCGTGTTTAACCTGCACACCTCCATCTCCCAGGGCTCACAGACCCTGAACACACCTGGGAACACGGTGGTCTCACCTCACCACCTGCCCCTTGGAGGAAAAGCCTCCCTTGGTTTTGCATGAAAGGCAAAATTACATTTTCCCTGCGTTTCAGAGCGTGTTGCAGTGCACGGCCCAGCTCCTTTTTCCCAAATGAAATTCTGCAGTGAGTGCAGATCCCAAAGGCAACATTCTGCCCAAACCAGAGCATAATGAAGCATAATAATTCCAGGAGAAACAAACTTAGTCTGAGACCTTTCTGCACTGAGAAGGATCCTAAACAGCGACGAGCTCTTTGCTCTCCACGCTGGAAAAGCACTGGGAAGGAAACCAAAGCAGAGCAGGTCGGATTTGCTGGGTGTTTATGGCATCCAGCTGCTCTGTATTCCCTGCTGTATTCCCTAGCTGGGCTGAAGGAGTTAACAGCTCCTCTGGGATGTAACAGGAGCTGGAGTTAGTCACCCAGGCATGTCCGGATCGGTATGAACCGGGAGCTGCCTATGAATGAAGTTGCCTTGGAGATGCAGCCAAAACCAATGACCAGATATTAACTTTTCACCACGGGCTGCCAAGGCAGGCAGAACATGTGAAACCAGCAGGACACAGCTCCCAGCCAAGCTGCAACATCCGGATACAACGTGAGGGACCCCTGATTCCCCCCGGAGCAGTAAAACTTTGTGTCTTTGCTCAAGGAACAGGAGAAATTTCCCCTTGCAAAGCCAAGCAGGCCAAGGGCTGGCAACAAAACCCTGCCCTGGGACCTTCTGGAATGGGCAATTCATGTCCATAAGCATGATGATGTCTTCCCTTGGTTTAAAGTTGATATTAAAGATAGCATACTAAAGATCCCAAATTCTTTCTGGAATCAGCTTCATAAGCAGAAAAAGCAGCATGGGCACCTTACCCAACACAGCTGAAATGAGACATCACGCAAGAAAGCCATGAGCAAGGAGTTCAGGGGCTGGGCTGGTGCAGGCTCACACATCTGCCTAAGCCAGCAGTTCCTCTGCACGTCCAGGGCAGGTTTGGAGCTGGGGGAGCAGGAAGGAGCGGCTGTGCCGGCCCTCCCAGGGCACCAGGCACAGGCAAACTCAGCTTCAAGCAGAGCTCTCTCAGACCCAGCTCAGGGCTTCCTGCAGAGCTTCTGGGCCCCTCTGAAGGTGCTCAGCCCCTTCCCCACTGCGAAGAGGACAGTGGGTGACCCAAAAGCAGGCAGCACCAGCAGGAAGAGCACCCACTAAAGCCAGGGGTGAAGCCCATGGGTGAAGCCCACCTCACCTGGAGCTCTCCTCTCTCCAACTTCACTGATCCATGGGAAAAAAAAAACAGCTTTCAACCACAAGGTTTGCTCTGCACAAGGTAACTGAGAGCAGCACACTCCCTGCTCACTGCTGGAGGACACACAGCACCCCTGGACACAGCACAAGCCCTGCTCTCCAGCCCAAAGCCAGCCTGGCACGGGGTGATGCTCTCCAGGCCCTGCAGGGAACTTCACTGCACCTCTCACAGGGAATGACCTGCAGGGCTGTGCTGGACACGAAGCCCAGCCCTGAGTGTGGCAGTGAAACCACACTCAGGGCTGTGGGGCCATCCAGGAGTGTGAAATAAAATGGACATCTTCCCATCAGAGCCAACACTCCTTCCCATGCACACACCAGCCCCTTGGTATTTTTTCCCTGAAGGAAAAACAGAAGATGCTTTCCATAAGCAGACGATTTCAGCAGCTAATTTTACCATCACTTATGGTCGACTTTATGACTAAGATTTCATGCTGACTATATTAATCCTGTCAAATTTCAGAGTGAGAGAGAAATGATACTGTATATTTTATGGCTGCAATAACTTCTAAGCCATTAGACATGCATGCTGACATGAAAGTAATCAAATTGATTTTTTCCTATTACAATGAAGAACTTTGTATGAGCAAATAGTCTTTCTGGCACAGGAATGAAACACCAAGAAGCCTGTGCTCACTCAGGAAATTAGGAAATTGCCACGAGCCATCGTTCAGAAATTTGAGTTTTCTGCTTACTCACATTTTATTGTCACCAAAGCTGAAAGGGACATGTTAGTCAAGCAAAGGAGGGATAATCAGAGGGGTTTGAGGCCCTGTTAAATACTGCAGAAGCTGCAGTTAATTGCTTTCCCAGCATTAAGGCTCCCCTGTGCCTTTTTCAACCTCATCAGACACATTTTGCCCCTCACAGCTCACCAGCCACCCCTCCAGGTGTTGGGTGGGCAAGGCAGGACAGATCAGAGTTGCTCAGAGGGCTTTTGGCAAATCCTGGAGACCTGGAAGTGTTGATGGATATCCCACAGTCAGTGAGAAAGCCCATGGGCCAGGAGGTCAGCTGAAATGATTCTTAAATGCAATCTGGTCTTTAATTATAAATTCCACTCACTTAAGTGTTTTGCTGAGGGTTTTAACACCAACACATCTCTACACCTCCACTCTGCCTACCTAAAACTCCAACTTAAAACCCTTTGACCCAACCTGTGTGCCAGGTTCTAGAGAAAGCCAGCTCCAAAGAGAGCCAGGATGGGCAGAGAAGTGGCAGGGCAGAGGTGCCCCTGTGTGGACAGGAGCACACCTGGGCAGGGCAGAGGCTCTGCCAGCCAGGCTTTGCAGGGCTGGGCCAACAGGGCACACCTGCCAGGTGCAAAACCCTGTGAAAACCTGTTTTCTTCCCCTGCTGCGTGAGAACACGTTGGGTGTGAGAGGACAAGATCAGAGAGGCTCAACATCCCCAAGGACTCAGCAACCAGAAGCAATTAAATGCAGATAACACAAATAATGCAAGAGACTCACCTGACGCCCTGCAGGCTCCTCCACAGCCAAGAAAGTGTAAGATTTTCTTTCAGTTTTCAGTATTTTTGTAGAATTATTGATACCAATCATTAAACAGTGTCAGATCTTGCAGACCAAGCCACCTGCATGAAAAAAATACTGGCACAGGGATGTGCTAGAGCTGTCTGAAGGCTCAATATAAATATATATATATACACACATACATATATGTATGTATGACTTGGGTTAGCAAAAGAATTACAGTTTTAACATGCATTTAGTTGCAAATTAAAATGCTTTGATGGCTCTCTATCAATTAAATTTTTTTTTGTTATGTTTTCTTTTGTTTGGTTTTTTTTTAAACAAGAAGAATTTAGAAATACAAAACCATAAAACCACAACTACATGGATCACCTCAGCCAAGACTTGCAAAATACCCATTTTAGTGAATTCCAATTTTAGTGAATTCCTTTGTACTGCCACACCAGATACTTGTAAAGTCATCACAGCTGCCCTGGGCAGGGAACCTTCCACTAGACCAGGTTGCTCCACCCAATGTGGCCTTAAAGAAAAAAAAAGTTGGCTTTGTATGGTTGGTCTTTTGTTGTTGTTTGGGGGGGCTGTTGTTATTTTTTGGTGTTTTTTTTTTTTTAAGTTGCATACAAGCAAAGCTCTCCCAACAAAACCCAGGCCAAAGCTCATCCCAGCACACTGAGCCCCATTAACCAGCACCAACCAAAGGTCTCTTCTGCTGCCCCTGAGATTTAGAAGGATCCAAATTCCAGAGCAAGCCTGCTCCACGTCCTGATTTGGGATGTGGTGCCCAGAGCAGGACGAGCCCTTCACCACCTTCACCTGAAAGCCCAACAGGAAACAGCAAATCCTTTCAACCAAACCCTGACACAATGGTGCTTCAAAGTTATTACCCAAGCCCCCCAAACCCAAAGGTAGGAGAAGGCTCCCAGGGGAGGCAGTGAACAATATCCCTGAGTTTCTCCTGACCTTACGGAGATTGCCATGACAACACCGCTTCGATCCTCCAAACATGGATATATTCATTTGCACTGGTGTGATTGAGAATAATTAGAGTGAGATTCCCTGAGCCTGGGAGTCACAGCCATGCACAGCTCTGGCAGCAGAGCCCAAGTTTCAAGGGAAGCAGCCTCAAATTTAAATGTAAAAAAGAAAACCGACAACACTCTTCGGAGCCTCGTGACCTAATTCATTATAAAGAATGTCAGTTAGCAAACCTTTTAAATAAAACATTAAGCTAGAGGTAATTTGAAGCCTTGTGGATTTTGTTTTACTCAATTATTTTCTAATGCTTCAACTTCAAGAATAAATATGCAGAACTCAAAAAANAAATATGCAGAACCCAAAAAAAAAAAAAAAAGGAATACTAAGGGTTTCATTTAATTCTTTTTCAAAAGAAATGAAGACATTCATACTAAACCAAAATACCCTCAACCAAGCTGGATTTTTAATTAAAACTTTTATGTCCTACAAGATTCTTCAAGGTTATAATATCTGCTCCCACATCGTGAGGCAGCATCACGCTCACACAAGGGCGAGCCCGTCAGCCACGTTAGAACAACCTGTGCTGTGCATTGCTAGAACTTATTTCCAGAACATCCACTCACAAATTAAACCAGGCTGGAATGCTGTTTCTTCCCTGCCCCACAATTTCCATAAGCACCTGCAATTTTCACTCAGCTGGGGAGAGTTTTGCAGCAGACAGAGGCAGGGGATGATCAGGCTGGCCTCTGCTCTGGTTTTGTTAATGCTGGAGTCAGGCAGGTAGGGATGGAAAACCTGCAGAAGGGCAGCAGAGGATAAAAGCCACTGCTGATGCTCACAGCCTAAAATGAGGTTAATTGGGAAAAGAGGGAAACAAAGGGAATCACAGAATCCCAGAGTAGTTTGGGTTGGAAGGGACCTTAAAGCCCATCCAGTCCCAACCCCTGCTATGGGCAGGGACAAATTCCACTATCCCAGGGTGCTCCAAACCCTTTCCAACCTGGCTTTGGACACTTCCAGAGATGGAACAGCCACAGCTTCTCTGTTAGGAGCTTGCTGAACACTGCAAGTGCTCTTCTAAGGAATACTACAAAACCAAAAACATACAGCCAAAAAGAGGCATCCTTTGAAGAAAAAAAAAGAAGAAAGTTTAGAGCTGAATATTTGATTTGGTTCTGGCAGCATCACCCTTTTCCAGAGGATCCCAGAAAGAGATTTGCAGGAATGTGTTTAACACTGCTCTGCTACGAGTCCGTGCTACGAAACGTTCCGGAAACAAAGAGATCCAGAAGATAAAAAGCTCCCTTTCCACCACACTGTTTCGAATAAAACACCTCCCTGCTTTGATTCAGCCTTCCCTAAAACCTTCAGAAAAAGAAGCAGCAGCCAGCCGTTCCCAGTGAGTTCCAGCAGGGATCTCCAGGCTCCAGCAGCAGCTCCCATCGGAGCGAGCGAGACCCCAGGAGATGCCCGGGAAGCAGAGGGCAGAGCCGGCTCCTGTAACCCCTCATGGCTCTGATTTCCACCTCACAGCCACACCCTGGGGCCGCTTTCGGGCTGTTAAAAGTTCTCTGTGTCACCAAAATAAAGGAGTGGTGTCGCTGGAAGGTGTGAAGGGTGGAACTCACCCGCCCCAGGGCGCCCCAACCCGGCTCAGCGCACCCGGGGCTCCTTTTCAAGGCACAAAACTCCGGATAAATCCATTTCTCTGCAGCAGGGAATAAACAAGGATTAGTATTCACCCGTTCATAACAGGGAACCCTGCAGCTAGAGGTGGAGTCAGGCAGTGCCAGAACATCCAGCCTAAGTTGCTTGACGAATGCTAACTACGACTTGCAGCTTATTTATCTAATTTGGGTTGATTTTTAAATATTGAGTTATCTAACCAGACACAAAAAGAGAGCCTGAAAATTTCCCCTGTTAGTGAAAACTCTCCCTGCCCCTGTAATTCAATCTACATGTCTGAATATTACTGACTTTTCTCAATCACATTTGTATTGAGAACTGCCTAAAAAAAAAATTCAGGACTCTGTTCTCTCAAAATGGTGTTAAGTGCCTGAAAAATGGGGTTCTACAGCAAACCAGCCTCTCCAAAGCTGCCTGTGATGCACGGCCTGCAAGTATTTTAGTCATTTACAATATTTATCAGGGTCTATTTTTGTCAATCAATCCATAACAAGAGCAGAACAGCCAATACCTATCAAACAAAGCTTCAGCACAGTCTGGTTTCTGTGGGAGAAAGGGGCAGCTCTGAAACATAAAAACAGTTTGCAACACACGTGAAAAAGACCTGGAGGAGGGATGAAGTCAGTGGCAAAATCCTCAATGGCCTCAGCAGGGCCAGGATTACCTCCAGGAATGTGCTGATGCTTGGAGAGACACAAGGAAGATGCCAAGGCTGGAGAAAAAGAGGCTTAGGGAAGATCTTACTGCTCTCTGCAAGCACCCAACAGGAGGGAGCAGCCAGGAAGGGTCAGGAGGAAAAGAAACAGCCTCAGGCTGTGCCAGGGCAGGTTCAGGTTGGACATCAGGAGGAATTTCCCCATGGAAAGGGTGGCCAGGCTTTGGAAGGGGCTGCCCAGGGGTTCTCCATCCCTGGAGGTGTCCAAGGAAGGCTTGGAGGTGGCACTCAGTGCTCTGGGCTGGGGACAGGGTGGGAATGGGTCACAGGCTGATGATCCCAGAGGATCTTTCCCAGCCTTGGTGCTCCTGTGGCTCTGTGAAGGCTGGATGGGGCAGGGTCTGGGGTCCAGCCTCCCACCACTGCCACTGTGCCCCCCATTCAGGGTGGTCTTACTGGTCCCAGTGATCCACAGTGACACTGGACAGCTGGGCAGTCTGTCCCTGTGAAATCTACCCCAGTCCTGCTCCCTGGAACAGCTGCTCATGCTGAGGGTGATGCTGAGCATCCCCACCCCACAGAACACGAGGCAGCACCACACAATTTCAGAGAGCACCGAACAGCTGAGAATATCAGAGCCTGTAATCACCAACAGGACGGATTGGAAACAAGGATCCAAGCATGAAAACCCTCCCTGACCATCCCTGAACCCACGAGGTACAACACACTCCCCCCAGCCCCAGCCCTGGTTTTACAATTCAGCCTTTATCAGCTTGAGTTGAGCAAATCCAGTCAAAAGGCAGAAATGGATTGTGCTAGTAAGCAGAAAAACTGTTACATCTTCTGAATGTAATTTTGCCAAAAGCCTCTGCACAATTTTTTTTGTCACGCTTTGCATTATGAAGGAAATTTCTTTTTAGAAGAACAGGAGAATGATTTGCATAATATTCTTTGCAAGTTAATATCAGCCTCTGATAATGATCTCTGCATAATGCAAAAACGTTTGAGAAGACTGTTACAACACTAAGTAATCATATTTTAAATTATGTTTCCCTTTATAGAAAGGTGTTGCAAAAACACACAGACATGAAATCTGTCTGTTGAAGTCCCAAGAACCACCTGACCATCTTCCCACTATTCTACTGTTACAGATTGCAACACTGCCTTTCAAAATCTTACAAAACAAATTACGCTGCAACAGTCTGGCTTCACAGAAGGCAGAGCTTTTTCCTGTGCTGCTGCTCCAGCACATTACATTTCACAAGAGCCTCTGATGTACTGCACGAGTTAAGCAAGGGCCCAGAAATGAAGCTGTAACACAATCAGAGGGCAATTAAAGAGGATTCTCCTGTCCCACGCTGCCACCAGGCAGAGGTGGCAGCACCAGGGCATGCCCTACCTGCCACCAGGTGCTGGGGACACTGCTTGAGCTGGGTCATTGCTGCTGGCTCAGGGATGGAGCTCTGGGAATTGCGGCTGTGACAACACCGGGCTGGGCATCCCCTGTGGGATCTTCCCAAAATCTCTGGGAGGGATGAGGTGCTGGATGCAGCCAGGAGATGGCTGCTGCTCGTGGCTAATTAGGTCAGGAACTAAACATGAAAGCAGAGGTCCAGGAGGAAGCCATTTATACAGCTCTGCTGGGCAGCATCCTCTCCAGTGTGGGCACCAGCGATTTCCCTCAGCCCATCTCCAAAGGGGGATGTGGGTGGGAAGCTAATGCACTTGGATATTAAATACTTAATATGTCACTGAGACTTTACAGCCACAGCCAAGTGGTTTAAACCTGAGCTAACCTGCCCTGAACTACGAGGAGCAGAGGGAGGCTCCCGGGACGAGGAGATGGAATCGGGAGCAAAGAAACACTTTGGGACCAACGACACAAATGGTGGGACTCAGATCTGGGGGAAAGCATGGAGCAGGATCCGTGGCTTGGGCTGTGCCCCCAAAGGCACTGCCATGCAGTGCCAATGCCAGTGAGTGCCCCAGAGAGCCACTGTCCCCAGGCTCTGCCCGTGGCACCCTCAGGAGCACAGCGCAGCCAGTGCCACCCACGCCTGTGACACACAACAGGGCATCATTCAGCCTGCCTGGTGGGTGGTTCTTGTCCCACCTACAAAATGAAGACTAAAACTCAAACAGCAGATCTGCACAGTCGAGGCAAGGAGAAAAGAGTCTCTGGGATGTCAGCCTGAGCCTGCTGAGGCAGCTCAGCCACTGCCCTGGGGATGAAACCATCCCAGATCACTCCTCCCCTCAACAATTTTTGGTAACTTGGAGGGTTTGTCCAACCACATCCAGTGATGGGCAGGAGAACAATCCTTCACCCCATCCCATCTCTCCTTTTCATACCTTTTGAAACAAGTTCCAAGCAGCTCCTTGCTACACCTCCTCCCAGGCTTCCTCCAACGGGTTTGCAAGCATTGGGAAGTTGGGTTCTTTTCCCAAAAACTGCCAGCAAATCTCTCCTTTCCTTCCCCAGAGCGACACATCCATCCACACTGCTGGGTGGTACCACCAGACACAACTCCTCAGCTCCTAACCTGTCACCTGGACACCAGGAGGGAAACCTCTCCCAGCACACACCAGGGTGTGGACCCGCCTGAACCAAATATTTCCATGGCTAATGCTGCACCTTGGGTCTTATACAACATTCCTGAGGCACACAGGAGAGGTCAGGAGCAGGCTGCAGGGTGGGGAGTGGACATCAAAGCAGCCAAACAGCACAAACCCCTGAGGCACAGCCGGGGGAGGCTGCAGGAGCACAGCTCCGGTGGGGCTGGCGCTTGGCGTGGCTTGTGATGCTCCATGAACACATTGCACCTGGACTAATCTAAAGTGCTTCAAGGATTTTGGGGGGAAAGAGCAGCTGGGAGGGGCAAAAAAAGACCAACAAATCATGACTTTCACTTTATAAAACCTCCTGACAGAGTAGTAAAGGCCACTGGGATATTTTGCTGTTTAAAATCACTTTGCACTGTGGACATGACCAATGCACTGCTGGAATTCTCTGTGTTTTGATGATGGTCAAGCAAAAAAATTAAGCTGGATGCTCTGCCAAGCTGTGCTGGGGTGACAGCCCAGACCAGACACACACAGGCTGCAGGTTCCCTTGGTTCCTCCACCCCCTCCAAGCTGTGCCCCCCTGCAAAAAGTTAAGTCCTCCCTCTTGCATCATTTCTCCTGCCAAATCCAGATTAGTCAGCAACTACTGCAGGATACACCTCTCCTAAGGCACTCACGAACAAGGCAACAGCCAGTTTGGGATCTTAAAGGGAAGGTAAATGAGGAAATTTCCTGAACTTGATTGCAAAAATATTCATGAAGGTACCACGTGTCTCGGGTACCTCCAGCTGCTCTGCTGAAGCTCCCAGTGACTCCCAAGGGAATACTGAGGTGTGATGGACACTAAATCTGTGCTGCAAGCTGGAAGCAGAATCCACCAGTGGATCTGAAAACCACCCAGAGGCAAACCCCCATGCTGGTGACACAGCCCCAGCCCTCACTGCCTGACCCAGGGCAAACCTTGGGATGGAGGCTCCCACTGCCAAACCAAAGCACTGCAAGTATCCTGGGCTCAATCCACACTTTTACAGTTGCACAAAGAAACCAAACACCCAGCAGTCATCTGAAAGGCCAGTTATTAGATCACTTGAAATGAGCTGAAATGAAATTCCCCCTGGTTTTATTGGACTACTGAGATATTGATTCTGGTGAGCTTCTCGCTCAGCCTGCAGCACAGAAATTCACCCTGCTAGAAATCCCACCTGTGTGCCTGCCCAGAAACACACACTGGCAATGTCCAGGCTTGCTTTTCCTTGCTCCCTTCTCCCTGCAACTTTCCCTTTCCCTGAGGACATTTAACTTGACTGGCACAAACACTGCTGGTTTCACCCCAAGGAACAAACCACCCCTCTGGAGTGCCAGAACACACCCTCAGTTCATCTGACCAGCTGAGCTGGGACAAGGATGGCTCACACTCTGGCCAGGCCTCCCCCATTCCTGCCATTATTTGACCATTTTGGATCCTCATCCCAAATTCTCTCAGGTTATAAATTCATGCGATGCCTCGACACAAAACAACACCACTATAAATTAATTTTTTTTTTTTTACCCACATGAAAAAGGAGTAAAACAATTAAAAACAATTAAACCCCAGGCTCTGCTGTGTGTGCAGAGGCACTGCAGAGCTCCAAGGAAGCACTTCCAGGGCCGGGGCTGCCCAAGGCCCGTCGCTGTGATGCGGTGCCAGCAGCACGCTCTGTGCTTCACAGCTCGCTTCCCACGGCATGAACCCAGCCCCAGGAAACTGCCAGCGTGTTCTCCTGAGCCCTGCAGATGTTTCAGCTCCACTGGGCTCCCTGGCCAGCCCAACACCACCCATCCCTCCCTCTCCTGCCTGCCTGGCAGCGTGCGGAGCGACGGCGCCGTGAGCGGGGAGCGGCTGGGAGGAGGCAGCTCTGCAGCCTCCACAGATCCAGTCAGCTTTTTGCTTTAAAAAATAGATAAATAAAGAATTCCTGCTCACAGCATAAACACAAACTGGGCTGGTACTCCACTCCTCCCTCAGTGGGATGTGCTCATCCCTTGAGTTCCAGCTCGGCCAGCCCTGAGGTGCATCACTGCCTGGACAGCAGCACATCCACACTCCCAAAAACCCCAAACCCTGTCCCCACACTGTGTTCTTCCCTAAAGGACCTGCCCTTCCCAATTTATCCAGCCTCCCACAGGGGATGTGACGCTCTCAGGCAGCACAGGCAAAGCTCTGGAGAAGGTGCCCAGGAGTGAGTGTAAGGCTCAGACTGACCAGCACAGAGTGTTCTGGATGGGCTGGAGCCTTGGCAGGGCTGGAGCAGCTGAGCACAGCCCGTGGCCCTGATGGAGCCGTGGCACAGGTCCTGGGAGCTGTGTGGTGAGTCAGGAGGTCCTGATGCTGGATTCACTACAGGGCTGTGAATTAGTCAATCCTCTTTCGCCTGGGGAGGGGGCTGGTCCCGATTCAAATATTGTGTAAGCTGAAAAAGAGCCATTAAAAAAAAAAACAAAAAAACAAACCCAAACAGATAAGATGCAGAAATACTATTAGGGGAAAGCTAAAGCAATGATTCCTTGCTGCTCTCCCCTTCCCTTCCTCCCAGAGCCTTCCACAGGCTTCGCGCCATCCCTGCTCACGTTACACCGGGATCAACCAAGGCACAGCCCGGTGCCGTGTCCTGCCCAAGGTCACCGTGACAGCCACTGCCCAGGAGGAGCCCAGCCCGCAGCTCCCAGGGCTCTGCCAGCCTCTGACCCTGGCATTCCCACATTCCCAGGCAAAACCTGCCTGGGGGGGACTGGGGAGTGATGGAGCTGGGTCCTGTCGGGTTCATTTCCATGGACACCACGCAGAAAGCGAAGGCGACCTTCCCAACTTCCACTTTTTTCCAAGGCTTTTCTCTCTCCCTCCTTTTCTTCCCCCCAGTTCTTAAAATCCAATTATAGCACGACTCTCTCAGCAGGGGTCAGTGTGGAATAAGAATCGCCCGAGTTAATGGACATGAGACCAAGAAAGATTAATGCCTAAATGGTTTCAAAAGTTGTATGATGCCGATTTCATTAACATTTTAATTGTAATGTATCTTTTTAATCTTCTTTCACACTAATGGTTTTTATATGCTTCAAAAAAGAAAAAAACTGCTGACAACAAAAATATCAACATACCAAAATTAACAGACGGAACTGAGCGCTGTAATGGGAACAGAATGAAATGCAGAAAACCATGTTAATGATGCATTAAAGGGTAGAAACTGTGCTCAGACAAGAGTCAAAAATTCAGCCCTACATTTGCCTGCCCTGATTTTGAACAGGGGCACCTTTCCTCAGGTGTTCAGCACGACCCCAGGTTGTGTCTTTCAGCGTGGATGTGCTCCAGCAACAAACCCAGCAGCTTCACCAAAGGCAGAGATTTATCCCAAAAAAAAATGCTGCCAATTACTCTAATTTAAGCAGGGTGATGGAGAGGAGTAGCAGGCTATGGGGAGGTGGCTGCTCCTGTCCATCCCTCTCTCCAGGAATGGCACTGCTGTGGCTCTCACCACTCCCTGAGCTCAGGTACCTCAAGCACAGCAGAATTCCCAGACAGGAAAGACGCTGTTGCAACCGCCATGCAAAATTTTATTTTACCTAATTAGAAGACAATTAAACCTAAGCAATAATGTTTCATTAAGCATGGGCATGTATTGATGATGTTAGCATGGCTAAATGGAGGCACAGAAGGAGCAGATAATTGGGGAGCAGAGAGATGAAGTCTCAAACAACTTTGGTTTATAGAAACGAGGGAGAGATAACGGCCACTGTCACCTGTCCTGAGGCCAAGCTGCAGCTACAGGGGTCATGCAAAACCCACAAAGGTTTCCCTCACAGTCCACCAGAACTTCTTAGAAGGGAGAAAACCCAGTCAGAGGGACACAAAGCCTCCACATGCCCATCAGGAAATCATAATCCCTATGTTTACCACAAGGATGTGATTCCAGCCACAACAGAACAACCAAAATGCACATTATCCTGCTCAGGCTTAGTCCTTTAAGGTCGCTGCAGCTGGTGCAGTGCTGAGGGAGGTTTCCAGTGAAGGGGCACCTATGGAGGGAGGTCACTCCTGCTTGTGGGGATTTCATCCCACGGGATCTGAGCCATGGAGCAGTGCCTCTGCCAGGAGGGGTCTGTACTCCCACAGGGCAGCCAGGCTCATGCAGCCCACTGGAAGTCTCCCAGCAAGCCCCATCTGCCTCATCCCTGGAAACCAAATCCTTTGAGCCCCCTTCAAATGTACAAACCCTCAGTCCCCATCTCCTTTGGGCACCTGGCCATTGCCTTCTGCAGGGCACACCTCAAAACACCAACCCTTCATTTATATCCCAAGCTGTGTGGAGCACAATCCCACCAGAGCTCAGGAGGGCCAAAACATTATCACCCCTTTGCCCTGTCATCGCTGCCCAGCACCTCCTGCAGCCTCCCTGCAAGGAGTGCTGCTCTCTCCAAAGCTAATCCCTGCTTTCCTAATGCTTCATATACCCAGAGAGTAAATGTTTGTCCTATGACAGGGAGAACTGGCATGTAAAACATGTCCCCCCACACAAAATGTATATATATCCCAGGCTGCCATATGCTTCCCAGTGGATACCACGGCAGGAAGGCGCGTGTGGAGCGGCGCCAGCCAGCAGGACCCTTCTCTGCCACAACCCCAGCCCCGTTTAACTCCCAGCCCCTTGCACAGGCTGTGCTGCAGAGATCCAGCCCCCAGACAGCCGGGGATGGGAAACATCTGGCTGCTCTCCCCCATGGATCCGGCCGGAGGAGCCCCGACCGCTCCCAGCGAGATGCTGCTGCGGGGGGAAAATACAGGAATTTTTCCCCTGCAGATCCCAGTATCAGCTTCAGGGTTGTGGGGATGACAGCGGGGAGGTGAAGGGTTTAAAATCATCCCAGTGACTATATATGGTCACTGTGATGGAGCCACCTCCCTCTGCTCACGCTCTGCTGCCCTTGGCTCCTGGCACTGGGCTCCGCTGCAAACTGGCAGGGCCTGGGCACGGCGCCGGCGCCAGAAGTCAGCAGACTCCCCACGTTCCTGTGCTCTCTCTCCCCCTTTCCCAATTTTTTCCTGGCTTGTAAAAATCTTTCTATCGGTTTTAAACAACCAGAGAGAACGCCAAACACTCAAGCAAAAAAAAAAAAAAAAAAACCCAACAAAAAACCAAAAAGCCTTAAAACATTTTAAGAGTGCTTTATAAAGAATTGTTGCACAGGGGGAAAAAAAAAACAACCAACCTGTCAAGTTATTTATGCTTAAATGTACATTTCATAATCACTTAGAAGTTTTATAAAAAAAAATAAAACCAATCATTTGGTAAAAAGTGTATCAATTTATTCAGCCCACACAGGCTGGTTTGTTAGTGCAGGGTAGTTTGTGGCTGCAATTCCTGTCGTCCCCCCCCCCCCATCCACCCACCTAGGGGAAAAAAAATCCAATGAAATATTTGTTTTCTTAGGA
>VZRX01011906.1:9737-21555 GCA_013398075.1 Notiomystis cincta
AAGGGATTTGCGGGGGGCTGGGGGGGTGGGTGGGGAGGGTGTGCTGTAGGGAATATGTAAGATTTACAATGAGCTACGGTGAACTTAATATTAACTTTGTGGTTCCTAAAGCTCTCCTGGGTAGCACGTTTCCAGTACGCCACAGCGAGTATAATTGTTTTTAACCTTTTTTGTCCAGCTGCAAACAGCAGCAGACCATGCTCTGGCTGTCTTTAGTACGTTCATTGCTTCCCCAACAGGATCTCTCTTTCCTTAAATATTTCGCCCCGTCTATCGACTCCTTTACAAGGGTCTCGGTGCCAGTCTGGGAACTTTTCTGCTCCCCAGTACCAGGGCAAGCTGCAGACTTTAATGCTGGGAAATGCGTGGTGTCCTTTTGTATCTTAGGCACTCAAGGAAAAAAGAAAAGGGTTTTCACATAAGGAAGCTGGTCTAGATATGTTTGTCCATTCCTGGTTCAGGACAAGGTTTTCCACCTTTTCTATAATAAAATTCGGACTCGTATTTTAAACTTTTACGTAAATCTTCTCAGCTTAAACCAAGCTAGCTCTCTCTGCAGGTCCAGGTCTGCATACCTGCCGGCCTCCCCGTGCCAGCGCGCCTAAGGAAGTGGTTCCCAACGAGACCCAGCAGTGAGCGTAGGTAGATGTGCAATTGCCCATAAAAAGATAAGGGAGCCCCTGCGCCGTTTCGCCGCCCCTGCTGACAGTGGGGAGGTTGCGGGGTTACAACAACCAGACAAAAGTGATGTGCCCTCCCTCCCGTCGGGTCAGGCAGCCCGGCTCTGCTCTCCGGCGTGGGTCTGTGTTTACAGACACTTGCCTCTGTTTATAACACTTGGAGAGAAGAATCTGCCGCCTTGTTTGCTTTTCCTTGCCTATTAGTTGCCCAGCTGATGAACTGGAGCTTCTCCCACTCTGCGTTCCCTGTTCAAACAATTTTTTTTTTTTTTTTTTTTTTTTTTTTTTTTATAGCGGCACAGGAAATAATAGAAGGCGTGCAGGATGGCAGTGAATGCTGCGGTGGGGCACATCATGGGCAGCCTCTCCGCAGACACTGTGTCTTCCCTCGACCGAGTCACCGGGTTGCAATTCCCCCGGGGGATGCGCGGTGGGGACGGCGGGCAGCTCCTATATCCAATTTCCGAATCGACTGTCCAATATTTTCCCATGAATAATTTTCCGGTTTTGTATCGTCAGTTTATCAGAACCGGGAGACCTTTTGAATCCGCTAAGGAGGATCTCTTTTAATTGCTCACTAACGAGGATGTTGCTATTTTCTCAGGAGCAGCCATTCCCGCAGCTAAATCACAGGAGCCCTAGACAGGCCGGAGCCGACAAAAATGTAGGTTTTGACGTTAAAAGCTAAATGGGGAAGCAGAAGGTAAATTGATGGTAGATGGGGATGTCAGTGCCCTGGCCTCAGCTCTCCGCCGGCGGAGCCAAGGCCTGATAACAGCGGGGCGCTGCGCTCCGCATCCTGCCCGCACCCGGGGGCACCGGCATCCCGCCGATCTGTCCGGTAATTCCTCGGGGCCCAAACATTTTTGGGAGCTTTTACCGAGGTTAAAGGCATGTAAGAGGAGGGATAGCAGCCTTTCCCACTCTGCAACATTTCTCTGTGCGTGCAGGGAGGTGGAGAGAAGGGAGGGCAGGGGGCCGGCGGAGATCAGCCGGGTCGCTGGAGCCTTGCTCCCTCAGGTTGACTCAGGGATCCGTGTTTTAGGCTCGACGCCTGGTTTCATGACTGGGGGAGCGAGACCCTCTGCTCTCTCTCAAGAGAACATAGCGTTTTAATTTTTTTCTCCCCTTGAAAACGAAGAGAGGCAAAACTCCCCCGGAGTGACGTTCCGCCTCCCCTTCCCTCCCAGGGAGCGGCCCCTCCGTTCCCCGGGGTGCGGGCCCGGCTGCACGCCCGAAACAGCGCGGTCGCCCCCTCGCAGGGAGGCGAGGACCTCCTCAGCTGCTGAGTATCCCCTGAGGGCCCCGTGGCAGAGAGCAGCGTGGATTTTTGATGCTCGTCCGGGTTTCGGAAAGCAGGGTCGCCCCGAGGGGCCGGCTCCGTGCTCCACTGCTGGCAGCGAGCCTATCAGCCGCTGGCAGTGCTGAGTTTTGGGGGACTCTGCAACATGCGGGACCTCGTTGCTATCGGATGTGTGTGCCGTGCCTGCTCTCCTGCTAGCAAAAGGGAAAAAATCCGCTGGGGCTTTTTCTTCCTTCGTTTTGCTTTGTGTTGTGGTCTGTGCTTTTTCTTTTTCACACATACTCCCCCTCTCTCCCGTGGTTCCCAGGAGCTCTTCTTCGCCTCAAAAGATTATTGCAATAATTGTTTCTGGCTTGATATCGTTGTCAAGGTGGTGCAATAGGGCCTCTCGGCCAAGCCGAAGACACCCCCAGAACAAGCGCCGGGCCATAGGCGGGATATAAACAGGACTTGGGGATGCCGTGGAGACAGCGTGAACTTGAAAGGTGGGCAGGGAGGTGGGGAGAGAAGGTCAATAATAAAACCTCTAAGCAAAATATCCTCCTTTTGCGCTTGGAAACCTAACCTTAATCCTCCTTTTTCACACGTACTCGCCCAGCGACTCACAAATACACCCAGAAGAAACCTCCAAGTAGCGATGGGAAGGAAACGCATTCCGCACGCCTGCAGACATAATCCCCTCTGCTGTAACGAGGGGCTTATCAATGTTTTATATTTTTTTAATTTGGGAATTTTTTTTCTGCGGGCCATTAAATATGTGTCTTTGCAAACCAGTTCCGATCTTCTCTATTTCTAATTGGCCAATTACTGTTCAGCTGTTTCAGCTTGTCACATACAATGGAGAGTAAGGCAGAGCTGTTATCTGAATTATATATTCACATAAATTCTAGCAAAGCCGGGTGATGCGCGGGGCTAGCGGATTTCTGAGGTTCCCTGTGCCTCCCTCTTCCCCTTCTAAACCAGCGTAGTGTGTGTCTCCCACTTCCTCAGTTTTCCCTCCCCCAACCCCGTTTTCCTCTAGAAATACCATTTCTTTGATGATGCGAATTTAGAGCATTGATTACAAATTTATTCTCAGACACTATATAAGTCTTTATATCTGCTATTAGAGACATCTGGGAATGATTAGAGCCGTCCCTCCCCCGGCTCTGCTCCCTCTATCTTGCAGCGAGGAGCTAGAGACATGTTGACGTCAGATCAGACGGCTCGGAGCCATCCTGCTCTCCACTTGGGTGTAATCACGGCGACGCTTTCCAAGCCCCGGCCCGGCCGCTGCCGCCAGCTGGGATGCGGGTGCAGTGGTACGCGGCTCTCCAGTCCCGGGGCTCCTCGGCACAGCCCGGTTTTGAACCCCGAAGGCTGCGGCTCTTCTGAGTTTGCCGCCGAGGTTGTTTGTTTATTTATCTGTTTGGGACTTTGAGAAAGCAAAAGCGGTGCATTCCGCGGGCGGGGTTGCTCCCCCGCACACCCCGCTCCCCCCAGCCCCCGGCCCAGCGCTCGCTTTATCTCAGCCCGATTTCTCCCGGCGCATTCGCTCACAGCGCTGTCTTCCAAAATAAATATCGAGCCAGGCAGATTTCCACCTTGTGTCTTGGCAGGGAGAAATTAGCCAAGCAAAGTGCAAGGCTTGCTTGCGGGCAGCGGCAGGCGCGCCGACACCCCGTTATCCAAAGTGGTAGTCAGGTTCAGAACGAGCCGGGAGACTTGGAGGCTGCTGTAAAACAAGGCGATTCCCTACCCAAACGGCAGTGCTGCTGGCAAGGAGATGGCTTTGCACCTGCTATTAAATCCTAATGAATCGCCTCTAATTGAGAGCTGGGGCTGGCTGACGGTAACGCTGAACAGCCAGCATGGAAGCCTTGGCTCAGCGGGATCCGAGACCACGTTTGATGCGCTTATTTTGACAAACTTTTTACTTTACGATTTTTTTTTATGTTTCGTATCACTCTATTTTTTTTTCCTCCCAGGAGATAAAAAAATAATAATTGAATAAATACAACTTAAGCCTCCACTGGCTGTTTGCAGTCTTGGACGGCTGACACTTGTCCAGCTGTACATTACAATCAGTGCTACTACCAGGAAGGAGAGGCGGGGGGGTGGATGAGAAAGCAGTTGATCTCGTCTCCAGAGGAAAAAGATAATGTTGGACAATTTATCTGAAGGATTAAATTCTCGCGGTAAAATAAGCTTGCCAGAAGGAGGGAGAAAAGAAAAACAAAGCCCCATGTGACCCTAAAAATAAATTAAAAAATACTTCCATTTCTTTGTTCCAGTAGAATAAAATAAAATAAACCCCCTAAGATACCGCAACGCTCCTCTGTGTCTATCTGTAATCTCGAAAGGAAAAGGAACATTTCCTTTCTGAATCAGTGCAAACGGTATGCTGCGAGCTCGGTTTCCCACCACAGCCACCGACCCAGAGGGTCTGGTGGGAGTAAGTGAATTAAAAAAAAAAAAATCGTTAAAGTAAAGGGGGAAAAAAAAGCTGCGAAAAAAAAGGCCTAACCGAAAAAAATCCCAGGAAAATCTTATTTCTGTCCTTTGTGGAATACCTCTGACTGGTGCCGGCTCTGTGGCAGGGCTGAGGCTGTAGCCCCGGCGCCTCTCTCCGGGGAGCCCCTGTCCTGAGGCTGGGGCCGTCTCCCCGCCGACAGAGGCCGTGCGGAGGCTGGCGGAGAGCGGGCCGTGTCCCGCGGGCCTGCCTGGCCAAGGGGCCGAGGGGCCGGGGCCGCCCGGAGCGGCCTCCTGGGAGCAGCAGAGATGTGGTAGCGGAGCAATGGCGAGCGGCGGGCCCGCACCGCGCAGCGCTTCATCTGCTCGCCGTGGAGGCTGTTCGAAGAAGAAACAAGCCCCTCCGCTGCCCAAAGGACTAGGGAAGAAAATGTATAATTCTATTTCAATGCAGAATTGTTTTGCCGGTCCCGTCTTTTGAACAAACATGTGGGGGTAATAGAGAGGCCGACTCTCCTATAGGGGTCCCTATTTGCATGCCGTATGTGGCTATAGGCTGCAACAGCTGCGTATAATGAACTTCTTAAAAAGATAAATACGTGTGCAAACCCAGGGAAGTTTTCTAAAATTGGCCTAAAAGACAATGAAATGTCCTGCCAGAAAATACAGGAGGAGGAAGAGATTAAAAAAAATAATATTAGGTGCTCCCCCTACGAGCCTCTAGCCTTGGCAAAGTTGCTGGCAGCGCTGCCCGAAGGAGGACCCCGGCAGCTGGGAGGGTGCAGGAGGCTGGGGACGCCCGGGGGTCGGGCGGCATCGGGGGGAGGTGTTGTCTGGAGCGGTCTGGCAGGGGCGAGCCGAAGCACACGGCTCGGCCTTGACTGCCTCTCTCCCCAATCTGGTTTTCATAGAGCCGCGCAGTAATTACCTAAAGCCATAACTGTCTCCGAAATTATTCATTAAAGTCATTCCCGGGAATCTCGCGGCGCGAGAGCCTACACTTGTGGCCTTTGCGCCCTCCGTGCGTGACATCGCCTCTCGCCTTGCGTCCTCGGCCGAGTGCTCAGCAGCGCGGAGAGGAAGGGGGAGACAGGGCTGCTCTCTCTTGCCTTCCCCTCAGTGTATTTGTTTGCAGGGGCTCAGGTTGCTTTCCCCCTTTTGGCAAAGGAGCGCGATGCAACCCGGCAGATACCTTGGGAGCGAGGAGGGTATTTTGGGGAGTTGCAGTGTTGTGCGGAAGATCATGTCTGTGCCCTGTGGTGCTGTCAGCGGTGACAGATCCCAGATGCAGTCGCTACTGTATGGCAGATTGAGTTTCTCAGCAGAAAACTCTCTCCCTCCCTCCCAAACGTCTTCAAAAACCTTCTCCAGATACTGCGGGTCACTTCGGCTCAAACGGGGAGAGAAAGGGGGGAAAAAAGGCTTTTCCTCTCTCCTCCCTCTCTCTTCCTCCCGCCGGATCTCTCTGGGGTGCGCGGGGGGCCATGACCGGGCCCTTGTACACCCGGGGGGCCGAGGCGTCCCCTGTCACCCTCACCCTTCTGAGAGCCCTTCGCCGAGCACGGGGACCGTCGTCCAGGTAAGCGGGGGGCGGTGGGGAGCGGGGCCGGGGCCCGCGGCCGAAGTGATCCCGGAGCCGGTCCCTCCTCCCCCGGTCGGATCTCGCTGCCTGGGAAGAGTTGCCCGGAGCTGGGTGGCTGAGGTGTCCCCCTGTCCCAGACGCGGGCATGGGGTGGGAATGGGGGGACAAGGCGAGACCCCTGGCCGTGCTCCGCCCGCCGCGGCGGGAGGCAGCAGCCGGGACCGGGACCCGCCCAAAGCCCCCGGCCCGGCGGGGCTCGGGCTGCCGGGGGGGGGTACGAAGCGGTGTGACTTTGGGGACTTCCAACGGGGGGCCGGAGACAGAGCGGGAGGAGCAGGGGAAGGGCGGCCGGCGGGCGCTGGGAGCGCAGCGGGCCGGCCAGCCGGGAGCCAGGAGGAAGGGCCAATTGCGAACCTACAGGGCCGGCAGCCGCTGCCCCGGTAAGCGGCGAAGGTCAGGGGAACCCCCCCTCTTCCCTCCTCCCCGCTTTTTTTCACCTCTTCACGTAAATGCAAGAGGCTCGTGTTTTAACAGCTCTGGAGAGTCATTCTCCTCTTCGGGACGTATAATGAGTTTCTACATTCCTGTCCTCCCACCTCCATAAAATATTGATGCCCCCCGAGTGCCCAAACCAGAGGCCAATCGGCTGTAGTGTCTCCCGGAGTTCTTCTCCCCCTCCGAGCAAAGGGGTGACGCTTGAGGGCTCGTTGTTGACCGTGGCCGTGTAGCCCTCCCCTCCCTGCCCGAGAGGAGCAATGCCCGTGCAATGCGTGGCACCAGGGAGGGCTCCCGCTCGCAGATGAGCCCTCAAAACACTTCGCAAGACCGCAGGGAAGGCGCGCTGCTCCCGGCAGGCGATTTGGCAGCCCTGGGATCGGAGCAGCCCCATGCGAAGCGCCCCGGACCTCATTCCCCCAAATTTCCCCCTGGATGGATACAACTTCATTTCGTTCATGCCTGCTGGAAACGGTCTCAACTAACCCTGCTCTCGGTCTTTCCTTCCCCAAATGAATTGAAAGGCTTTAATTCAATCGCTCGCACACCCCCTCCCCCCCTTTCCTTTTGTCTTTTTTTTTTTTTTTTTTTTAAAGGCAACTCTTGCCTTTAGCAGAAGTATAATTGTGACCCTGCCTGATCCACAGAGCCTCCTGTTGGGAGCAGTTAGCTGTGGTTGCATTAGGCCAAAGGACCTCCCAAGTGGCGGTGGCCTGGGTGTCATAGGAAGGGACTCTGCACATTGTCCATTCTTTCTCATCAAAGTCCCAGGCACCGTGGAGCCAACAGTTTGGTGAAGAAGGAAAATAGTAAACAAGCCTTTCCCCTCCCTTCCCAATCCAGCAGCCCAGAGATCTTCCTGGGACGCAGAAAAGGGAACAAACTTTTTCGTAACTTCAGCTCTACGGTGTGATTTACATTTCCGGCTGCTCTGTCAGAGTGGCAGTAATTTACAGCCTGATAAAAAACACTTTTACAACACCAGAACATGTTCAAGTGGTGGCTTACTATGGAATTTTTTTTCCTTTTTTCAAATAGGACACAGTCAAGAAAGAAAGTTCGGTTTTCTGCTTTTTTCCAACATGGTTTTTTTAAGAGTCAGATGGGCTGAAGTTGTAGTGTAGGCAAAAGAAAAAAAAAAAGAGAAAAAGTAGGAACAGGCTGAAGAAAACTGGCATGAAGTAAATCCTAGGCTTTTGTTTATATGCTGTGTGTAATACGTCCACGTTTCTCCTTTTTCTCTAAAGTTTTCGTTTAACGGATACTTCTATTATTGTGCTCTCTGGCCAAACCCTGCTAGTCTTGCCCCAGGGATTGCTTTCATTTAGCCAAGTAGCTATTGTGTTTAAACAATTTCTTTCCTTTAATAATTCATTTCTTCTCTGGAGTCTAAAATCGAGTGGATCTGGTAGCGTTTATGAAAGGGGAGGCATCTTTTATTCAGTTCTAATACCGAGGTAATAGCGTTATCCCTTCTTGAGGAGCATCCAGTTCTTTCCAGCCAGGCTTCTTCACCGGGGCAGGGCAGGACGGGTTTGGAAACTAATGTACAACATCCCTATCCTAGTAGGAACGATAAAGTTTAGTAAATTACAAATATGTGAATTTGGCAGACAGTTAGGGATGAAAATGATCAAACGATTTAAAAAAAAAAAAAAGGCAAGCAATGAATAAACCACATGTAGCAGTTGCCGCTTTCATGACTTTGGTAATTATTTACACCTGAATCATAGTTTACTCCAGTCACGGTTTCAAAAGTAAACCTTTAAAGAATTTAATTATTTCCAGTTTTCGGCAATAGAGATGAAAAAAAAAGAAAAAAGAAAAAAAGAAAAGTAGGTTAGTGAGCAACTGCTGTCTCCCGAGCTCTCATAAAAGGCTTTATGTGCATTTCCATCCCAAAGACACAAGCAGCCCTTCCGCGTCCCCCCCTCCTCTCCATACAGGAGCGCTCACTGTCATCTGGGCACGTATTTACGGCCTAATGAGCGAGCCCTGAGTGTCACATGGGACGGTGCCGCTGCATATATATATATATATGTGTGTGTGTGTGTGTATAGTACACACATACATTTGTCTATGTGTGTGCGTTCAGTCGAGGCACAGTTTTGAGGCACACGTGCGGGTGAACTCCGTGGCTCCTTCCTTCAGCTCTATAATAGCTCTGTTATTTTTACTAAACGATCAGGATGGCTCTACGTGACCCTTCGTCATTTAAAACCATTTTCTATCACTGCACGTGTGCCGGGGGGGTGTAGGGGGATGGATGGGGAGGGGGTAGGAATCGACAGGTCATTGAGAATAACCGGGAAAGCCTGTGATGTATAGCACGTTTTATCTTTATTTAGGCAACACGTCGTTCGCAGGATGGCCTGAGTTTCCATGCGCGACAAGGGCATGAAGCACATCCATCCTCGGGGAGGTGCAGGCGGGCCCGGGGAGCTGCTGTGGCCGGGGGACGGCTGGGCGAGTGCAAGGGCAGGGCACCCTCTCGTTCCCCTGCTGCCGTTTCCTGCGTGTGAATTCCGCATTTTCTGGGGAAACTGGGAAAAAGAAAAAAAAAAAAAAAAAAAAAAAAAAGAAAGAGAGAGAAAAAAAAAGAAAAAAAAAAAAAAGAGAGAGAGAGAAAAAGAGAGAAAAAAAAAAAAGAGAGAAAAAAGCGCAAAGGGCTGTTCTCCGTTGCCGGAGCTCGGCGGCCGCACTGGCTGGGGCGTGTGGGGTGGGCGCGGGCAGCACCCCAGGGGTTGGTGGGACCCCCTGTCCCGGCCGAAGCTCCTCCTGCCATGGGTACTGCGGTGAGCTGCCAGCTGCGAGGACTTTCGGAATTTCACTTCTCCCTCTCCTTGGATCCACCGCGCTCCCCGGGTCGGGGCTGCCCTGTCATCCTTCCTACAGCATCCTCGTGTGCACTGTGTCCCGGGGCCGGGCTGGGATGTAAAGGGCTCTGAAGGAGGCACTTTGCCTTTCGGAAACCGGTTCTGGCTTGACTCCGACGGGAGTCCCGGGGGTAAAAGGGAGGGGAAATAAACTCGTGGTTTGGAGCTGAGGCTTCTGGAGGCGGGGGTGCGCCCCTTGGCTGCGGCCCGCGGCCGGGCAGGGAGTGCGGGCCGGTGCCCCGGCGGGAGTCCCTCGGGCACATCCCAGGCACACCGGCCGGCGGGAGGAGGAGGCGGCGGGATGCCGGGGCTGCCCCTTCCCTCTGCCCGGCCCGTACCTGGCGCGGCGGCCGTCTGCACTGCGAGCGGAGGGTGCTAAGGGAATGGAAAAGTTATCCCCACACACCGTTTTTAAACTTTCTGGAGCTTCCCCCAAACCAGCGGCAACCTCAAATCACTAGATCTGTGAGGATTTGATACGCACTCCCTCTCCCAGAGTAACACGCTGCTGGTGCATTCAGCACTAGCTGCAGGAATATGTGGACATAAACATATATATGGGGGCATGGATCAAAAAGCTGTGCATCACCTTGGGTTAAGGGCTCACTCCTCAGGGTTTTTTTTGGTCATTGGCTCCTCTATAAAACATCTGTTACAAACTGTGTTCCCCGAAGGACAACGAGTTCGTTTTTTTTTTTTAATTTATTTTTCCCAAAGCTCTTGGCTGAGAGAAGGTAATATCATGCTGGACACAGGGAGGAAAGAAGGGACAGTAAGTAACTGTAACTCATTTTCTAGGGTATATCACCTCAAGCATGTGCTTCATCATACTTTTTTATTTGTGATGGCCGATCATTGTGATATATGTCCATAGTCTTACGTCATTCGCAATGCCATTACTCGTGCGTCTTTCTTATTTTTGAAAACAAAGGTATTTTTTACTTGTCCAACCCTAAGAAGTACCCAAACATAAGATTACAAGAGTGCATCTTATTAAACATGCGCGGCGATGGTTCCCACTACAGCATCTCATTAAAATCGACAAGAAAATAGAGACTGAAACATGATAAGATTATATAATATATTCTGGGTGTAAAATTTATAAGCATAGAAAGTGTTTTAAATGGTAACATTTTTCTTTTGCTTTTTTTTTTTTTGTTGTTGTTTAAAGCAAAGTGGTCATTTTATTTAATGGTCTACTGTATGTATACATATGTTTGTAGATGTATATATATTTCCTTCTCCCCGAAGAGAGCTCTGACACCTGTTGCAAGCCCCAAAACAGAAGATCACACTGTAAATGCTCCCTGTGATTTTTTTTTTTTTTTTTAAATAATAAGCATTCTTCTGGGACAAAATAGCTACGGGAAAAGTTTACTAAGTAAACGTCCAGGAAAATATCTTCGAGGTTGAATTAATTTTATGCTGGGATGAAAAACGTGCCTGTTCGGCCCGTGTTTCCCAAGCAGGACACCTCCGAGGAGACCCCTGGCAACCTTTTCACTACTTTATTAAATGCTATGGAAACTAGATATTGAATATTATTATATTCTTTTTATGTTGACTTGCTGAGCAGTCGGATGAAAAGCATGGTAAAATTAAAAGAGCTTGCAGGGACACTCAGAAAAACTACCATTTTCTCCTTCGCCTAGTTGGGGGCTCTTTCCCGGGGTTATCTGCACCCAGACGGCCGAGTGGCCGCCTGCCGCTCCTCGTGGCACCCGGGGGTGCAGCGGTGCCGGGTGCCCGCGGAGCCCCCGCTCAGCTCCCGCGCAAGGGGCGGCGCGGCCCCCAGCCCCCGGCAGCGCCCAGTGGAGGGGCCGGGAGCGCCGTCATTACTCTCCCCGCAGATGTTGTCCTGCCATTTAAAGGGCTAAATCCATCCCAACTCCCAGGCACACAGCTGGGGTATGTTGTATCCTATCAGTTCATAACGAGGAGGCATTTTGGAAAGACTCGTAAGGGTATTTATTTTAAAATGTGTGCTGAAAAGATATATGCGGAGGGGAGGAGGGACAGGGTTGGGCGTCTCGAGTTTTGTTTCTAAGCCAAAACGGCACAGTTCGAGCTGTGAACAAATGGTTTCCAGAAAACAGTTCTTTTCTCTTTCTTTTCCCTGCAAGAAGTTTGTTTGAAGTTCCCGGAGTTTTTAATGTTAAATAATATTAATACCAAAATGAATAGTTCGGTGCTTCTTGTTTTAATTTTGAAAAGCTGGCATGTGTGGGTTTCTTGCTTGCTTGCTTGCTTGCGTTCTTGCTTTCTCTTGCTTTCTTGTTTTCTTTCTATTTCTTGATTCTCCCCTCCTTCTTGCTTTCTGCTAGATTTCCCTCTTTATCTCTCGCTTTCTCTCTGTCTTGCTCTCCCAGCCTCTCCCTCTCTTCCCTCTGTTTTCTTCTCTCTCTCATAGCGCCCACCCTCCCCCGCTACA
>VZRX01011908.1:0-51670 GCA_013398075.1 Notiomystis cincta
CATTTGACACTGTCCTGCACAACCTCCTTGTCTCTAATCAGGAGAGACAGGGACCTCACAGATGGATATTATTCCGTGGATAAAGAATTAGATGGATGGTTGCACTCAAACTGGCCAATGACTCAATGTCCAGGTGGAGACCAGAGGTGTTCTTCAGGGGCTGATATTGGGCTGGTGCTGTTTAACATCTGTCAGTGATATGGACACAAGCTGGGAGGAGAATGGATGGAGAGAAGCCCTGGAGAGAAGGACTTAGGGGTGCTGGTGGCCAAGAAGTTCAACATGAGCTGGCAATGTGCCCTTGCAGACCAGAAGGCCAACCCCATCCTGGGCTGCAGCCAAAGAGGCTTGCCCAGCAGGGCAAAGGAGGCAATTCTCCCTCTCTACTCTGCCCTCATGAGAACCTACCTGGAGTGCTGCATCCAACTCTGGACACCCCAGCTCAGGAAAGACATTGACCTGTTGGAACATGTCCAGAGGAGGGCTACTAAACTGATTAGGGGCTGGGGTACCTCTCTCATGAAGAGAGGCTGAGAGAGCTGGGGGTTTTCAGCCTGGAGAAGAGAAGGCTCCAAGGAGACTCCAGTAAAGGGAGCTTATAGGAAGGCTGCAGAGGGACTTTTCACAAGGGAATGTAGTGATAGGACAAGGGGGAGTGACACTAAGCTGAAGGAGGGAAGATTTAAATTAGATAATAGGGAGGAATTATTTACTTTAAATGAGAATTTGCTTCTTCTTAGGAGGGTGATGAGGCACTGGAACAGGTTGCCTAAAAAGGTTGTGGAGTCCCACACCTAGACATGTTCAGCATCAGGCTGGATAGAGCTGGTCAAGTGGAAGGTGTCCCTGCCCATGAAAGGGGAACTGGAACTAGGTAGTCTTTAAGGTCCCTTCCAACCCAAACTATTCTATGACTCTGATTTCCTTGAGCTGGGAGTTCTGCAGGACAGAAGCCAAGCAGCAGTGATGGACATACTGACTTCTGGCTCAGTACCAGCACAACAGCTTACCCAAATAGCCTTCTAGTAAGCATGCAGTCTCTGCACTCTTATTTTCTTTATTCTTGTTTTCCAAGATGATCACAGTATCTGTTTGCCCAACAGGTGTATATGACTGAAATTCTATAGGCAAAACAAAATGAGAGGTTAGAAATATTCCTAAAAATATTTTTTTTAAAGATGCATTGTAAAATCTTTTACAAAATTACCAGTAAACACCTTTTCCCATTAATTCTGATATAAATATTTATGACCACTGCTTTCATAGAAATTTTAATTATTTCTCTACTTGGTTTCATCTTGGAAGGTTTTTGAAGAACTCTTATCTATGAAAATTCAACTTTCAGTATCAGGTTTATAATGTAGAGCACAGTTTTTCAATAAGCATTAGAAAAGTCAATGAAAGGTGCTCTTATTTCTTTCTGGGTTTAAGTACAAATGAATTTTGAGTGACCCATTGCTGCTACACCTTTTTGAAGAGCTTTTCTGTTGGGGGAGGGAGTTAAGCCAAGCTTCTCCTCAAGTGACACAACACTCTCTCCACACCTTGACAGATAACAAGATGACTTCCTCAAATAGTAGTTGAATTCTTCATAGCTATTTGGGGATGGAAACAGGAGGATGGATCATAAATGGGCACACTCAGACACGTGCAATACTCGTTGTTTTGAGTGAAATTCTTTTAAAGAATTCTTTTAAAGCACCTTTAACCCAAACCACCCAGGTCCACACATGGAGTATAGGCCTTGCCTGTGATTAATGCAAAAGCCTCAGAGAAAGGCAGGGCAGGGCAGCATGAGCAATGTTTTCAGGTCAGAAGATTTCAGAGACAAAGCCAAGCAGCCAAGTGCTGTCAGTCCAGCCCCAGGAGAGAGATGGGTATTCTGAAACTGCCACAGCTCATCAGGCAGCACTGACAGTGAACTCAGGGAGCTCAGCTGAACACCTCTACTCTAATTAGGTTCATCTCTTCCAGAAACTAGTATCTGAGGAGACACTTTTACAGATGAAAACTCCAGCAATTGCCACACAATCTCTCTGGCCTGACAAGAACAAAACAAGTGTTAGATAAGACTGACTTAATCTTGTGAAAATAGCTTTCTTTAATTAAACCTTATCTTCTATCCAAAACCCTTCTAATTTATGTATCTGTTTGTAAGACTATGGGCCAGTTGCATCATCCAGAATAAANTTCTCCCTCTCTACTCTGCCCTCATGAGACCCTACCTGGAGTGCTGCATCCAACTCTGGACACCCCAGCTCAGGAAAGACATTGACCTGTTGGAACATGTCCAGAGGAGGGCTACTAAACTGATTAGGGGCTGGGGTACCTCTCTCATGAAGAGAGGCTGAGAGAGCTGGGGGTTTTCAGCCTGGAGAAGAGAAGGCTCCAAGGAGACTCCAGTAAAGGGAGCTTATAGGAAGGCTGCAGAGGGACTTTTCACAAGGGAATGTAGTGATAGGACAAGGGGGAGTGACACTAAGCTGAAGGAGGGAAGATTTAAATTAGATAATAGGGAGGAATTATTTACTTTAAATGAGAATTTGCTTCTTCTTAGGAGGGTGATGAGGCACTGGAACAGGTTGCCTAAAAAGGTTGTGGAGTCCCACACCTAGACATGTTCAGCATCAGGCTGGATAGAGCTGGTCAAGTGGAAGGTGTCCCTGCCCATGAAAGGGGAACTGGAACTAGGTAGTCTTTAAGGTCCCTTCCAACCCAAACTATTCTATGACTCTGATTTCCTTGAGCTGGGAGTTCTGCAGGACAGAAGCCAAGCAGCAGTGATGGACATACTGACTTCTGGCTCAGTACCAGCACAACAGCTTACCCAAATAGCCTTCTAGTAAGCATGCAGTCTCTGCACTCTTATTTTCTTTATTCTTGTTTTCCAAGATGATCACAGTATCTGTTTGCCCAACAGGTGTATATGACTGAAATTCTATAGGCAAAACAAAATGAGAGGTTAGAAATATTCCTAAAAATATTTTTTTTAAAGATGCATTGTAAAATCTTTTACAAAATTACCAGTAAACACCTTTTCCCATTAATTCTGATATAAATATTTATGACCACTGCTTTCATAGAAATTTTAATTATTTCTCTACTTGGTTTCATCTTGGAAGGTTTTTGAAGAACTCTTATCTATGAAAATTCAACTTTCAGTATCAGGTTTATAATGTAGAGCACAGTTTTTCAATAAGCATTAGAAAAGTCAATGAAAGGTGCTCTTATTTCTTTCTGGGTTTAAGTACAAATGAATTTTGAGTGACCCATTGCTGCTACACCTTTTTGAAGAGCTTTTCTGTTGGGGGAGGGAGTTAAGCCAAGCTTCTCCTCAAGTGACACAACACTCTCTCCACACCTTGACAGATAACAAGATGACTTCCTCAAATAGTAGTTGAATTCTTCATAGCTATTTGGGGATGGAAACAGGAGGATGGATCATAAATGGGCACACTCAGACACGTGCAATACTCGTTGTTTTGAGTGAAATTCTTTTAAAGAATTCTTTTAAAGCACCTTTAACCCAAACCACCCAGGTCCACACATGGAGTATAGGCCTTGCCTGTGATTAATGCAAAAGCCTCAGAGAAAGGCAGGGCAGGGCAGCATGAGCAATGTTTTCAGGTCAGAAGATTTCAGAGACAAAGCCAAGCAGCCAAGTGCTGTCAGTCCAGCCCCAGGAGAGAGATGGGTATTCTGAAACTGCCACAGCTCATCAGGCAGCACTGACAGTGAACTCAGGGAGCTCAGCTGAACACCTCTACTCTAATTAGGTTCATCTCTTCCAGAAACTAGTATCTGAGGAGACACTTTTACAGATGAAAACTCCAGCAATTGCCACACAATCTCTCTGGCCTGACAAGAACAAAACAAGTGTTAGATAAGACTGACTTAATCTTGTGAAAATAGCTTTCTTTAATTAAACCTTATCTTCTATCCAAAACCCTTCTAATTTATGTATCTGTTTGTAAGACTATGGGCCAGTTGCATCATCCAGAATAAATATTACCCTTAGCATTACACTTGTTTCTTGACAGTGTCAAACATTAGCTTTGCACGTATGATAAACCCCAGTCTGAACTCACTCCTGATTTTTAATGCCAGGACTAACATATTACTGGTTTACAAACACTGTGAAGTTAAAAATCAGAGTATTACAAGGTTAATTAGGCTTTTCTTCATTCCACCAACAAAATCCTTTGAGAGAAATTACTTCTTATGTGTTCTTATATCCCAAGATAGGAGTTCTTATTTACAGCACCTCTGGCTGTATATGTCTTCTTCTTGGAATAGCACAGACAGGGACAAGCAGACTGGTGCCTTTGAAGAAAGTGATGCAAAAGGGGTAAGGAGGCCAGTGAACCCTGTGATTCCTATTGCCTGCTCATGGCAAGGACATAAACAGCCTGTGAAAGAGACTGCTTTAGGTAGCCCCAAAATCAAGCTGACAAACCAGACAAAACGTCCTCTCTTCCCTGCTAGCCACTACACAGGTTTTATATCCTGGAGACAGTGCAGGGTGAATAACGGGGTTTTTTGGCAAGCAGCCACTCATGGATACAGCTCGCCTTTTCAGACATTAGGAGTGAATAACAGCTCTGAAATATGATCCCCACCCAAAGCCAGAAAAGAAATTGGAAGATTTTAACTTCCAGACACAGAACTAGAGAAACAACTCTTTTTCTTTCCCTTCTCCCCATCCTGGATTTCTTGTAAATCTTACTTTCAGATTTTGGCATGGTGGAAGAGGAGACTGCGTTATCATGTTTATCTCCAAAAGAGATGTGAAAAGGACATTTCATGTTTTCATAACTTTTTTCAAAATTATTCTTCATAAAAATTAATTTTAGGAGCGAAATGATACATTTTTATTTGGTTTTGTCCTGGCATGTCTAAGGTGTTCTCTAAGGGACATATGGCGAGTTATCTTTTATATCTTTATGCTGGTTAATGTTGTGCAGAGCAGTTGCATTGCTTTTTGTATACCAAACAATGCTTTGTTGATCAAAGAAGAAATTAAACTCATACACAGGATTGTTTTCAAAAGTGAAAATAATAATTGCTGTATTTTACAGATTTATACAGAGTAGCTGGGACATAAAAAATTTTAAACATCCAATCCAGAAGAAATAAATCATGGTGTGCATTTACAAATTCATACTTTTTGTTTAGTGTCGGAATATTTCTAATTATCTTGCTGGATTTGGCTTCAACAATAGGAAGGCATTTATTGTTGCATGTGTATTTCATCCTTCAGCTTATCAGAAACAGACCCATGACATTTTTATCTGTCCACCTAGCATTCTGCACACTTTACATTTTTTAGAAAACTATGGTTCTAACTATGGAAACAGTTTTTGACTAGAAAAACACCGAGTCCAACAGCTCACAGTAGATTTTTAGGGACACCCTGTGGCAAAATGACACATTGCAAATGTTCAAGAATCAAGTGACAAGATGGCAACCCCATATTTTCTTTGGGTTTCAGTAACATCAGTTGTCTTGTAAGATGCATTTCCATACTTCTGACCAGTGCTACAATGCACAGGTTTGCTTTTGCATTTTGTCAACTGCCTTCAAAGGCATTTTTATGGACAAAGTCCACATGCTTTTTACCTTGTGCATTACAGAAAAGTTCACCCCAGTGAAAAATTATCACCAGTCTAATTTAGCAAAAAGTTATGCCCATTTCAAATTGCTTAAAGGAATTTCCAACTTTATTTTTCTTTTCTTTTTTTTTTTTTTTTTTAATGTGACAATACAACGTTCCAGATGCTGGGGCACACATCACATCAAGTTCCTTTTAGAGTCTGTTTCTCCCACTAATCACAGCACACATGTTGTGACGGTTTCTTATTTTTTACTTGCCCTACTACACCCACACAGTTCTTTTAAGGCAGAATGAAAGACAAAGGCATGTGATGTACCTTACAGAAATATACATCCATGAACAGGAGAAATACAGCACATATTTGCCCATAGGGATACTACAGTGGCTAAAAAATTCATCTAGCACTGAACATTGTCCCACAGATTAAGCTTAAACACAGACAATAGCTTTTGAAGAAGAATTATAGCTAAGGTCTGGTAGACTTTAAGAACAACTTAAATGCAAATCTGAAGACAATCTGCTGCCAGCAATACATCTAGTCTTTCATCACTTCCCAGCTTGTTAATGAATTATGCTATCAACATTTAGCTTCTCTATCTTCATGAGCGCTAAAGAGAGTTTCTGTGTATTTCACAAGTCTCTGTGCATTTGTGTTAACTGTTTCAGTCTCCTTGTGAACTCATAAAAGCTTCTAGCATCCAGGAACTGCATGCAGCAAGGAACTGCACATCTGGGTCTTGCAAGAAAAATCATCCATTTTATGCATTGTGCACCGGCCTCTTGTTGCCCTGTAAATATTGGGGGCAATGCCCCTAAGTATCTGAAGCGAAGGTGTGAAGAGGATGAAGCCAGTCTCCTCCCGGAGGTGCCAAGCAATGGGATGAGAGGCAGTAGCCAGAAAGTGATGCACAGGAAATGCTACCTGAACGTGAGGAAGACCTTCTTTATTGTGGGAGTGACCGAGCACTGGAACAGGTTGTCCAGAGAGGGTGTGGAGTCTCCCCCTCTGGAGTTACTCAAGAACCATCCTGTGCCACGTGCTCTGGGATGACCCTGCCTGAGCAGGAGGTTGGACTTGATGTCCCACTGCGGTCCCTTCCAACCTGACCCATTCTGTGATTCTGTGACCCGGTCATTGTCGCTCTTCCCCGCTCCCTCCCCGGCCCAGTGCCGTGGCTGCGCTGGGACAGGCGGGACTCCGGCACTGACCGAGCACCAGCCCGGCTCCCACCGCCGCCCTGAGCCCTCCCCGGCCGCTCGGCAGGAGCAGCGCCCGCCTCCCGCACCTCTCACCCGGGAAGCGGAAGGGCTGCTGAGGCCGCCGGTTCCACGGAGCCCAGAGGGACGCGGGCAGCGGGACCGCTCCGCTCCCCGCCGGTTCCACGGAGCCCACAGGGACACGGGCAGCGGGACCGCTCCGCTCCCCGCCGGTTCCACGGAGCCCAGAGGGACACGGGCAGCGGGACCGCTCCGCTCCCCGCCGGTTCCAAGGAGCCCACAGGGACACGGGCAGCGGGACCGCTCCGCTCCCCGCCGTGAGTAGCGCAGGGCGCCCGGCGGGGCTTGCGGTGGGGACGCGGCGCCGTGGGCTGAGGGAACACCATGGGAACAAAGGCAGAAAACCCTAACAAAGCTGGACCACGCGAAGTGAAACCGCATTAGCGAGGCTGCGTTGAGTGAGGGGAGAATACACATTCCGTTTCCTCCTTTGGTCTTTCAGGCACCAGGGACTGCTCTGACAGCCCCGGCTGGTCTCTGAGCTCCCGCCAGTGTGTAAGCGGCATCGCCGGAGGAGCACCATGCCTTGGAACCCGTGTGCTGCTGTGGGAAGAGCGTGATTGTCTCATGCCTGCCACCGGCATTTCAGTTCTGTCCCAGGAGCGGCTGCACTCCTGCCGCATTCAGCACTAGCGGTGCAGGCATTCCTTCCATCCGCTGTCCAGTTATTAAAGATATGGTACTCCAGCCATTAAAGAACTGCCTTGGGCTCTCCTACGTCCTCAGGACTCCAAAAGCCTGCTTCTGGAGCACAGCTAGTGGAGGCCTCATTATCCAGTCTGTTTCTAATGATGTTTACCAAAATCTAGCTGTGGAAGACTGGATCCATGACCACATGGATTTAGAGAAGCAACAGGTCCTTTTCCTTTGGAGAAATTCCCCTGCTGTGGTAATAGGGAGACATCAGAATCCCTGGCAGGAATGCAACCTCAAGCTATTGAGGCAAAAAAATATAAAACTAGCCAGGAGAAGAAGTGGAGGAGGGACAGTTTACCATGACTTAGGTAATATCAATTTGACTTTCTTCACAACCAGAAAAAAATATGAGCGAATGGAAAACCTGAAGCTCGTTGTGAAGGCACTGAAAGCTTTGCGACCCCAGTTAGACGTACATGTCACTGACAGATATGACATCTTGCTAGACAGGAAATACAAAATCTCAGGCACTGCTGCAAAGTTGGGAAGGACGAGTGCTTATCACCACTGTACTTTACTCTGTAATGCAGATAAGTTTGTTTTATCTTCCGTGCTAAAAAGTCCTTATAAAGGGCTAAAGAGCAATGCGACTCCTAGCGTGCCTGCCTCAGTGAAAAACCTCTTTGAAGAGGATCCTAGCTTAACTTCTGAGATGCTCCTGGATGCCATTGCTAAAGAATATGCTGTGCAACACCAGATAGATCACCATATCACCTTAATAAATCCAGCTGATGAGGCTCTGCTTCCTGGGATTAGTAACAAAACGAAAGAACTGCAAACCTGGGAATGGGTGTATGGAAAGACACCAAAGTTCAGCGTTAGCACATGTCTTAACATGGCCTATAAAGATTCCGTTCTTGACATTAAAGTAAATATGGATGTAAAGCATGGAAGGATTGAAGTCTGTAACATTGATCTGCCAGAGCAGTGGCTGCCACCAGGACTGTACAGTGAACTGGTCAAGAGTCTTACTGGCAGTAAGTTTTGCCCAAAGGAAACCACTACACTTGTGACAACATTGCTAAGAGTCTGTCCACAAGACGATGAGTTGCACAGCAGGTGGAGTCTACTATGTGAGAATATGATAAAGTTAATGTGACTTGCATTTTGAAAATGTAAGTTAAACTTCTGCTGCTTTTTTATTTAATGTATTAAAAACAAAATTAAAATGCCCACTACTAATAGAAAAATTCAGCTTGTAGAAAACAAACTGTTTAATCTTGTGCTTTTGTTTAATATTACAATTAAATTTCACACTGCCTGCACCTGATGTTCCCAAAGTAGGATTGAATTGGGATAGAGGCCACATGTGCCTCCTCTGTTCCTGTACTGCCTGGCACAAAGCTGGGAGTCCCCACTGCCATGGGTACTGGTATCAAAGCTAAACATTCAGAAATGCAAATACAGATCTAGGAGAAGGAGGTTCCTTTTGTTACCACCTAGCAGAAAATTTTCCCATAAAAGGCAATAATGAACTGAAAGTGACAGTTTTAATGTTAAATAAAAATAATAGCTCAATATATAGTAAAATAATGAAAGAAAGGTTCCAGATGTATTTCACTGTTGTTGAAGGATAAGTGTAATGCAATTTTGATTAGGTCAGAACACAGGCTGTTTATTGATACCTGAAAGGAGGTTGTAGCCAGGTGGAGGTCGGGCTCTTCTCCCAGGCAACCAGTGACAGGACAAGAGGACACAGCCTCAAGCAGCACCAGGGGAAGTTTAGCTGGATATTATGAAATAATTCTTCACAGAAAGAGTGGTTGGGCATTGGAATGGCTGCCTAGGGAGGTGATGTGGTCACCATCCCTGGAGGTGTTTAAGACTGGATGTGACACTCAGTGCCATGGTATAGTTGACATGGTGATGCTAGGTCACAGGTTGGACTTGATGATCTCAAAGTCTTCTTCAGCCTAGTTAATTTTGTGGTTCTCTATGTTTGAAATCGCTGGACTAGGTTAAAAGACACAAAGCTTCACACTTGGGAAATTACTGTATTTGCAGGGAACCTTCTCCAGAACATGTCTGCATCTATGAGGAGTTACCCAGCTTCCTTAAATTTCCCAAGGTAGTGAAGAAATCAAACAGATGACTGAAGCTGCAAATAATAAAAAATAATCTTTATTCCCATAAAAAATAGGCATATATTATACACAACCGAGTAAAATTGACAACAGTGACTAGAAACAGTATCACAGCAGCAAGCCAGGGAGCTCCTATGGAATGTGTGGGGGAATGACTAATAGCACACAGCTCTGTGGCATATATATTATTCCTTTTGCTGATGGAACACTGCAAAGCTGAAACATTATTATGAGGAAGGATAAAGAAGGCAGACCACTGGCAAATTGTGACCCAGGAAACAAAGCGAAGACCAGCTCCTTTTCTTACTGATTGCTGTGGAACAGATTTGTTGTTAGAGGCAAGAGGAAATGAATAGCAGCATTAGATGACAGAAAATGAAATAATATAATGGAATATACCAACCATCATGATAAAGAAATCTAGGAGACAGAAGAAGTTCTAGCAATAAACATGCTAACAGAATATACAGGCCTACTGTATTACAAGGCAGAAAGTTTGAAGCACATGTCAGCCCTGAGGCTGAAAAGATCTTGATGGGACCTGAAAAAGAGGCCACTGCCTGTTTTTCATGTCAGAGTGTATGACTGAGGCAGATTCCTACTAACAAAGAACTCTTGTATAAGAAGAAAAAGCAGCAGCTCAGGTTTCAAAAGCGTAAAGGAATGACAAGGGAAGACTGTCTATTCTAAACAGTATATTGCTTAGAATCAGAGTATTTTGAGTTGCAAGGGACCCACAAGCATCATCAAGCCCAGCTCTTAACTAAGTGGCCCTTACAGGGATCAAACACATGACCTTGGCATTACTCACACCATGCTCCAACCGACTGAGATACTCAGGGTATCCAACCTAAAGAAAAAATCTAAAGATAAATTTATTCTTTTTAGGGGACTACCTTAGTAGTAGCAAAATAGCTTACTGCAGTTGAGAGTGGCATGAAAAGCCAGTCATTGGACTTTAAAGTCAGAGAGTAAGATTGGGAGAGGATCACACATCCTTTCCACACCTAAGGCAAGGAGGGATATCAGGTATATGACCATGTATCACAGAATAAAAGAACACACAGGAGTGACAGGGAAGAGAATACAGCTGTTTGCAGCCTTCCCAGTCCAAAATCTATTAGGCAGAGACACATCAGACAACCCTAAAACGACTGTGTACTGAACACTACCACATTTGTAGGCAAAGACCTTGGAAAATGGAATGCTATGTTTGGGATTACTAGTAGAGTCTGGGAAATAAATTATTACAGGATTGACCAAAACCCATTAAAACAGTAGTCATGACTATAATACAGGAATTAAAGGAAATAAGTAAGACTGCTTATAAAAGAGGACATGTGGCAGTCCAGCTTCCAATGATTGTGAGGTGGTCAGTTAAAGACATAAAATCCAAAACTGGCTCAAGACAAAATCAACAATAAAACCAGAAATGACAGTAAAGAGGCCTTAGAAACAATATTGAGGGCCTGTTATGAAATCAATATAGTGGATTGTGTTAATCAGTATGTGGATTGTGTTAATTAGGATTATAGAAGAAGTACAATGAAGGAATCATGCAGTTGTGTTTTCTCAGACTGGAGAGTCTCAAATATTCTTAAACCTAACGATTATAAAAGCTGTGCTGCACTAAGTACTTAAAAGAGTTGCTTCTGTGGGCAACCAGCTGGACTCAAGCAACATCTTCCAGTCTTACATTTTTATGCTTATGAAAACACTTATTAAAAGCAGTCATTTCTGATCACATTTTCTTTGTGTGTTTAGTATGAAAGACATCCACAGTGGTTTCGTGACAAGGTCTCAGGTCAAAGTCACAGTATCCAATGCTGAAACGACCCTGCAGCAATGAACACAATTGACATGGTGAGCATATACTGTAGAAGAGCTCATTAAAAGTTAATTAAAGAAGTCAAAGCATCCTTACCTGTGGTTTCTTAAAATAATCAAGACCTCTTCCAATCTTAATCATCCACCCATTGTTGAATCTGTTTTAAAAATGCATTAATTTGAATACTGTGAATATATTGAATAAAAAGGTTACATCCACATAATGCACAAGCTCCTTGTTTCAATCCCAATTATTTCCTAGTGTCACCAATACCTGTGAGAACCACAGAAGACACCACTCTGTATAGAGACAACTAATATTACATTCACAGTTAGAAAACATGAAACTATGGAGGGCTGATTTCATCCAGTGAGGGCCACTGCCTTTTACTTTGTTTACCACAGCTGTAATTATCTCAAAAGTTAGGGTTAAATTTTTTAGATCACCCACCTGATTTCTCGATCATGTATTGAAGATGAAAAGTCAATATTCAGTGTTACTCCATAATTACTCAATGACTGTTTTATTTCTTCCAAGACAGTAATCTGTTGACTCCTCCCACTACCCTATCAAAAGTAAAAATAACATGACAGGGTTTTGTTCTCTTTTTTTAACTGTACATTCTACTTCTGGTCACCTCTTCTTAAACTCACAAACAGAATCTTTTTAGTATCAGAGTAGACCAAAAGAAAGTAACTTGGATGAAGACAGATTTAGAGTTTCAAAGACAGGGTAAAAAGCAGACAGACTACAGGTATATTTGTTAAAGGATGTGGAGGAGGAGCTCACTCTCAGCCCTTTGACACTAGAGATGTGCTATTTGAGCCTAAATAAGTGCAGTAATTGTTTAAATAAGTGCAGTGATAGTTTGAAAGATTTCAGCTCATGAAAGCCTCTAAAATGACAATTAAATACAGCTTTTAGAAGAGCAAAAAAAGCCATTGTCTCAACAATGCTTTGGTTTTTATGACATTTTCCACAACAAAACTTTCACAGAAATTTCAATTTAAGATTCTGCTTACCCAGAATTTGTTAGAGTTACTAGAAAACCCTGAAGTTTCAAAATTACTTATGTTCAACTATCACATTTTTATTTTTCTCTTAATCTGTGCTTTCTGCTGAAAGCATCAGATCCTGAGTCTAACACTCTGGTAAGTAGGAACCAGTCTGTGTTTTATATTTTGTTTTGCATGTGGCATCATCTGAGTACAGAGAAATAGAACCCAAAATCTAAATACTTACCTCGTCATAGGAAGTGAGGAGGTGGATTGTTTTCACCTTGCAGGGTCCCTTAATGAGCATCTCACAGAACCGTAGAAAGTTATACAGCTGAAAAAGTTTGATTTAATTTAGTAGCTTGGAGTTTCTCTAGTGGCAACATCTGTATCAGCTACACTGAATATCTACTTGCCTGATGAACCTGCCGAATGTAGGGGTCCTCCACCCAAACTTCAGAAACAATCTCAGTGAGGTACTCGTGGAAAAGCTTCTCATAGCCAAAACCTGTTGCATTTTCTTCTATCCTGATTTGCTTGTGGTATTTGCCATCTGAAAAGAAAGTGTCTTTTTAAGTAAAGGCCAGGACATAATTTCCATGTTAAACCACCTCGCCCATCAAACATTCAGACAAATCATAACAACAGACAATTAAAAGCAAACGGGTGTGTTGGGAACCTCACAGCTCACGGAATCACAGAATGGGTCGGGCTGGAAGGGAGCACAGTGGGACACCTGGGCCAACCTCTTGCTCAAGCAGGGACATCCCAGAGCACACGGACAAGATTGTGTCCAGACAGTTCTTGAATATCTCCAGAAAGGGAGACCCCACACCCTCTCTGGATAAGCTGTTCCAGTGCTCGGTCACCCTCACAGTACAGAAGTTCTTCCTCATAGTCAGGTGGAATTTCCTGTGTATCAGTTTCTACCCCTTGCCTCTTGTCCTGGTGATTGGCACTCCCGGAAGGCCTAACTCCCTCCTCTTGGTACCCTCCCATTTGGAATTTATACCTTGTTTCTCTTTCTCAATGTGCTTTTTAATGTCCTCGGCTCTGGTCATGTACTCGGATATCTTCTGCCGGTAGCGGTGCTTTTTCGCCTCATCAGTCGTGGCTGCGAATCACAAAAAGTCACGGGCCATTTAAACACGGGGCCGGCGCTCCCGGGAGGAGAGCGCCAGCTCCCCCTCGCTCCCTGAGGGACGCCGGGCTCCAACACTGCTCGTGGGCCATCCCGCGCCATCCCGCGCCCCGACGGCCGTGCCCAGCCCGGTACCTTTCACCACCTGCAGCAGGAGGTCGATGCCCTCCTGGTAACACACCAGCGACTCCTGGAACCGGGACGCCACGTCCAGCTGCACGGCCCGCTTCACCGTCTCCGCCCCGGCGCGCTCCAGCGCGGCAGTGCCATCGCNCGGGAGCGGGCACTGGGCCGGGGAAAGCGCGGGGCGTGACGAGCCCTCGTCCTTCCGCCCGCTCGGAACTGAAGTGCCGCGGCATCGGTGGCCGGCCGGGACGGAGGGTGCGCACCGAGATGGCGACCGCGGCGGGGCGGGCAGGCCTGGGGCTTGCGGGCCCCGGGCAGGTGAGGATCTGAGGGTGGGGATCGGTGTATGAGGGGAATCCAGGTGGGGCTCCGTGGAGAGATCCGGACTGCGGCCGGGGCTTGCAGGCTCGGGGAAAGTGGGGATCCAGATGGGCTTCCGGGGAGGGGATCGGAGTGGATCCCGTGAGGGCCGGTCCAGCTGGGGATCCTGGCCGGGGCTCCGCCGCCGCTGGGAAGGTGGGGATTCAGGCGGGGCTGGAACTCAGAGCTCTGTCATCTGCTTGCGAGCATTCAGAGCCTCCTCTGAATTATTATGCCTCTTCTCTTTGCAGGTGCTGGTGACGAGAATGGAGGGGATGGCGTCCCCGGCATGGGTTCGTTGTCTCTTTACCAGGTCGCAAATTCCAGACTCGGTATGTGTTTGACTTGCGCTTTGCGTTTTTACATTTACAGTTTTAGTTTATTTTTGCGAGATACCATCCGGTGTCGGTTGACTCTTTTCCTTAAAAGCACTTTTAAAGCCCGTGGAAAATCTTGCTATCCAGAGGCTGAGCACAAGCTCCCTGATAAAATGCATATAACTTAGGTGTTGTGCTGGCACAGGGTATTGTCCGTGTATTTCTGTGCAGTTGTGTGGCTAAGCTCAAGAGTTACTATATTTATCAGCAAACCTTTATAAAAATATGTTTGACCTCATGTTATAAAAGCTAAATTCGAGGTCACTTTTTTGGTGCTTTGACCCTCTGGAAAAAAAAGTATGTAAGAATTTTTACCAAGAATGTTTTAGACAGTAGTTAACTGTAGTAATGGTGAACAGATATTTAGGGGAGAAAAAACTCTGGTTTTGTGAACTTTTTATTCCAGGTATTTCAGCCACGGCCTGGAGACCATGAAAAGTATGGAGGTGACCCTGAGGAGCCCCACAAAATCCATGTTATTACCAGAATAAAAAGTGTCATTGGCCGCCCATATTGGGAGAAGAAGATAATACGTGATCTGGGACTGGTTAAAGTATGACTGGGGTTCTTTATACTTGTGCATGTCAGAAGTGTAGCACTAAGGTGGTGGGGTTTAAGGACCTCAGTTTTGCAGTCACAAAAGAGAATTACATTTATAGCAGCTTTAAAGCAATCTGAGAAGCTGATGATGTGTTTAAGAGCTGAGAGGAATGTTTGTGGCAAATCTGCTTTTAGTGGGAATTCAGAATATCCCTGTGTGGTATTGTGCTGCAATGCCTGAGGAGAACTTTACCCTGAGAATTCTTCTGAAATAATAGAAATGGGTTTGTAAATGCTTTGAATTCAGTTCTCTGTGGGTCATATTATTCAGAAATTGTAGGAAGGCAAATAAAACTCATTTATCAATGAAAAGGCTTTCAAATTCAAGAAAAGTTTGTATCAAAGATGTGTTTATCTGAGTTTTTCTGGCTAAAAGGACATTGTGCAAAGATTTTTCTAGTCAGTGTTACATTACAGAGAAAAAAATGTGTGCTTGATCAATTTGAGATATAACTGAAGGAAGCAGTTTTGCCCCTAAACCCTTGTATTTACAATTATAGTATTTTTAACAGCTGAAAGAAAAATACATTTCTAATGGAACAGGAATAAAGCTGAAATAGTCTTTTTACTGGAATCAAGTTTTGATTGCATATTTTAATGTAAATTCTTGATGCATGGCACTTCTCTAAATCTTACATTTGCAAATGTGGTTTATTTTTTTACTGGTAGTGTGCAAAGTTCAGTGAAGAATGATTTGGGATTTGGCAACACCTTTGTAAAACTTGTTTTATTCCTTATGTAGGCACATCAGCCAAGACTGCACAAAAATATCCCTTCTGTGAATTCCAGACTGAAGGTTATTAAACATCTGATAAGGTTTGTTAACTATTTATTTATTTGTTAATTTAGAACATTTAATGTAACTCTCTTCTAGTCACAGGACTTGACTGAGCAAACTCTTTTGCCTGTAGAATACAGCCACTGAAACTACCCTATGGGCTGCCAACAGAAGAGGAAGTGTCCAGCACCTTTCTGACAACCAGGGGAGAGCTCATCATTAAAAAGCGCCTGAAACCTGTGGAGCAGAAAGAAATTAAGTCATAAGGTGTGCTGGTTGGGTTTACATTTTGTAAAATAAATACTTAAAATCCCAAGTTAAGAGTTATGTATGAAATGGAAAATAGTCTGGTATGAATGGCAAAGGTGCCACTGATGCTTGAAGAAGGACTGCAGATGTACAGATATGAAATTCAATATTGTTAATAGTTACCTGAAACATTAAATGAATTCTAGGCTCTCTGCCTTTGTGTTTTAATTTTGTGGCTAGATTGCTGCAGTTTTTGGCTAATTGTAAGAGAACTTTATGAATAAAGTCAAGCAGAGAAGTGAATAGAACAGGTCTAGCTAATGATGGTGAGGACATTTCACAGGTAACAGTAAAGATTTACAGCGACACTGCAGGACTTTCACTGCACAAAGGAGGGAACTGGAATTGGAAAGCCCTCACATGAGAATTGAATGGCTGTCCACAGAGAGTGATTTAGTGTGGTTATCCAGGTCTCACACTCATTCTGTAGCAAACAATCTGTCATCTGGCTTCTTCTGTAGCTTAGAAAGTATGGGGACTCTCCATTTGGGAGTAACAGGAGTTACTCACAACTTGGTTGGTTTTCTAATTTGTCTTTCAGGAAACCTCCTGTCTTCATATGTATCCCCTGATCCTAAGTGTTCAATAAGAATAGCCTAAGAGCTGCAGTCTGTGTGAAAGTTGATGTTTTTCCTTTTCTGAAAAGGCAGACTTTAGAAACTTAGAGACCCTGAAGCATACCTCTGATGTGAGTTAGAATTATGGGCTGCAAGCTTATAAAATGCTCCTGTGTGCACAGTTTTATTTACAGTTGTAAGAACTGCAGCCAGAGTTAACAAGCTGCTGCTGTATCAAATGATAAAGTAGTTTGCATTCCAGCCAGTATAAATTCTGTAGTTTAACACGCTGTGAGCCTCTCCCACATTAGACACACTGAAGAGGAGTTAATCTTAATTAATAGCATGTTGTGAGAAGATCAGAGGAATGCAGTCGCTGAAAATTGGTGTTTATCTTTTCTGCCTGCTTGGAGAGAAGAGTAAACACCTGTAGGAGTTCACAGGAGGACAGCACAGGGAAATAAAAGCTGGAGACACAGTGCAGAGGGAAAAGACTAGGCCATGGTAGTGACATTGAGTGTAATGGCCCCTAAGGCCAGGCTGAAGGCAGAAATGAGAATTTGAGCTGTAATAAAATAGCATGGAGAAAGTGAAACAGATAAATTAATGTTGCTTTTCTCACCCCCCTCCTTTCTTCCAGCATCTGCACAGCATCTTGTGCTGCAGTGTGTTACAGCTGCAGTCTTTGCAAAGTGTTCATCATGTTCCCACAAAGAGGTACTAGCTGGAATTTGAGCCCTTTTGAAGGACATGTGTAGTGCATCCAAGGCACAGGGCATTCTTTAAAGAGGTTGTGCAAGTACTAGGACACAAAAAATTAGGCAAATGGATCTTGCTGCTGGTGGATAGCGAATAATAAGACTTGTGCCAGGATTTGTGTCCCGGAGCCAGGCACGTTCGGGATTGTGTGCGCGGCACTGCAGCCTGGTGAGCCTCCAGCAGAGGGCTCTGCTAGCTCCGTCCCACACGGTCTGTGTGTGGATATTCGTGTGGATCTCTGACGCGGCAGAAGTGCCGCAGGGTATCCCGGAGGGACTTGGTTAATGAAAGGGCTTGCTTGGTACCGTTCACAGCTCAAAAAGTGTCTGATAAACTATCTAAGCTGAAGCAGACCCATATAGAGAGAAGGGAAATACACAGTACCTGTTATTTCTGAGTAAGATTCAGCTACAAGAGATGTTTAATTGACAAGCTGACAGTTCCAGTGAAAAAGAAAATTGTATTTTTTTAAACTTTTTAATATATGTGTACGATTGGGTGGTATTGGAGTGGTGCTGTCGAAGTGGTATTTTAAGGTATTTCCAAGGGCCCCCACTCTCACACAGTCTGCTATCCCAAACCTTTTCTGTGTAACATATGTTCTCTAGAGATTTCCTCTCAACCCTAAAACCTGAACCAGCAGCAGGGTGCACACAGTGTGTGTCCACATCCTTTCCCTAATGGAGCTTTGTGATGCTTCAGGTAGACCTTTATGAAGCACAGATAAGAGACATTGCCTTTTTGTGTAGGGAGCAAACTGACTTGAAATGGTTGCAAAATTCAGGTTGGAAGATACCTTTTTGGTCTCTAGTCCAACTCCTGCTCAACACAGAGCCATCACTGAGGTCAGATGAGGTTGCTCAGTGCTTTGTCCAGTTGGGTCTTGAAAGCCTCTGGCAGGGACAGCTCAGCCTCTCTCAACAGCTGCTGTTTTTTACTGCTGTTAGACCTGTGTATCGACAGATAAAACGTTAGGAAGATAAAATCTTGTTAAGTAGTGTTACAGCCTTCTTGCAGCATTGATCTGCTGCTTGAGAAACTGCAGGCACAGATGAAAACTCTGAATAAAAACCCTTTGCAAGCTTGTACTTGTTCCTGGCTTCATTGTCTTCCCCCATTCTTACTGTTTCTGGGGTAGAAATTTTAATTAGAAGAAAAGTATGCAATCAGGGCCTCAAATCTAATCATGACTTAGAGATCTCAATATCCATTTCTCTTATAAAACCTGGCTCTCACATCCACATCCTTGCATAGTTGTGTGTTTTGCCAATTACCATTTTGTCATAGGTCTGGACAGTGTTAACTCCTGTATTAAGGCTGAGATCCCACCTGGAATGAGGATGAAAAACACAAACAGGTGCAGATTCATCAGTAAATAAGCAAATAAACATCACAACTGAGATGCACTGCTTTAGTTTATAGTTCTCTTTTCACCAGTATTGTTGGTCATAGCAATACCATTTCCATCTATTTTTGTTAGAAGTGTTCCTTTTGTATTTTAACTTAGTGAAGAAATCCTAATTTCCTCCTTCACGTCCAAACTTGGTGATCATTGACCACTTGCTGTGTTTTGCTAACATCAACATGTTCAGTTTTATGGCTGTTTCTTTGTGTGCCTATTCCTTCATGCCCACCCACACCAATAACCTCAGATGTGTTTGTATTGTAATTGGAGTAAAGGGACCCAACCATAAGGACTGCTTCAGTGTAGTCAGGGCCCAGGAATATAAGGAATGCTTACTCCAGGGAGGATCATGTGTTTTCAAAATTAGTGTGTTCCTCCTTTAGAGTTGCCAGGATAGGCAACCAGGATAGGTTGCTCTTTGTAGGTGGGTGTAGAACCACAAAACAAATGGAATGGAGAGAGGAGGGGGAGAGCCCACCCTTAATCCTTGCAACTGAAAAATGTCATGGTATTTGCCAGGTTTCAAAAAAAAACCCACACCTGCTAGAAGGCTAACCAAATCTTATTTCTCTATTTTTTCAGTGCATTCTAAAGAATATTATTCCACATGAACATAGGGACTGGGATATGTTTCCTTTTCTGCAGTGCTTACAGCATTATCATGCTTGACTTCATATATGTGAAGTGTTTCAAAGCTGACAAAACTCATCCTCTGAGGTGCTGTTCCTTTGTCCAAGCTGGGGATTTTTTATGGATTTATCATCCTGTATAAAATCTCTGTGTCTTGTGCTAAGTGCTCTTCAGTGTCCCCTGGCTCGCCAGTCTTACGGTACTGTTTGCCAGCCTGAAAGTGAGACAGCAACATCACCACACCAGAACCCCCACTATTTATCCAGAGCTCTTTGTTGCTTACAGGCTGCTTGTGTTCATTTGGGCCCTTAATCTCAGGGTTTTCCTCTTTTGTGACTGTATGGAGAGGACACAAGTGCTTCTCACGGCACAGGCAAGCCCAGCAGATGTGTGAAGGGCAGGCACTGGGGCACTGAAGAGGAATGCCTGCCCTGCCTCCTTGTCTGTCAGAGCCTTAAAAAAACAGCATAGCTGCTCTTGTAAAGGGGACAGTATGCAGAAAGCAGGATTGCTACTGCTTCACAGTGTTTCCAGGTGTAAAGGTGACTGCTTGTCTCCTCCCCAGCTGAAACAAGGGCTGGAAAATCCATTTCCTATAGGAATATCCCCTGGATCTCTGCCCTAATTCTTCTCCCCTTTTCCATGAGGTAGGAAAGCACAAGTCAGAGGGGGCTGGAGCGTTGCAAAAGCAGATCCCGTGCATGCAGCAAATGTTTAGGGATTTTACAGATAAGGATACAATTTGGCAAACAAGTTAGGCACAAATGTAGTCATGAATAATGAAGGAAGATCCCCCACTAGCCAGGCCCCTGTGGTGCATAAAGTGTAATTAACCTGATGGTAGTAGCTGCAGCCTACAGCATGCTCAGTTTAAAAAGGTGCTTTTTGAAACAAGACTTATTATCAAAATGTGAAATAGGAACAATTAATCTCTTCAACCCCAAGGGAGTGCTGGGAAGCAATCAGCAGCCTCACAGTGTAAAAGCAGTCTGCTCACGCACTGGTACTCACTGGGGTCCTGCCCTGCTGCTGGGAGCTGACAGCCTGGTCAGCATTGGCTTTAGCCTGGCCAAAGAGTGGGCTGAAAAGGTTTAGGGGTTGCCTTTCAACAAGGCCCCTGCCACTCTTCTGACTGCTTCACAGGAAGGATGAGATTTGTGTTTTTAAGAAGGTTGACCACGCTTGCATGAAGCCAAACGCATTCCCGTGGTCACCCAGGCCGTCCTTCAGCATTGCCCCAGGCCTTGAAAGTTCATACCAGCAATCTATCACAGCTGGAGCAAGACCCTCACCATTGCCAGCTTTTACCATCTTGCCATGGTATTTCTCCATGTTCTTCTGCTGTCTTCTCTGAGGCAGGAACTCCTACAACATGACATGTGTGACTTTGCCTTTCATTTTTGGAATCCAAACCCAGTTTTTCTAAAGGTCGTTATGTCTGAGCTGACATTTTGAATCCTTCTGAATCTGCTTAGATCAAAACAAAGATAGAATTGACTCATTTTACTGAAGGGTGCCTTAGAAATAAATACACAGATGACATAAAGGCTTTTTTCTTCAGATTCAGAGGGCAGTTGTCTAGCATGCAGATTGAGAGTGAAGGCGAGTCTTGTTTTAAATCTAAGCCTTTAGGTGGATTCATCCCAGATTTAGTCCCTTTTAATTTAGGACTATAGTTGAAAAACGTTCAGAAGTTCAGGTTTTAAGGGAAACTCTCATAATGGAGAGAGAAAAGCAGGTTCAGGGGTTAGATGCACCCAGCAGACTTCCATTTTTTCTGTGATGGTCATAAATGTCATCTCAAAGGTGACTCTGTTCCCAACATAAACTTATGTGCCCAAGTAGGATCTTTGTTGATTGTGAAAAAATCTGCTTGCTTGTCAATGATTGACAGTCAGAGACCAGGATCCATAATAGGCATGAGCTTGTGTGTGGGTGTAAGAGGGGAGTGAACAGCTGGATTAGTGCCTACCTACACAGCTCAGACTGTCTGGTTTCACAGTTGCCTCCAAAGCTCCAGTTGTGTCAACATTCAGTATATTCCCATAACGCTCTGAACAGTGTAAGAGCACGTGCTGGTTTCAGCTGAAACCAGCACAGAGCAGCATTTACAACCAGATGTCAGGCCAATGCAGTGTGTGACTCATGCTGTTAAAATGCTTTCAGATCCATGACTGAAACCCATGGCATCCTGTTGATACTAGTGTTTGTGCTAGCAGATGCACTCCTGGTATGTAAGGCCTGCTCTGGAGGGGATTACCTCTTGGTCACGCCAGCTCACGTGTACTTTGTGAGGTCAGCTGGTGCTCTGTGCACAATTCATCTCCCCTAATTACCTAAAACTTAGCTGTCTTAGTCCAAACTTGTGACTTGGGCTGCCTGCATGGCCAATGGAGGAAGGTATCTCAAAAAGGCAGGTTTTTCTATTCCAAAATTAAAAAAAAAAAAAATTAAATTATGAGAGTCAAGTGAACTGGCTCCAGCTTGCTTTTCCATAGCTACAAGAAAATCAAAGAGAAACATCCTTCAATTACACCCATTTCAACCTATCTGACTTGCAGATTGTTTGACTTGCAATTTATCTGCATTTATCTGTTGTCTTAACACACCATTGCAGGAGGGAAAACATGCAAACATCAGCTGAGAGGAACAGTGCTAACACCTAATGGAAAACAGACTTTGGTACAGTGAATCATTTACAAGAGTATTAGACAAAGATCACAGACCTGACATGTTTGCTGCAGGTTGTCTCCCTACCTTCTCAATTCACTTCTTGAAGACAAATGGGCTTTCTATCTGCTGGCAGTGTTCTGGCACAGCTGGCTCAGTGCACTTCCCACCCCTGCTGGTCTTGCGAGAAACAGGAACACCTAACAACTTGTGCATCCTCCCAAACCCAACAGGGATTCTGTTCTACAGCACAAACACAATTACGATTTAAAAAATGAAATACCTTTTAATTTAATTTAAAGTCCCATTGCTAACAGTTTGGAGCTAGGAGGAACCTTGGCTGAAAACAGCTGCTCCCCTTCAGTTCTTGGAAGCAATAATGTGCTGACAATGGGAAAATGGGAACCTGTGCTTCTGGATTTAATCGAATTTTTGCAGGCAAAGATCCAGGAACAATAATATGACCAGAGTTGCAACTGCTGAGAATTCGGATATGCGGAGATTATGCCAGGCCCCTGTTGTTATCCCCTCTTGCACAGAGACAGCAAAGGTCAACAACCCCAAATTAGCAGGCAGTGTGCATTTCGCAGCTACTGTAGCTGTGCAGCAGTCAGGAAAACAGCCACTGGATGGCAGAACTCCCCGCGGCAGAGTCTATCCTGACCCGCTTCTCCCCCACGGCAGATTTTGTAGGTGTGAAATGCTGTTTTGCTCTTTCAGCAGCTCTTTTACATTTTTAGCGAGGGAATTCGTCCCGTGTGATTGCACTGAGAGATTCGAATCTGTAAGTTTTTCCCATGCTGTTGATACCTCCCATAGAGAACCAGCTGCAAAAAGTCACAGCAGCTCATGCATGGGGCTCTTCGTGTTCACAATTATGACTGAGTGTAAAGAAGGTTGAAACAGAGGAAAGCACATCTGGCAGGAAGGAAAATAGAACAGATGTGGCTCAAAACAAGTGGCATGTAAAAAATTCAAAATCCCACCAGAGGTGATTCACAAACCAGTAATTTCCAAATGGTCTGTGCTACTATTCCCTTATTGCTGGGGCAGAAACATAAAGGATGTACTAGTTTGCTTCTTCTACATCACAGTAATTAAGGCACTCCCACCATGAACAACTTTATTCCCTGGCCATATTCTCTCTACAAACCTCCTTTGCCACACCTGGACAGTTTCACCTGAATTCCCTGGGACTTTCTCTATACTCAGCTAGCTCTTCAGCCTCCATATAGAGCAATCTGGCAGCCCTGCTACTGAAATATTTTGGGCATGTGGTAAGTGTAGGGCATCCACCTATAGTATATACAGCAAGGGCCCAATGATCCATTTAATATCAGTATCCATGACTGATTAGCAAGCAGCTCTTCATTGATCACAAGAGTTACAGGGGAGGGACAACTTGGTTTGCCCAGAATCCAGGCTGCAGGGCACTGGATGAGGTCTAGTACCAGCTACTCCTCACTCTTCTCTCCTGTGCCTGTCAGGAAGAATTGCCTCTGTCAATTACATAGTTCAGGGCAAACATCTGTGGGATAATCTGGTCTATATGGCCTTTATGGCTCAGGCATGCAGCTGTGCCTTTTTAGAGTTTCTCTTCATTTCTAGAGGAAAGGTACAAAAATATGCTGCCAGGATTTTTATTATTATGATGGGAATCTATAATCCTGATTTCTGTAACCATTTCTGCACACACCCAAACCCCTTTGAAAACTTTGTCAGTTTCTTGATCTGAATCAGCTAAGGGGTGGCTGAATAGGCAGGGACTTCATAAAATAAAACTTGATTTAAAGGACAGAAATGAGTCAAATTTCTCCTTGTCTACTTTGGAACAGGAAGCCTTTCCAGTTCTTGGAAATTGAGTGTTTGTGGAAGGACGAGGGCTGCAGCAGAAAAGTCTCAGGTCAGCCACATCCTCATTGTGTGGGTTTCTTCATGCTCTTGAACATTTCTCCTAATTGCTAATTAGCTTAATAAGGGGTGGGTAAGAAATGAGTGATGCTAGCTATGCTTTCAGGGGAGAAACTAGGCTGATACAAGCTTCCCAAAGCAATCAAGCCCATTTAATCTGTGGGAGGATACCCAGCCCATGTCAGGAAGGTATGATGCTTTGGATGCTGGGAGAAGGTCCATGTCCTGAGGCTGCAAGACGACCTCATGGTGAAATGCAGGGACTTGTAGATGGTTGAGACATGTGAGGAACTGGCAAAACATGGATGAGAAGTGCAGCATAGAAGGGGCAGGCTGCACCTGAGCTGTAGACAGCCTGTGTCACTGGAAACTGAAGAGCTTTTAGAGGAGCACTTTCTCTAGAAGCAGGGGAAAGCTGACAAATACAGAGGAGTATCCAGTTTGAACTCATGTGGTCTGCAAGGTGGGCAAGGCTGATGTTCAGTTTAGCTCTGAAAAAAACATGAAGGAAATAAACAACACAATCACAATACATGAGAAAGACAAAATATTCAGAATACAGTGGCAAGGATTTGGCACATGCAGTATTAAGCAATGAAGCAAAGACAAACTTACAAATGTTTTTGTACAGCTGCTAGAGACTTCAAAATCAAGCCAGAACCCAAATGCCTGGACCATGCAAATGACAACCCTGAGACAGAAGGTATCTCAGAGGCTTGGTGGAGGCCTGAAAACCAGTGAGATACAGCCCTGCCAGCCTCACAGGAATGGCTGAGTAGGATGTAGAGGTGGAGGAGTGATGCTGTATGTGAAGGATAAAAATGTTATGGCATAAAAATATTACAGGAAAAGAGAAGCACCCTAAAAACCTATGGGTGGAAATCCCAGTTGCTACTGATAAAAATGCTGTAGTAGGACTGTACCATCCTTTTTGAGTTCTGTGAGAGTGGTCAGAGGAGCAGTAAATGTGGGATGGTGGCATTAGTGAGAGCCTGCAAACTGACTGGATCAGCACCTTGTTGGGATGAGGTGCCAGAAGCAGAAATTTTGGTTGTAATAAGTCCCTGCTTCTAGGACGAGCTTGTTGAGGAACCCACAGAAACAAATGCTAGAGAGAGGCACAAGGGTTTTGTTTGAGGTATATTAGTGGGAAACTGCTTTGAGTTGCAATCCTACAATGTGATCTCTTTTAACACTGACGTGGGAAAAAGCAGGCCAAGTGCATCCAATATGGGAGTATTCAATTTCAAGGAAGGCAATTAAATAAACTGTGGCAAGCATTAGAAACAGTTACCTCAAGCTGCACTGACTCCATAGGAGTCCCTGGGATCAGGGGCTGGTGCCCGTCCTGGGCAATATAAGAGGCCCCTCCTGGGGACAGGTTGCTGGCTAGGAAATCCCAGCCCAGTTTTGCAATGAGATCCAAGCAGAACAAACACTGTGCTGATGTGCTGGTGTTTCCCTTTGTTTTCTGCATATCTCAGAGAGATAGAGATGGACATGTGGCTCAAACAGATCCAGCTGCTGCATTCGGAATCAGCTATCAGAACAATTTGTTCTCCCACGTGGCTTAGGGCTCTGACCCAACAAGGACTTGGTTTTGACAGTGTTTTCCTGCTGCTGCAGTTACTGCTGAAAGAGGTTGTTTAATTGGTCCCTCTGCCTGGTTTCTATGAAAGCCAGTCATTGCAAGTCCAGACTCCAGGCAGATCCCTGCCTGAGCCACGGAAGGATCAGCCCGTGCCGCCTGCAGCTTAACAAGTTGATGAGAGAGAAAGCCTCCACCTCACACGTGCTCTTCATTGTAGGAAGCACATTTAAATAGATTTCTCAGTACTAACACCAGCTGTAAAACGAAATCACAGGATCCCAACAGAGAAGGTTTTTCTTTCCTGTCTGTAATTTGTTTTCCATTTGCTGACTGCTGATTCTGATTCAGCAATGTTAGCCTGGAAAGGTCCTTAAACAACACCTATTGCATTTCCCCTCTCTATGAAGGATGACTGCAAAGAGGGCAGGTTTAGGTTAGCTATTAGGAAGAAATTCTTTACTGTGAATGTGGTGAGGCAGTGGAATAAGTTGTCCAGAGAAGCTGTGGATGCCTCATCCTTGGAAGTGTTCAAGGCCAGATTGGATGGAGCCCTGAGCAACCTGTTCTAATGAAAAGTGTCCCTACCTGTGGCAAGGGAGTTTGAACTTAGTGATCTTTAAGGTCCCTCCAAACTCAAACCTTTCTGTGATTATATATGATGTACAGCTACTTTTACATGTTGGTCTTGGATGTTGTTTAAAACACCCAGGAAATGTTGCATTGCTTCATTATCATGAAAGTTTTTTGAAGTGTCCAACACAAATCTGCTGCCAAACTCACCACTATTTGTCTTACCCTCAAGGGGAATGGAGGGATGTAGGTCATTGCCTTTCATTTCTTTTGCCTATTAGAAAATCATAACTGTGTGCTTTCTCTCTTTATTTGGGGGAAAAAAAATCTAAATCTTTATTTCCACAGACTGTAGTTTCCATCAGGGTTGTGATTGTTGTGAGCACATTTTTGTTGATGCAACAGGCTCAAACACTGCTGCCAAGCCTCTCTGACTGACAGCTGAACAGCTGAGAGAAGAGTTACCCCAGTTGCTTCACACACAGTGCTATAATAAAGATAACCCCCAAAAGGGATATTCCTTCTTTTTGATTTCTCCTGTCTCCTCCACTGGCATCAGCCTCTTTGCTTCCCACTAGAATCCCCAGCCCTTTCTGTGAGGTGGTTGCCACCCACTACACCCCTGCTTGACCTCCTCGAGTGTTTTGCACTTGTGTTTAATTGAGTTCAGTGCTTTGGTTCCTAACTGGTTTTCACAGTTTCTAACCACAGTGGAAGTGCTCGTGTTCCCTTTCTATGTAGCCCATGATTTGGTAGCTCACATTCTCCATTCATTTTCTGACCACAAGTTTCAGAGAAACTAGTGTAGGATAGACTTGAAATATATAGCTCCACTTGAAAATCTCACCAGTTTGGTCTCACTGCTGATAACCAGTGCTTATTTTAAAGCCCTTCACATACAAGGGCACTTCATATTTCTGCTGAAAGCCTTATTGACCTCATGATATGGCACAGCCATGGCTTCTCTCTTGGCCCCTTACCTAGTTAGATAAAGATTTTAATTGGTCTGAGGTGTTTTTTCCCCCACCAAGCCAGGCTGCCAGAACCCTCCTGACTGTTTCTTGCTTTGTTGTCCCATGGGATCTCTTGAAGGAGCCATTAAATCTTTACTCTAGGATCTTCCTCAATATTTCAGGCAGGTGTCTTGGTCTTTGATTCCCTGGACCTTTCTTTTCCCTCTGATTTGGCTTTTCTCTTTCCTTGCCTGTGCTTCTGCTTTTTCTGGTATGTTACTTGGTATTAGATCATTTGCTTTGCAAGATGTCTGTTGGTTTTGGGTTTTTTTTTTCAATAGGCCATGGGTCAAAAAGGTGGACAAGAGTGAGACTGCAGCTGCCCTGTTGAAATCAGGCAGAAGAGGAGCTTCCAGTAACATGGACAAAGGTGACTGGAAAAAGACCAGAGGGGAACAACAATCTGAACTCATTATTTGTCAGGAAACCTTTTGCTCAAATCCTAAGGCAGCATGCCACTCTTACACTTTCCTTAATTATTTATTCCTTCCTACCAATTTATCAAGCTTTAAATCATTTTCTGCAGAGGTTTTCTGTATTCACTGCGAAGTGCTGATACCCTAAAACAACATTTGGATCAAAATATGGATTTTCTATTACTTGGAATTTTAAATAGACTTAAAATTATAAATAATCCTTTGTGGTGATGCTGCACCACTCAGCAGGCAGGTCTGCAAGCCCTTGGGTGTTGCTACCACAACATGAAGCAGCAGCTTCGTAGGTAACACTTGTACAAATTGGACTCCTGAGGAGCTCAGAGATCTGCAGGGTTGGCAGCACCAGTAGTGGTGACAAGGAGCTTGCTGGCAGCCTTTGAGGATGTCATGAAGGCAACCAAAGAAAGCTCCACTCTTGTTCACCCTTGGAACTCAAATCCCAGCTTTGTACACAAAGGCAGCAATGAGATTTCCTGCCCCATCTGAAATTTATACTGATCTACCAAAAAATTCATTCATAGGCTTTATATAAGAGGTTTACATAACATAGAGGTTTACATAACATAATGTACCAAAGGCTCCATCCTATGAATTTTACATAAGTTATATCAAGACAGCCATGTGATACATTTCATGTTTGTATTACAAAGTAATGATTTTAGTAAAATTATATAAATATAGTGCAGAATTCACTAAAGACTAAATAAAATATAGCTCAATATCTGTGGTTGCTTAACACTGAACTGTTTATGGCAGTCTTAAAAAAAAATCAGTGACATTTGAGACAACCTGGAGTTCTCTCTGGTCTCCAGAGGTGATAAAATTAGTTTGCTTGTAATGTACATTAATCATGCAGAGTCCTTGTCATGATGGTAAGCAGATGAGTGACTGGCAAGACAAGGGGAACAGTATTAAAATTGCTCTGCTTGCAAAAGCTGCCTCCAAATTCGTGCTGCCTGTTTCATCACTGCCTGGCAGCCCGGGCACAGGCACAGCACTTCTGCATCAGCAGTGGTGGCAGCTGGAAGAAGAATGCCCTGACACCTCCAAAATGGTAATTTGAAAGGCTAAATGTGAACATCCCTATTCCCATGTTCACAAGTTTGGGTCAGTGTCTGGGCTCAGGCCCAGCTCTTCTGACCTATCCAGTCTGCAGCACAATTTTCCTCTCCCTGTTCTCAAACTGACCCGTTCCAAGAATACTGAATGGGGTTATTGTAGATTTCTACCCACTGAGCCCCATGAAATTGAAAAAAAATAAACATTGGGATTTAACATTTATCTTTATTTCTATCTTATTCTCATTATTGTTCTCTAATTAATAAATTGGCACCGAGAGACCCATCCACTTTCAAACAGACCTTATAGGCCCAGAGCTCATTCACTTCTATTACAAACTGGGATTCCTGGCAGAGGGACAGATGCTGAAATGCTTTTAAATTTGGAGGAAACTCAGCATAAATGTGCCAAAGCTAAAGCAGGAAAGGCTGTGGGGCTTTTTACCAAAGCTATTGCTGTGATACAGCTCCTGGTGTGGGTACATACAGGGCTGACTCCTGCTCCAAGGGCTGGTCTCTGATGGAAAGGCATTTTGCCTGCTGTGGCACTTGCAGTATTTTCCATATAGATGCCCTGATGAGACCCTCAGTTACACCATGGCCATGGACTCAGAAGACCAACCAAAGGATATTTTAGTATTGTCCCCCTCAAGGCTGGCTACAGGAACACTCAGCTCCTGCAGAGACCAAAGTCTTGCTGAGAAGTTGCCCCTTAGCCAGCAGCACCAGGGGACAAAATACTTAGGGTCTTCATCTCCTGCATTGGCCATGGAGAGGGAAGGAGGTGGATGCAGATGGGAAGCGCACAGCTGATGCCCTGGGAGAGCTGTTTGTGTGGGTGTGTCTGGGGAATGTACAAACAGCCCCAGGGTTCAGCTTCAAACAGGAAGAGTCACCTTCCTCACTCAAAATTTGAACATTGCTGGTCTGTCCCCATCTGCCTTTCAAAGGCCCCGAGCTTGTGGGACTTCATCCCTGGGGGTCTCCTGGAAGGCAGTGCCGAGTTCCCCCATCAGCGAGTGGGAGGCTGGGGTTTGCTGGAGCCAGCAAGGTGGCATTGGTCTTCCTGCCAGGAGACCTGGGGAACTGCTCTGGGTTCTACCATCACTGCTGGGCCAGTCTGCAGAGGGGAGGCTCGGTGGCAGGGCGGGTTCACGACCTAGAACCCGTGTCTCTTGAAGTACTGGGCTCGCCTAATCACGCTGTTGGCGTAGTTGGAGTCTCTGCTGCACGGGTCTGCCTCGTAGACCTGGAGGTTGCCCATTTTTGCATGGTAGGTGCAGAGTCCCCCTGGAAAGAGTAAAGAAGGAGTTGTTATGGGTTTGTAAGTAATAAATAGAGATTTAAGAGCAAAAGATTTGTAGCAAAAAGGGCCACATATCTCACCAAACACACACAACTTCTTGACAAAGTGCCAATTGTGCATTATTGTTGAAAAGTGACTGATTTTGTAAAAGCTTTATTGCTACAGTGAAGGAGCCCATTACTTTCTCCAAATGCAGGTGGAAATGGAACACTGCTACCAGAAAAGGGTGTAATCACAGCAAAGGAAGGGCAGTAGCAGAGCAAGGAAGGGAGAATAAGAAATAGTGTAGTGTGAACAAACCAGGACACGGATAGCACAGGCTACAAAGAAACCTGGATCACAAGCTTCCTGGACACAACAGGAGCTGTTGCCACAAGAATCCTGTTGTGTTGTGATGCCTCAGTTTCTGCATTCCTCAGTGACTTTTTCTTAGTTGCTTTCTGCCTTACTTATCCACCTAACAGCCTTTTCTCCTTGCCAGTCTTCTGCTCTGGTACTACTTCTGTTAAACTAGAAAACTCTGGTTCTGGTTGGTATTTTGGGGCCTTGGGGTTTTCTTTTGTTTGTTTGGAGGTTTTTGTTTGTTTTCTTTTTATAAGAGATCAGTAAAATCTGCCAGACCAATGCTCCTTTTCCCCCAACAAGCACACAGCACTCCCATCAGTCAGTCTGTCCCTTCCTAGTACAAAGCCCAGCCGGTACCTCTCAGCTGCCGGTCCCAGGTCCAGGTAGGATGTCTTGCCCGGACTTCATTAATGGAAAGAACCAGGACATTTGAGCACTGATTTATGTGTTCTTCACTGTCCCACACCACGTAAGGTTGCAGTTGCTGCCTGCTGATCTAGGAAAGACAAGCAAGAAAATGGGTTTCCCTCTGAATGCAACCCCATCTTCATTGCGCTCCCAGGCTGCAACTCATTGAAGTGACCTTATTCAGGACAGCACTTAAGCACAGCCTTTGTTGTAGAGGGATTGCAGTAAAGTGCTCTTTCAAGCACAGAACAGTCATTTGCTAAGATAAAGCCCTGGGGTATGCACTACATCACGTGCTGTTACTCGTGCTTATCAGCCCTGCGTACCTGCATCAGGCCGTACTTCTGCCGCCCCTGGTCCCAGCCGTTGTTGTCCAGGAGCAGGCCCACACGGCTCTCCTGGGACATGATGGCACCGATGAGCGCTGGGTCCAAGCACAGGTTTCTGGCTACTCTCTTAATTGGGACCTCGTACCTCCTCAGGCGCACAAGGTCTGCCTCGGCTGTCCTCCGTATCATGGCGTATCCTGCGGCGTGGGGAAAGGCAGACTTACACACACCCCTGCCCAAAGCCAGGGCTTCCCCCTTGAGCAGGTGTGTCAAAGGAGCAACTCAAGTTCCTAAGAAATTGCATCTACATCGAGTTGGGCAGTGGGCTGTAGGGATAAGCACAGCTCTATTGGCTCTGGACATGGCCAGGGAGCTGCTGTTCCAGCACCCAAAGATGACCAGGGAGGCTTCTTAGGAGGTGAAACCATACATGCATAGTCCTCTTCTTCTGCTGCACCTCTGGAGTCAGAAAAGTGAAGTTTCAAAATGGATTTGAAAAAATTGAGGGGTATGTTACTACTGACTGGCCACACTGCAGTAACAGCTGTGCACTATTTATAGAGGTCTTTTAAAGCAAATTTGGAATAGTTTGGAAACAAGCAAGCAAGTAAGTTCAGATCTATACTTGAACACCTGCAGTCAGGTGTCTGCCCTGGAAGAGCCTACACCCGAGGAGCATGGCAAAATCCCTGGAGAGATCAGCAGCATGAATGTGACATAGTCAGCTCTGTGGTGACACCAGGCAAGAAAGAGAGAAATGTGAAGGAGTTACTAAAAAGGAGTCACCCAGAGGTAGGATGGCTACATATCTAGGACTTTTCCCCCTGTAAAGTGTGGCTCTGGCAGGTCAGCACTGCCCAGCTCAGCCAACATGCCAGAACTCAGGACCTGGCTCTGTGTATCCTACCCTTGGAGCAAACAAGCCCTGGGGCTTTGTGAGGAGGCTGATGCTAAAGTCCTGGCTGATGAAGAAGCTGTTTTAACTGAAAAGGGGTGGTACTATTCCCCTTTGCTTTGAGGCTAAAGATCCTGACTGGGGAACATGAGGTTCATCCTTCCACTTCCCATCAGGTCTGGAGGCTTCACCTGCTGTTTCAGGAGAGGGGATGTTGCTTTCTTCCTATTGGCTAACTGAGTAGCTGCACTACATTTAATTTGGCAAAAACTGAAGGTAAGGCATCTCTCTGTCAGGTACAAACAGATTGACAGATCAAGCAGTGAATGATACATACCACAATCAGAGCCTCTTACGGGTGTACAGGAGATCGTGGGGGCTTGAAGAGCACTTATATCACCATAGCAACTGTAACTCACGGATGGAGCTGAAATATTAAATGGAGGTGTTTGAACACATGAGATCTCAGAGCAGTATTGTACAAGTGCTGCAAGTGCATACAAGTCAAGCATGAGAGAGTTGTCCAGACCTGCCACCCACATCCCCTTGTGCTGGCCCTGCTTGTACAGTTGCTACTGTTCTCCATCAGTAATGTTATCAAAGGCAGAGAACAGAAACTGGTTCTTTTCTAATTGAATATTGATGCAAATGCATCTAATGAGCATTTAGATGAATATACACCTGCCCTGTTAGGTCTAAAGGCTGCTGTGGGAGAGGAGAACCAGAGCCTCTGCACTTATTTCAGAGGGCTCTCCCTTTTGAATGCCCCCCAGTGCTCAGAACCACTCAGATGATGGCTGGTGGTGTCTGAGCACCCTGGCTGGGATTGTCTCCTGTGTCTCTCCATGACTCGGTGAGGAATTAATTCAGGAGAATGTTTGCTTTGGTCTGGGAAAATTACCCTGTTTCCTCAGTAATTGAGGAATAAATAGCCTCCATCAGACAGCTTGCCACTTTTGTGAGGCCATTTCTGAGCAGGCAGGAAGATTGGATAATGTTAGCTGGGAAAATCAAGAGGAGACATGTCTGTGACTCCCTTGGTTTCAGTCCCGTCCTCCAGATGTGCTGATTTAAAAGACACATGTGGGCAGCAAGCAGCCTCCTACAGCAGCTGAGGACCTTCAGCCAACAGGATGTTACAGAGCCATGCAGAAAGGGAGCCTCAGGCCTGACTGCACAACTCCTCTCCATGGTCCTTCTGCAAACAATTCCCAGTGTGCTTTTGACAGCAACCCAAACCCGTCTCACCGACAAGGGCTGAAAGACCCAGCAGCAGCAGTGCAGGGATCATGGTGATGGCTCTCCTCAGCTGTCCCAAGAGACCTGGAAACACAGTGGTTTGCAAAACATGAAGAAATTACTGCTGATTTTCAACAGAACTGTAGCAAAGTTGGCGTGCCAAAAGTTCCACCCTGAGGCACCAGACAGGGATGGCATTAGCTGAAGGGGGGTTGGGCAGCACAGGTACTTTCTCCCTTTGGGGAGATTGGGATCAGGAAGGTGCCTGTTGGCAGCCTGGATCAGGAGGGACCTTTTCAGCCTGTCAGTTCTCATTGCTTGCTCACATGGCCCCTCCTGAAGGCCCAGAGTCTCTTTACAATGAGCAGGTCTACTAGCTTTTCTTTAATTTTATAGGTGTTGGAAGTCTAATGTGCTACAAAGTGCACACAACCCCTGCTTCTCTGTTCAAAAAGTATTTTTTCCTGGCTTTTAGAAAATCTTGTTTTTAAAAGTGACCCTTAATACTCTGCTAAGAGTATTCAAGGCAATTCCAAGATTTATTCTTACACTTTTCTATGTGATATTGGCAGATAACCCCTTTAGTAATAAATGCATGTGTTATGCCTGGTAATAAAATTCCAAAATGTCATCAGATGATAGCTATCAAATGCAAAAAAATCGACTGTATTTGCCTTGCTGATGAACACATTTAAACTGAGCAGCTGTTGTGGCTTACAAATGTGGTTTTTTTTTCCCTAGAAGATTTCAAACAAAAAACACACCATGAGTCTTGTAGGCAATTAACACTAATCCTGTTAACACTTGAAAACACATTATCAGTTTTAATAGCATGTGACTCTAGCCTGCATTTCTACTGCAAACCAGATTATATGGAAGCAGAAACACAAATAATCCACCGGTATCATTGGAAAGACTCCCTTGTCCTGACTGAGCTTATTCAGGCCAGCAATGCCCACAGCCAGGTCAGGATACACTCAGTAGCTCCACTTGAGCTCTAACACTAAGGCTAAGTAATTACAAGCCCAGAGCCATACAGCTTGACCCAATACCTATGAATTCAATGGTAAATCCATCTGGATCCCTATTGAAAGCTACAGGATGTAGCTGTTTCCACATGCAGGAATTTTTTTTCTCTCTCATCACAAAAACTTCCCAGGTCTTATGTAGAAAAAGCATAGCAATCACAATATTGGAAAAATGCTAAATCAAACAAAATCAAGGCTTCTGGATCTAAATAAGTAATCTGTGAGTGAATTCAGACTCACCTGTATTCAGTTGTCCTTCCTCTGAGGCAGGTCACTTGATGACTTTTATATATATATGTAGGAAAAGGTATCCACCCTATGGGCTTTGGAATGTTAATTCCTACCTAGTGTGATGACTGTTTTAAAGTACAATAAGTAATATATATTAAGAGCTTAGAACTCCAGTGATTTCTTTCATCCAAAGATTTGCACAGGTGGTGGTTAGTCAGACTCAGGACAACTCTGTGAAAGGAAATAAACACTGGTTTTCCTCCATCAATAAGAATAATGATGCACAGTAAATGACTTGCAGAAACTATTGAAATGAATCAGTGGCAGAGGCCAGGCAAAAACCAGATCCCTGTGTAGTCCTCTCGTTGCTTTGCATGTAGGTATATTTCTGGAAGGATTGTTTTTGTCTTGTTTCCTCAGCGATTTCAGATATGCAAGCTTTTAATTAAGTATCATACTTCCATTTGAATTTTAACAAGGATAATTAAGGAAAATCATCCCACTGCCTCAGTGCTTACAACAAACCTAATTCAGGATGGGCAGTTGACTACTTCAAGAGCAGAGGCAGGGTCTGAGTTTCACATTTGTGGAGGCAGGAGGTTGCCGCAGAAATTGGGAGGAAGGAAACTGGTCTCTCAGCAGCTGATGTTAGTGGGGGCACACAGAGGGGCTCTGAAAGTTTTGCACTTTGCAGCCAAGACACTTCTCACTATCTAAAACATCTGAGTCGCTTTCAGAAGGAAAGACAGTCTGGGAGGCCAGTTCCATTTGCCATATTTTTCTCTTCCCAAGACTCTGCCCAGCATGCATGGAGGTTAGGAAGGCAAGATTTTCTTCTGGTAGCTTTCTCTTCATTATTTAATGCATCATGAATCCATCTATTCCCATTGCTCTTTTGGGACTGAGATGTGGCAGGTAGGAAATGCAGTTTTGGCCAGATACTAATTAATATGTTCAAAACCTGGCATTGTTACAGGAGGTTTAGCATAAGGGTGAGTCTCAAATATAGAACGCCTACTGAAACCTTCCCAAAGATTACAACAAGGCTAGACAATCATCCTTCATGTACAAACCTGATATCTCATTGTGGTATCTCAGACTAGACTATCACTTAATCCTTTTATTGAGATTTAACATTTTAAACAGCAGAAGGTAAAGTTTGACACAATGCAAGGTGCACATCTTTGTGGTGTTGTCATGGTTTACACATAGAAAATAGAAACACCACATGCACAGTGTGCTTTAATCCTTTCAAAGGAAATAGTGACTGATGAAATGCTGGAGGGGAGGAAAACCAGGTGAAATGATCTGGGAAAAGCTCATAGTGCACAGCTTGAGGGCAACAGACCCAGCAGATATATTCAATTATCCTCTACAGAACAAGACAATTTGTATTAGAAAGAGATGTATTCTCTCAAACAGTTTATAACAATTTAGTATTAACATCCAGGTATGCTTTTTAAAAACAGAATCATGTTAGTGACAAAAATCCAATGTTCCTCTTTCACTGAGCCTGTGTTCATGCTGATGACTTAAGACCTTTTTATGAGAAGTAGCCTCCAACCTTAGGTAAGTTTTATTTCCTAATGTGTTGTCCATTTGCTGATGGTCCTTAAGATAAAGTTTTCAATCTAAATACCATTTGTCTTTGCTACATATTTTTCTTTTTCATTTATTACCATGTAATCACATTTTTCTACATTTCACAGTAGTCACATGAATTCTTGATGCCTACCCTGCAATGCATTTCACCTTATGTACTCATTGAGTAGTGGATGTTATGTTTAAAACCAAGTATTTTTATCTGTGCTGCTATAAGCTCTTGGGTCCCTGGAACAGATTCCTTGTATTCATACAACTTCCACTGTAAGCCCAAATAAGAGGATATTTTTTCAGTAGTTATGGAATTTTTTTTGCTAAAATCCTCTTTAACCACACAAATTTTTCCAACTCCCTTTTAGGGTAAAAGCCAAAAACAAGCACTCTCTCTTGAAACATGTTCATGCTCTTATACACTGAACGGAGCAGGGCTCTCAGCCAGGGCATCACCATGTAACAAGAGCTGCAGGATGTTAGAAAACACCATCCTCTACTCAAAGGTCTTTGTGGGGCTGTAAACCCAGAGTGTAGGTGAGCCACTTAATGAGAGTGGGCTGCATTGTCACTAGCACAGCACATTTTTTCATTTTTATGATAGATTTAATTTGGAAAATTGCATCAGGGTACAGTGCCAATACCTATTCTCCTTGTGCTGGGTTTGGTCAGCACAGCGTGTGACTGGGAGGGAGGGGATGGAAAGTCAGGGAAAGAGGAGGAGTTCACTTAGGAAATGGTATCTGCATCTTCTTAAATTTAAGGAGCAGGAAAGGTTCCTGGTATTCTGTGCATCCTGGCATTAAGCTGCAGCCAGTGACCACAGACACGCTTTCTCTGTGGTCTGTCAATGAGCAGAGTGGGCAGAAAATGTTACCTGACAGAACAGTATCTTCCACTTGTCTTACATAAACCAGAAGGGACACCATTCCTGAGATCTAAAGGTTCCACCTTTACCAAGGTGGTACCAAGGTTCAGTACCAACAGTTCTTCCCTACTCACAGATTTTCACTTTATATCTTTTCCCCCTCATGCCAAAGTTTTTTCATTCCGCTTAAAGGAGAAGCGATCAAAATGGAGCATCATTTTGAAAAGCACGACATGCTGCACATTATTCTCCTTCAGGTTGCAGGTTATAGCATCACATGTCACTGGGTGGTGAGAATACCATCCAAAATTACTTGGAATGATACCCACATTAATTATTGTCTCCATTGTGAGTTTCGACTTGTTTCATAACATCGACAGGCAGATGAATTTCTCAGGTTGTTCCTTTTGTCTTGGATGTAATTATAGGTAACACCAGGTATTCTCAGACTTTGTAACTGCTTTATAGGGAAGCTGCCCATCACTGCTGACGTAGGTTGGATACCTACCACTAACTGGCCAGTTAAAGATGCATCTGTAGCATCATTTCAGACAAATCTTCTATGGTTGTCCTTCCCAGCTTTTCAAGGGACACACCCAGTTTAATAATTAAATTTCCATAGATTTTTGTTTTTTACATCTAGTATACCTGGAAGTAATCAAAGAATCATTTAGGTTGGGAAACACTTCTAAGATCATTGAGTCCACTGACCCAGCACTGCCAGTTCCACCAATAAACCACATCACTAAGCACCACATCTACACATCTTCAAAAGTCTTCAAACTTCAAACTAAGGAACTGAGGTTCTCAGTTTTCACTGTATTCAGAACTGAACAAGTGCTGAGGGTCCCAATATCTTCCTTTATTTTGCCTTTCTGAAGAATGCAGATGAGCATTCAAGTAACATCCCACTCTACATCTCTCCAGCCTTCACATAAAATAAGTAAGGCCAGAAATGTTTATGAGGGAGGAAGAAAAGTATTTTCCTTCTGTTCTCTAAAATGAGATTTTTAATTTCACTGTAGGAAAGGTGTTCCAGCAGAAAGGTCACTGGACTGAATCCTGTGAGAGTCCAGTTCACATTTCATCTTAAAGACAATCTATCACCTAAAGCAAGTCATTTGAAGTTTGAGCCAGGGTAGGGTCCTGCCTATGGTCAGGGCAATCCTTAGCACAAATATAGGCAGGGGGATGAATGGATTGAGAGCAGCCCTGAGAAGGACTTGGGGGTGTTGGTTGACAGGAAGCTCAGCATGACCCAGCCATGTGCACTCACAGACCAGAAAGGCAACTGTGTCTGGGCTGCACCAAAGTCAGTGTGGCCAGCAGGGTGAGGGAGGGGATTCTGCCCCTCCACTACAGACTCACGAGATCCCACCTGGAGCAACATGTTCACCTCTGGGCTCCCAACATAAGGATGTGCAACTGCTGGAGCAAGTTCAGAGGAGGGTCACCAAGGTGATCAGAGGGCTGGAGCATTTCTCCTATGAAGACAAGGCTGGGAGAGTTGGGATTGTACAGTCTGGGGAAGGGAATACTCTGGGGAGACCTTGTAGCACGTTCCAGTAGCTAGAGGGGGAAACAAGAGGGTTGTGGAGGCACTTTGTACAAGGGCATGAAGTGACAGGACAAGGGGGAATGGCTTCAAACTGACAGGGTAGGTTTGGATTTGATACAAGGAAAAAATTCTTTGTGTGAGACACTGAAAGAGGTTGCTCAGAGAAGTTGTGGGCGCTCCATCCCTGGAAGTGTTGAAGGCTACGTTGGCCAGGGCTTTGAGCAACCTGGTTTCATGGAAAATGTCCCTGCCCATTGGGGGTGGCACTAAGTGATGTTTAAGGTCCCTTCCAACCCAAACCATTCTGTGATTCAATGATAACTATTAAGAGCATTTTTGTATGCCTGGAATTAATGATACGAAGCATTGAGGACTGTTAACATTCTATAAAACAAACATGAAACAATTTCAGGCTTTTTTCTAGGGCAGTGCAATAACAAAAGAAATAATTATCAAGGAGGAAGTAGATCAGGAAAGTAATTAATGCTGTTCTGTGTCCTACAATCACCTGATTTTCATACAATGTCATCTCGGGAAAAGCCAATTGTTACTGAAGATTGCATGGTTTGCAAAGAAGGTAAATTAATTTTTAAACCTTTTTTTATGAGTCATGTGTTAAAAGTCATAGCACCAGGTGGGTGATGCTTGAACAGGCTGTGTTCCAAACTGCAAATTATATTAATACAGATTCAACACTGAGCTGACACAGCTACGTGGCTACTAGATCAGTGTTGATTTATTTTAGGCAGCTCAAGCCATGGCTGTAACAACTAATCAAAACCCAAAAAGTAGCTTTAGAATATGCATATTATAGAATTATGGGATCCCTAAGAGTAAGTTTTTTTAACTACTTCCTTTCAATCAACAAGCACCCAGTAACTCTCAGTGTACACACACTTAAAATTAATTCACCAAATTTGAACAAGGTATTTTTGGATGATGCTCTGGGGTCTTATGTGCTGCTTTAGCTAGTTTGATGTGTTACCTTAAATTGATGAAGAAGGTATAAATTTCCTTCTGTAGCATATGATACAGAATGGTGCTCTGCAGAAGGACAGGGAACAAGGAGCACCTGGCAGACCACAATGTCTTGGATCACCACAATCATATTGGACAGCTGAATGCTGAAGGCTCCAAAGCATCAGTCATCGAAGAACAAAAGATCAGAGTACACCTTTTTTTGTCAAATGTGGTGGAACCTATCTCTATTTATCCTTTGAATGTGGCTCAGGAGCAACATACCCCTCAGAACAGTTCCCAAGCAGTCTAGAGTAACATCCTTACCCTCGCCTTCTGATTCTTAGAGGCTTTTCTTCAACTCCCCACCTAACTCTCACTCTCAAACTGTCATATACAGCTGTTCTAAAGAGACAGACACATCAACCACTACTGACAGAGCTTTCCTTTCAAAAAGTGGGTTACACAGCTATTGTATATGCAATGAGTACAAAAGCTGTGTTATTTCTGCATCAGCTAGTGCTTGTTTTTGTGTATGTGAGAGATGAAGGGACAGCATCCCTCACCCTGGGTTGAGAACACCAACTTTGCTCTTATGAGGAAGACAAAGGGCTTGTCTTAGAAACTGTACTGGTCAAAGGCCAAACCTCTGTAGAAATTTCTGTAGAAAACCTTTAATTTTAGAATTTCTAGGTGGGGGACAGAAAAACGGGGATTACTTCTAACAGAGGACTTGAGAGCATCAATTCATCTTTTGAGTTGGCCTCTCTCCACTCCTGTGACACTTGCAGGTAGTCCAGCCTACAAATGGGGACTGAGAGCAACTACTCAGTTGTTGCCCTCTCCAGAATTTGTTTTTTACCCTGCCTCTTTCTGGGATCAGACTTCTTCACACTTCCCAGATCCTAAAGCTCAACTCATCACTTCACTTTGGGGTAGATTTCTTGAGTAGAAAAACAGGAAAACCCAGGATCAATAAGTGATCAAGGAGTATTCAGTCAAGTCCACATAACTCAGCATCAAGGGCTGAACAACAGAGATCCTGTTTGGTTGTTATTGCCTTCATACTTTTCTTTACTATTTCATACCAAGCATCAGGCACAGACTTAAGCACTAATCTTTATTGAACTTATATGCTAAGTTCAGGCAAAAGCCCCATCACTTCCAAAGCTATACCTGGACACTTCTCATCTCTTTGTTGTCTAACAACCCTTTTTTAATGGCTGACACATGCCAGACCAGGTACCACCTCGTGATTAGGCTCAGGAACCTCAGTCACTCACGTCCTCACGTATCTGATCCATCTGCTGTAAGCAATTAATCACATAAAACCTGTGTTCCTTCTGGATATTGCAAATCATCATCATCATCACCTCATCTATCAGCCATATGGCCAATAGATTGCTGTTGACAAAGTCAGTCGTTCTGCTTTTCAAGTCTGTACATCTGACATTTATTTGAGCTGGTGTTCTCTGTATTGTGACACTTCAAGCTTGCTGTCCCAGGTCTTATGATCATGGACAATTCATTAATTTAACCTGCACAGCAAAATCATTGAACTCTACCACAGAACAGTAATTTGTTCCTCGCTACTCAAACTAGATGAACTTCCCATCTTTTAAGAACTTCTAGGTTTCAACAAAAATAAAATTTTTGGGTTTGTTCATCTCAAAGTAATATGCAGAATGAAAATATAACCAAGAGATCTGTTCAGTAACAGTCTTAATGTTAATTCAAGACAGAATATGGAGAAAACAGACATGAAAGTAAAGACTTGAAGGAGCAAATCTATGAGATTGCTACTTCAAAATAAATTTAAACCTACAGTATGAACAGTCTCAACTTTCCTTGTTACCCATGGCAGGAGTGTCCCTGTCCATGGCAGGAGGGTTGGAACTAGATGATCTCTAAGGTCCCTTGCAATGCAGCCCATTCCATGAGCCTGATTCTACCCAAGCCACACATCCCTGCAAACTCCTTGTATCAACACTAGAGTATGTGTGGTCATGTTACAAGCCTGATGAAGGAAGAGGTCCCAGGAAGGATGAAGGAAGATTAACCTAGAAAAAAAGTCATCAGCTTGAAGTGACATGAAACCACAGACTCCAAGTAGGATTTGCACTGAGTTTGTAATGAGGCTATTCACGTGTGGAACTGAGTAACCTCCAACAGCACACCATGCTGGAATCCTGACAAGCCCACGTTTCCACACAGCACGCCCCTGCATTACAGGTGATTTTGTATTTCCACAGCTTATTCAAAACAATTAGGGCTCACTGATGAGTCCTGCAAAGACACTTGTAAAAATACTGTTGGAACATTGGTTTCCTGGATTTCATGCAACTGGATGAAGGAAAACAAAAAGAAAAAGGAGCACTTTCTAATGCATTTAAAGAGTTTGTGCATTAAAAAGGAGATCAATGCAAAACCTTTATGCTTCTCCTGGATGAACAGGCAGCTGTGTACATCTTAAGCTGACTGCATTCTCACAGTGATCCTGTATGTTAAGGCAGAATTGTACATCGCCTCTTAGAAATCTAGAAAGGGCTCACACAAACTTTCTGATGGACTTTATTAATAGAGAAATTAATCCACAGCACCTAGATCTCCTTCTCTGAAAGGATGCAGTAGTCAAAAGTAGAATTAAAATAATTTTATTTCAATGTACATGAACAGAAATAAAATATAATTTTTTAAACTTAAAGAGATATATTGCTGGGCTGGCCCAATCACAAGTGTTCTCTACTACAAGGCAGCAAGACTGGCTAGACCCACTTTACTGCTTTTTGGACCAACTGGATTCAAAATACCACCTCAAAAGAGTCCTTCAGCACAAAGCAAACTGGTTTTTTTTGCAAATGAATAGAAAACTCATCAACTGTTCACCTAGCCAGGAATTTTACATTGTGTCCAAGGAAGATCTCTCTTGAAAATTCTGAAGAACAGTACACAGTATGCGGCACTATAACTAAACTTAACAATCAAGGTTCCTCCCAAATACTTTTTGCTATTCTACTCTCTTGTACAAAGCATCTGCTATAAAATCCACACATTCACAACCACAGAATGATACAAACCCCTGAACAAGGCTGTTTTCAATATGCTTGTTGCTATGTGCTATTACCTGCTGTATCAGCTCTGACATGCAGCACTCGTAGATGGTAAAAGGGCATTTCTCTTGGCCATCTATTTCAGAATTTACAGAAGTTATGACTGGTTTTACAACTTATAATGCAATGCAGTTAATTTATTCAATGGCATGATATGGCACCATAATATAAGCATTTACTTGTTAAAATGCACAATTTCTTTACTAATAATTTTGTGGTGCTTTACTGATAATGTAAGTAATAATAAATTTAAAAAGATAACTGGAAGAGGAACTGATAGAGAACAATCTTTTTTTTTTAAAGTGTCTGTTACCTCCTTTAATAAGGAAAAACAGGAAAAAAAAACCTTTGTCAGATTCAATGAAAACAATAGGAAGCAGTTCCTCACACAACACAGTTAAACTGTAGCCTCCCTGACACATGATGTGGATGCCTGGATACTATGAGGATTTTAAGATATTTTTCTTCCATTATTTTAAGCAGCAAATGCTCTCAGATACAGCATTCCCCAAGTCATAGATTGCTTAGATTGTGGGGAAACTTTCTTATCTGGTCACCCTGTTTTCATTCTTCCTTGTGCATCTCCTTTTAGCCACTGAGACTGGATCCTGGGCCAGAGGGACCTTTGGTCTGACTTCATACAGCTGTTTCTAAGTTACTTCAAAACATTTCATAAACTTATATTTAAGACAAAGGGCTTAAGTTCATCATTTGCCATATCATTTAGTTCAAAGGACTGAGATTTCAAATTACAAATGACTTCCAAAAGAGGAAAAAAAATACTTAAGCTTTTTTCCTCTGTGACTCAGTTGTATAAAACTGTATAGAAAAATGAGAATTATGTGCAGATGTAATGAAAAGCAGTAAGCTTTATAAAAAACATTCTTAGAAATGTACCACGCATAAACAAAAGATGATTTACAAATATATTTAGCGGCTCTTCTAGTCATCATCAGAATCTGAATCATATATCTTTCCTCTGATGGTCTTCTTATCCAGCTTGGTAAAGCTTGTTCCATACTTCTTTTGACTTTGAAAAGGTGGCTCCATCAAGTTTCCACTGTAGGAAAAGGGTAAGACAAGTTGATTAAAGCCACATTCATACAGACAGTAAGCACCATCTCTAACGACCTGCTTCTCCAGGAAAACACAGTCTAAGAGAACACAATTCCTACTTCCTACAGCCACCCTAAGCAGTACTGTGGTGCTGCTAGCATAGCACAATCTGGTGAAAATGGCCTGGATAACTGGAGTTAAGATAGGAGTGTGAAAGTAAACAGCAGCTGAGAGTGGAGCTGTAGAGAAAACCAGAAAGGCTTTTCCTGCAAATGGATCATGCTAAAGACAACCATCTGTCAGATTAAACTGTAACCAGGGAATTACAGAGAGACTTTTCAAAACAAAGAAGCTAAAATGTTGTTAATGGGGACTTCAGAGTCAACACTGGGGTTTGCCAGAAGTATCCTTTTGCTATCTCTGCTCAGGCCAGACAGAACAGCTTCCCCACAGGACCACACTTCTTCTACAGGAGTATGGGGGAACTCACACCTCAGAGTGCCCCCATGATCCTGCAGGGGCTCTCTCACCAGCAGTGTCCATGGGAATGGACCTGTGCTCCCTGCTAGGAACAGCAGGTTTTCCAATAAAGCCCGAGCACCTCTTACAGCAGGGTTGCACAAGGAGGGGAATCCCCTCTGGCTGCTCAGAAAAGGGTGTACCCTGCTTTTGCTCACATGACCAGTGAGGGGTTTGCATCCAAGTGACAGTGACTGAGTGAGCAATTACAACAATTACAACCTCCTGGAATTAGCTTTAAAGGGGTGTTTAGGAATTTGTAGTTCTTCACAAAATGTTAATACTACTTTGCTGATATGAATCCTAAACATACAGTTCATTGACTGCTATTTAATTATATACGTCAATACACCACTTGAATCCTATTTTTGGGCAAATAATCTGACCTGAACAGTATTTCCCCTAAATAAAGTATATTATTTTATTTTATACCATCTGCTATCCTACAGGCTGAAGGAAAAGAACTGTTTCTAAGCTCTGAGGAGGCCATGCCCTTTTCAGGAACTCCAGAGAGTGGGATGTTACTTTCAGAGCAGTGTGGAAATGTGGCTCGCATTGCAAAGCCAGGGCCTGCCAAAATGAATGAAGAACAAAATTCCCCCACTCCACAAAGAGCTAAGAACAAATACACAGTATTAGCAGAGCCAAGCAGATGTAAATTTATGCCATAAGCCAATGTATCAATGTTTAGCAAATTCAGTGGTGCTTGATACAACTCCAGTGAAGGATCTTTCCCATAAAAGGCTGCTGCTGTCTAGAATATGCATCCAAGCTGTCTCTGCATATTTGCTTGTTACTGAACTGGGAAATGCCAGTCATTTTAAAATTATAAATTCCAGTCATTTCACCTCAAGTTCAACAGCTACTAAGCCAAATTGAACAGCAGTTTCTTTGGCTTTAAGATAGAATACTCTTACCAAACTTTTGCCTAATTGGACATTTACATAAATTCAAGTAATAAAAATTAAAATTAAAAAAGCACTAAAGACATTCAAAACAATAGAGCAAAATTAACCCAAAAAGACAGATGACAGTTGAGCCACATTGGAAAGCAAGGCAAAATTCTGGTAAATAATTCTCCTGTAAAGTTGGGCTGTTGTGGTGACAGATATATTCATTTACACTTCTTCAAATTATTTTCCATTTTCAGTACCGTTTGTTGAAGAAAAAAGTATATTCATGTATGTACCACTGACTAAGATGCAGTTTAAGGATGAGTTTTCTCTGCAGTGGATTAAAAACCCTCAGACTTCACTGCACTGCAACTGTGACATGAAGCATCTATAGCTGCTATAGGATTACATCAGATGCACGACTCTGAAGCTGCATCAGAGCATCACTGCTGCTCCATACACCTCACTACAAGAACTGAGTTTATTCTCTACAAAAAGGACCACTCAACACTCAATACAATGTCTCAGTACTTTGCCAAAGGGATTCTCTTGCTTCTCTTGATGAAGCACACAGATTAACTAACTAGGTTGAACTCTTACATGTCTTTTTTAGCGTACTACACATTGAAGTTACAACCTTTCAGATTCTCCTGTCTGCAAGCTCATTCTCTTTGCACTTTATCTGAAAATAAAAGAATCACAAAACACTAACCTACCTGTAATTAATTACATCTGCACAGCCTAATCTCCATTCTAGGGTTTCTGTAGTGAAGTCATCAGTGTTACCGAGGTCAGTAAAGCCCACGACGTAGTCTTGTGTTTTGCCATCTTTTATTAGTGCTAGAGTGGGAATTACTTTGATGCGCAGTCTCTCGCACAAGAAAGGAGATTTTTCAGCATTTAATTTCAAGAATTTTGTCTCAATGTGCTTTTTTGCCAGTACAGTCAAATGTCTGTCCATTATTTGGCACCTGTGGAAAAATTAACCCAAAATATATAAAGTGTTAGAATGAATAAGCTGAAGAATATGCATTTGAGAGAAAGTTTAAAAGGAGCAGTAAAGAGCCAGTTCTATCATGTTAATACTTGGACATGACCTTTGTAACTGAGAATTTAGTTTCAAGAGAAACTATGTTTCAGAGGTAGCTGGATTTAATGACCAGTAGAGGAACAGCCTGGAGCACCTTCACTGAACAATTATACCATCCCCTTCTCTAATTTCTTCCTAATTACTTTTCATACACTGAAAGCCTCGCTCTCATTTCTTGAGGCCTACACTTGATGACATTTCTTTCTGACTTCTATTGCTCCAGCTCTAGCTTCACTGCCTATCAACTGGAAAAAAATCACTATAGAAGATTTCTTCAGAGAAGTACTCTCAATGTGTTACAGTGTTTTGCATTTTTGCAGTCACTACCTTCTCAGCTGAAATGCAGTAACTCAGTGTAAGTGAAAAAAAAAAGAGATTTGCAGGCTCCTTTGCACAGTAGTGCTAAAGGCAGAAGTACTTTGCTTTTCTGTTCCCATGAAATAGGAGTGAGCATACAATTATTGTTTCTCAGCTATGGGACAGTGACATGAACTGCTCGAAATACTCATCAGATCACAGAGCTCTGTGGACTTGTCACCTGCACTCTCAGCTTTCTGGACTGTCTTCTCTAAGTGGTTTGGCTTAGCTGCATGAATACTTTGATGTGACTGTCCTTAAAGCTGAGAGGAGAGCTGAACAGAGCAAAAAGCTGGACTGGCAAAGATGAAACTAACTTGATGTGGTGGTTGGTAAACCCAACACATGAGCTTCAAGCTGTTTGTCAGCATGACACATTTTACAAAGCACTTTCTCAAAAGTTCCTTCTCCTGTCTGAGCCTACAGACTTTGCTGATTCAAGACACAAGAACTCAAACCTGTCATAAGCTACTTTATTTGCAGTCCTAAGCTACTTTATTTTCACCTTCTTGACTGAAAGCTAGCCAAATAGAACTGCTTTAAGCATTAAGGAAATGTAGGACACAGGTATCTCATTGCAAAATCCAGCCTTGACCTTCAATTTCTCACATGAGGCTGTTTCAGTTTATGTTCTATAAGCTCAGGAGAACATAACACCTTTGGGGGAAAAAAACCCCAATGAACCAAAACCAGGACAACTGGCTCCTCTTTCAATAAACTACTCTACTTTGCAACTGCATTTTAACAGAACACATTGAGAGAGACCCAGTGAGGAACAGCCTACAAGCCAGAACTTCTGAAATTCTTCCAAGAAGTGGGACATCTTAGTTTGGGTTGCTATTCTGAGTCAGCACATATTCTCAGATCTAGGTGTCTCACACTCTAAAAAACGTGTCAGAACCACACAGGCACAGGCACAAAGGGAAAGAAGCTGCAACTGATCCTTTCAAAGTAAAAGATTAAGTTTTCAAGATGCCTAGACAAGATTTTGGTTATGCTTTTATTTCTGTTTGCCAGAACCACAAGGAATACCTATATTTGGAATAACCAAAGCCATCTTTTGGAAATACTGCTCTTGTATGGTCTACACTGACAGATCTGCCTGCCTCAAACTAAATCAATAATGAAACAGAGCAGCCTCTCAAATACTGTCAAAGATGTTATAGATCTATGTTCTAATCAACTATGTACCAGAGTATTAACTCTTGTCAAATCACATTCAGATTGACTGTAGTGGAAAAAATACATTTAAAAAATCAAATGTCTTGAAAAGTGACTGAGATTTATACTGAAGCAATGTGAACACTTCTAAAAATGCCTGGTCATGTGTGAGACTTGAAAGAACAAAAGAACACATCTATTTTTGTAAACATCTTAAAACAAAAGGTTTCTTCAGCACAGCTTATTTACAATACCTGAATGTTGTATCTCTATAGAAATGGCAAACCACATTTTTACTTTCTTTGACTTCTTGGAAAAAGTCTCTCTCGCTTGGGATTTCTCTGTATTCTCCATGTCCTTTTGAAAGCCACTCCTTTTGGAAAACATAAAAGCAAATAATTAGTATGGAGGTTGCTAGTCCATCTGTTGTGCAAATGCTACAGCTTTTAGATACAGAAGAGGGGGCCTGCAGTGAAAACCCATTTCATACAGTAATGGAGAAACAAATTACTTCCTCCCCTTCAGTTTTATTTTGAAAATACATGGATAAGGCCACTCTGCTTATTTGGAAATACAAATCTTGCACAAAGCTACATAAATTTCTGCAATGCAGCCTCTGAGTAAGACAAGACTAGTTCAAAGAATACAACAAAAACTCTCAGTATTTGAAAATTGCCAATCGACAGCATGGGCTACTCTCTCTGAGATGTTTTTGTACACTCAAAGAACTCTTATCTTAAACTTAGTCAAGTCATTATGTGGATTTAATAAATTTATTTTAATATTTTACTCTGTGAAAAGAATTACTGAGAAAAAAAGCCTACCAACTCATCTGCAATAGATGATGTACACCTATCAAATAGACACTGAAGAGATCTTATCATGAACCAGGCTCACAGAAAACCATTCAGAAAACACATGTGCACCATTAGTCATAACACTGATGGAGAAACAAAATGTCACAAGCTAAAATTTAGAGGTAACTTCAAAAACTGTCTAAGTGTGCAAATACAGTTTCCTAAGAGCTAATTGTCCACATTTTCGACAAACACACTTAGAGAAAAACCCACAGCCTCTACATTACTAAAAGTTAATTGCAGTATATTGAAACAGGTACAGGCTAATCTAAATTATTAGAAGTAGTGCAGTATGACAAAAACTTTCATTTTCCAATGGGGGGAAAAATTAAGATAAATCACTGTTCTTAATTTTGCAGTTTTGTCTTAGGAAGGTAAAAGAAAAAAAAAGGTTTCCAAGAAGAGCTAATTGTCCACATTTTCGACAAACACACTTAGAGAAAAACCCACAGCCTCTACATTACTAAAAGTTAATTGCAGTATATTGAAACAGGTACAGGCTAATCTAAATTATTAGAAGTAGTGCAGTATGACAAAAACTTTCATTTTCCAATGGGGGGAAAAATTAAGATAAATCACTGTTCTTAATTTTGCAGTTTTGTCTTAGGAAGGTAAAAGAAAAAAAAAGGTTTCCAAGCAAACCAAAGATAACCTGTAAGCTAAATTAGGATAGAACAAAGAATCTCCTGAATATTGTACACATTAAAAATTCATGAGCATGTGAAGAAGTCATCATGATGCAAATCAAGAACTCACTTATCCCTCAATTGTGATTATGCATTAATTTCCCTCTCCACAGATTTATTCCAAAATAAAGTGACAGCACACTCCTTTTACCTAGCAGTATCCTACTTCACATTTGCATTTGAAAGTGTGTGACAACAGTGACTTAAGATCAAATGACATGAAAAAGTTTTTCCATGAGATCTATCACATGTTCACATCCAAGGACATCTAAGGGTTATGACATCTGAAAAAGGAAAACACTAGAATTAAATATAATCTGAACTTCTGAAGACAAGCCAATAGTGTACTACTTTCTCTGCTTCTGTGTTTACAGAACCAAAGCTGCTGGTGCTGCCTGTCCTCCAGCATTCCAGCCATTTCACTGCACTCCCATCTCAAAGTCTGGCATTAGCTTTTAAGGACTCCATCACAGCCAGAGCATCTCCTTGCAGCCAAGTCAATTCTCCCCCAACACAATCAATTTCTTGTTTAGTTTAGCTCAGATGGAATAAGCTAAGAAACCCAGAGCTTCCCTACTTGTAATTCAGGTCTCGCACCATATGTTACCAAAATTATGGTGTGAACTATGAACTATGGTGTAAACTTCAAAAAGAGCTCTGAGCAAGCATCAAGACCACCTCATTTGACATGAGGTATCAGGTCCCAAGGGAGAATTTCCTTCCTGTAAGAGGAAATGAGCAGTCAAAGACAACATTTCATTGGCTTAGGAGGAGTGTGACAAATGATTCCAGCCTAGGAACAGGGAAAAATCCCGTCTCACCCTTCCATTAAATACCTTAAGAGGTGGGCACACATCACTTACATGCTGTAAGTAACAATCCAGAAGCTTCAGAAGGAAGCTTCAGATGAAAGACACTTCAGAAGGAGCCTAAAGCCTTATGATTGGGTTGCCTACAGGACTTATGCTTCCAGACAGCAATGTTTACTGAACACAGACACACTCAAATCTCTGTATGAGACTGTTACCCTATCCTTATTGTAACAATTACAGACCTGCTTCTCTCCTCCTGTTAAAAAACACAAAGCATGCACACATGGACAGACATTTACTTTCCTGGAACATTTAAAATTCATAAGCACAGAAAGGAGAGAAAGAGGGGAAAAATCCACAAAAGCAACCAAACAATCCCAAAACACTTAGTTCACATACAGAATTTCCTAAGAGCTCCCAAAAAAGTCTGCTACACTCTACACATCAAGAGTCTGTACTACAGAAATTACTTGTTTCTGCTGCTGGCTCTTTCTTAGGGCCTCAAGCCTCCTCTGTTTAAGGCGTTCCAATTCATCTTCATCCATTTGGTCCAGCTTCTGTATTTCGGCATCCAGATGTTCTTCCACAACCTTGGTTGACTGAAGTATTTCATTCTCCAGAACTTTTTGGAGGAGATCAACAGAGGTATCAGCAGCCATCTTTAGCTGGAAAGTGGTCTCTTCAGAGCTGTGGAAACCGTGATACAAGGAATTAACATTTACACAAACAATTAATGTGATTAATCTAATCTCTCTTTGCCTGCAGTTCACACCACAGAAAAACAAAATGCTCTGCTATTTGAAGACAGGAGTAGTTTGTAGATAGTTATTTTCTTTACTGCAACCCACTTTGGAGAATACTTTCATGACCAACACAAATGGCAAAGATACAAGTCCCATTATTTCAATCTCACAGTAAGCTACTGAAAGTGCACAGGAATCTGAAACTGCTTATTAATACAAAGAGGAAAAATTCACTAGTTCCAAAAGGATGCTCATCCTGATGTACCAGATGTACCTACTTTAATAAATATTCTGAAAATAGAAGATTCAATTAGAAAGCTCCAAGCTGCTGGGAGGAGGTAGAAGACGCCTCAGAACAGGTCTAACACTCAGTATATAAGTTTGTGCCAGTAGTTTAAATGCAATTACTTTAAGCCACTCAGGCACATTAACATATTTAAATCTGAATTAACACTCCTCTCTTCAGCTACAAGAAAGACAAGGTGCTTGACAGCAAATGCTTTAGGCCAATACACTGTTTTAATTAGTTCCAGAAAATTGCTATTGCAAACAGCACCCTATGGCAGCCAGCAAGAGGATTTAAAAGCCACTACCTAATTGCTGTGTGAAGAAACACAGCCAAAATAATTTTTTGCAAAGTTCTCCCTGCCCAAACACAGCAGAAGACACAAAATACAAATCAGGGCGCACGAGGACCTGTGACAACACAATCGACTGTTGTCCCCAATAAACTTCCACTGCAGAAAATGACCAGTGACTGACAGTTTTGAAGGGGTGACAGTGCACAGTCACCCTACTCTGACTCTCAGCCTGCTGGCCACGGACCTGACGTGCTGAATTCG
>VZRX01011908.1:53894-147133 GCA_013398075.1 Notiomystis cincta
CGGCCTCATCGCAGGCGGGGCGCGCCAGGCCCGGCTCGGCCCGACCGTGCGTGTGTTTGTCCGTGAAGGGGCAGGCGGCTCGATTTCCAGCTGAAAAATAGCTGCCTGGTGCAATTGAAGTGGTTAAAATGTGGGTTTCTTAATTATTTTTTGTCTCTTACCGGGCGTCAGTGCTATAGATCGCTCTGTGACACTGATATCTACATGTTTCGTATGTTTGTTTAATAAGTACACATGGTGGATATTTTAGTGGTTGGAGGATAAGAGAGTCGCCTCTGTCGTTATATTCATATCGTCGTGGACAATGCCCTATCTGTGAACTTTTTTGTGTGGAAGAGTTTCCTATAAAGGCAACTGTATTAACCATATGGAATGCTGACCGAATGACTTTGTGTATATATGCACTAGCAGGAGAGAAAATGTGTTTTTACTTGTCACTATCAAGTAATAATGCAAAGAAACAATCAGCTTAGTATTTTTAATAATGACAGGTAGTTAAATGAAAACTGATGTCTTGAAACGTGTGTGAACTAGAAACTGCAACGTTTTCTTCCTTGAGCCATTAAGCGTTTCTCCTCTGGAAGTTCTCCCCGTGACAGCTGTTTCACAAAATACTATTTCATCTCTGAGAACTTCTTACTACTTAGGCATGTATTGATGCTTACTTAAGGCTGTTACTCTGTATCAGCTCAGCGTATAAACTGTTTCAGTTTCACCGATCCTTTCTGGGTAATAAATGTTTTCTCAGTGAGGTGTTTTCCTCATCATGACTGTTTTTCTGTTGCCTTTTGCTATGCCGTGTGTGTTGCTTTTTAGTGTCTGTTGTTATCAACTTGTTTCACGGGCTGTATTTCACAGGAGTGTCTTGGGAGCAGCTCTAGCGAGGAGGTGAGGTGAGTGTGGCTTGAGGAAGAAGAGGGAAGCGTTGGATATTTGTGCTCTGAAGGAAAGAAGACCTAGTGCTCATCTTTGTATGCAGTGTGGTAGATGCCAGATGTGTGGGAAAGCCTTTGGGTACTGCATCTCTGCCTCTCCAGGCTGTTTCAGGGGTAGTGGCTGGTGTGCAGGGAGCACTTCTGAGAGTCTAGGTGCCTCCTGGATTCTCTGTGTATCTCTGCACATATTTCTCTGTGTAAATTGCTGAGCACAGGCCTCTCTGGGATGCTACACACAAAATGTCGTTTGTGTCTAAAAATGGAAGCATACCTTAAAGTAAAAGTCAAGAATTTCTTCTTAGAATAGTTGAAAACTTGAGAGCCTGATGATTATTACTTCAGATCTAAATGTTGCAAGAAAGAAAGAGCAGCAGTGCAGTTAGAGCAGGGTGCTCCCTGTTGCCAAGTCCTAAGGTCAGTGGTTTCATTCTGTGGTGGTGGTGGTGGTGGTGAGCTGCTGCAGAGAGCTGTCAGCATCAGGTGTCCTTCACCGGGAGTGTGTGAGTGCTCATGGTTGTGGTTTCATCTTCCTTACTCGAGGATCCACTTGAGATCATTTTTATGTGCTTGCTACTGTGACTTTGCTCTTCACTGATTATTCCATGAAGCTCTGTGGTTAGCTGCCTCCATTGGTTAGCTCCACAGTACATCCAATAAGTGAAAGGCACTGTGTATTAAATACTATTTCTTTCTTGTTTGTTACCCCTGAAACCAATTTTGTTCAGCATCTCTCAAGTTGTAGGGCATCCTGGGCCCAGGCTGTAGAAGCCATCTCTGTTTATCTCATGCCTGTGCCTGGCTGTGTTCTGTCTCTTCCCTTCCCAAGGCCACTGCTCCCCTCCCAGGCCTGTCTTTCTCTACACTTCGTTATTGTTGTGGAGTTGTGGGTGTCTTACTCTGTGCAGTGACTGTTTGTCACTGACTCTATATGAAACTGTGTTTGCAGCATGCCCAGGTAAACAAAAGTAGAACCAACTAGGCATAGGCACCTGGTTAATTAGAGAAGTTGCTGTCACAGCTAAATCAAGGAACAGTTGCAGGCAGGTCAGAAGTTCACCCAAAGTAAGCCATGACAGGCTTTAGTCCCGAGGTCTTGCAGATGCAGGACTGAGCTTAGGAGTTGCTCCTCGTAGTGACAGCACTGTCAAGGGCTATGCAGTTGTATGGCAGTGAGAGGGATGGTGTGGAAGAGCAGTACAAACAGGCATGTGTCTGAGAAAAGGGGACAGGATGGTTAGACTGGGTGTGTTTTATAGCAGGGAGTGTGAGGGTGGAAGTGAGCATGGACCTGGAAGGCCAGTGATATTTTGGAGTAGGTGTTCTCTGTAGAGGTAACTTTCCTTTTTTGGTGCTCTTGGTTCTAGGCACCATCCTTGTGAATGTCAAGTTCCATTCTGAAAGAGAGGCTGCACTGCATGTTTGCATCTGTGGCTTGAATTTGGGGTTCCAAAATTCTCCATCAGTCTCCCCTCCATTTCTGGTAAAGTGAGACAGGAATGGCACTGTATAATCCAAGGCTTCCAGTTGGATTTTGCTTGCTGCATCTTCAGTTCTGTGCCATATACTGCCATGCTATTTATTTCCTCCTTTTCCTCTCTTTTTTCCCAACAGTTATGTTACAGGTACAATCTCTTATATCCTTTTTGGCTGCAGCTCCCAAAGTGTGTGGCAGCTCATGGGCACAACTTGTAGTGCAGAGGAAGCATGTGGGAAGATGCAGGTGGTTATGTTTGTGCTGTGAATATTTGTTTGAGAATTGATGTGATGACAGGAAGGAGATTTTCTGCTTGACACACTGAGACAAATTATGTAAGGTGCAAGTAATCTTTACTCTGCTTTTCTCCCCTCACTCCATAGCTTTGACTTCTGTAGCAGTTTCCTCCTCCCCTGTTTCTGCTGAGTAGGAGAGTGGTCATACCAATGAGTATTGATGTATGTCTGGGAAATGAGGGTGAGGATGAATTTTGTCCCTACATACTTGTACCCTGTTTCTATAACAAGATCCTGAGTGAGATCATAGCTGTGGTGAGCAGGAAAAGCCAGAACATTCAAGACTGTAGCCTGTTATGAATACAGATTGCTACCTGAACAGTACAAATCTGTTCATACTATACCAGCACCTCTGTTCTGCTCTTCTGGAGCTCTGTTGACTCTTGCTGCTTGATTGCTGTGCATCTGTCAATGAAGAACCTATTTATCTGGACTGGTCAGATACATGGTCACTTTGTGGTGTGTTAAGTGCTTCAGAAAGGTGGAGAGTGTCTTGGGTTGAAATGTCAAAATAGCTCCTAAGCCATAGGGAAGTTGCTTTAATTGTTTCCTCTTTGGAATTTTTCTGTTTGTGGTGATCGCTCATTTTCAAATGAAATTTCATAGCAAATATTTCAATAAAAATATGAGGTATCTGAGTTTTCAAGCCTTCCTAATTGAAGAGCTCTGATGTATAGTCTAGCTCCTTCTGGGAGGAGTGTTATGCTTTGGTTCTTTGATATGGTTGTAATGGCAGAAGGTATGTCAAGGTTCTATCCTACTGTCTTTGGAATTTACTTAGTTTTTTTTTTTCTTAATATGTGTGAAGAAAGGCTGCTATAAACTACAGAACTCTGCTTTGAATCTGAGCCTCAGATTGCTGCTGTAGATTTCCTAGTATGTGCTGGGTACTCTGTTACAGATTACTGCTTGCCTAGAGTGTGGATCTTTCCCTTTGATGGTGTTAGCTTTTCATGTGTTTTTCCTCTTCTCCCAGCTTTAAGTCACCTTCCTTTGCTCTTAATAGTTTTCCTTAGCTTCCAGTAGGTAGTATTTAGGTGTGTTTATTCTTCTGCCCTGTAATAGTGTGACCTGTTGCCTAGGCATTCCACTCTGATCATTCATGCTTGTTGCTTTACAAGTTACAAGTGCTGGCTGTGATTCTGCAGCCAAGAGTGAACACTGCTGCTAAAATATGACTTACAGTGCCCTTATTGATGCTGTGTATTGCTTTCTGTTCTACAAATTAAATCCCTGGTATTGTCTACTAGTCACTCTGTTTGGTTCCTTTTCTATTAGTGTGTTAAGTGAAATCTTCTTGATGTTGTGTAGGAAAGTTCTGTGAAGGTTAGAATGTAGTTTGGAAACATTCTGTACACCAGAGTGTCATTGTAAGTTATCTGCTTCTCAAAAATATTCCCACAAGCAAAGCTTTCTGCAGCTCCATCAAGGAGAACAGCTGATAAACCCTTGAAATCCCTGTTTTGCCAACCTCATTTGGAAGATGGAAGATTTTGTACTGAAAAATGGAATAAAATAATGCAAAATAAACTTGCCATTACAAAAATTTATTGTCCTGTTCTATGCAAATGGATGTTTCTGTTCCCTCCAAACCTATAGTTTTTAACACAGGCATTTTGTATTTTTAAGAAAACTATATATACTTGTTGGATTTTATTTTAAAACAAACCATCATTGTAAAAAGTCTATCAGGAGCTTGAAATATTTGTGGTAAGGGCAGCATAAACCAAAAAACACTGCACTACACTAAGAAGCAGCTTTTCTTGTGGAAATCTTTAGTCTTTTCATTATCTTCATGAAGGCATCTAAATCTCATGTGTAACTACTGCTTATGAAAAGAATGAAAATAGTACATTGCAAGCCATCAGGAATTGCAGAATCTGTTGTTTCAGTTCTCCGAAGACTTCTGAAAGTCTGAAATATGTTTCTTTAAATACAGGCTGTAAGACAAAGTATTGGTTTTAATTATAGTTAATGTAGGTGGGCATCATTTGCTCTTCAGGATTATAGGTAATGCAAAATGTAGTTCTGAAGTTGTTTTAAATGGTGTCTTTGTGATGTATTTTGATTTTATACAGTGAGATGTGTAGGATATGGAAGTTGTGAAACACTGAACTTGGTGGTAGTTTCTGTTATCTTTGCCCTATTTTTTAACAAAAAAAGCCCCCAAAATAACTTGCTCAGGGAAGACCGAATGCTATTTTTTACTTAGTGTTTCATAGTCCATGCTTTTAGTCATCTTACTCTCCTGAGATGTAAACACATGAACTGCACCTTGAAGAGCTGCTTTATTCCAGAGAGCTGTGTTGCCAGCTGCTGGCCATGACAGAAGCTCATTATCTTGAAGTTTTGCTATATCTTTGTTTATATGGGAATTTTAGGTTGTGGGGTTGTGGTGTGTGCTTCGTTTTTCCTTTGGTGATGTTTTATTTTTCTTCTTTTTTGGTTGGTTGTTCGTTTTTGGTTTTGTTGTTCTGTTTGGTTTTTTTTTAACAGGGTTATAGAAAGGAGACTTCTTATTTTTCTAGAATCTGTTTGGGTTAAAGGTGTAGGTCTCTATCTTTTTTTCAGAAGGTTTTGCTTAGCTGATAGTTATGCCACTCTTTTTCCTCAGCCAAACTTGAAAGAGAAGGCATGACTCTTTAATATTAATAATGGAATCATTGTCTTGGGAGCCTGAATGAAAAGCAATTACCCTTTTAGTCAGATTTTACTTCCTTGCTCTCTCATGTAATTAGGTAGCTTCACCAGCTTCCTTCATCTGTGAAAAATCATGAAGGTGTAGTTTCCTGTGAGACTCAGTTCAGTTGAGCTGTTGGGCATTTCAGACCCTGTGGTGTTACTCTTGTTGTCCCCAGCTGCCAGCTGTACCTGCTTCCATTGCAGTGCATTCAGTGCTTGTAGGCCCACAGTACAAATCAGGTGTGTGTTTTCATCTGCTGCCCAAAAAGAGTTTTCTGCAAGGTCTTGTGGCCACAGGATTGCTTGAGTTGATGAGGGGGAAACTGGCTGGGGATGGGCAAGGAGGCCAATTCTTCCCTCCCCTACACCATAGGAAGAGGCAAGAGGAGAGTGCTCTGTTTCTGGGGCTGTGATTTTAATTTTATTTCTTTAAGCACTCAGCAGCGGTGGTGAGTGACATAGCTGCTGCTCATATGGGCACTCCTTCATTTTCTGGGCTGAGGAAAGAGCACTGTTCATTCTTTCCTGCATTTCAAACTGTCTCAGTCATAAGTAAGATCAGTGTTTTCTGTGGAGGAAAAAACAAAACCAAAAAGAAGAAGCTTATGGTGTTGATGTACTTTGATAGGCCAAAATGAGAAAAAGGCCAGGGCTTTGTTTTCATGTTTTAAATAGCCTTGCTGAGCCAGCAGATGCCTGCATTTTTCATTTCATAACCCACTTAAAGAACAAGTTGGTGATGTGGGGTTTTGAACAATTAAATGGTTACTTCCAAANTTGCTCTCTCATGTAATTAGGTAGCTTCACCAGCTTCCTTCATCTGTGAAAAATCATGAAGGTGTAGTTTCCTGTGAGACTCAGTTCAGTTGAGCTGTTGGGCATTTCAGACCCTGTGGTGTTACTCTTGTTGTCCCCAGCTGCCAGCTGTACCTGCTTCCATTGCAGTGCATTCAGTGCTTGTAGGCCCACAGTACAAATCAGGTGTGTGTTTTCATCTGCTGCCCAAAAAGAGTTTTCTGCAAGGTCTTGTGGCCACAGGATTGCTTGAGTTGATGAGGGGGAAACTGGCTGGGGATGGGCAAGGAAGCCAATTCTTCCCTCCCCTACACCATAGCTTGAGGAAGAGGCAAGAGGAGAGTGCTCTGTTTCTGGGGCTGTGATTTTAATTTTATTTCTTTAAGCACTCAGCAGCGGTGGTGAGTGACATAGCTGCTGCTCATATGGGCACTCCTTCATTTTCTGGGCTGAGGAAAGAGCACTGTTCATTCTTTCCTGCATTTCAAACTGTCTCAGTCATAAGTAAGATCAGTGTTTTCTGTGGAGGAAAAAACAAAACCAAAAAGAAGAAGCTTATGGTGTTGATGTACTTTGATAGGCCAAAATGAGAAAAAGGCCAGGGCTTTGTTTTCATGTTTTAAATAGCCTTGCTGAGCCAGCAGATGCCTGCATTTTTCATTTCATAACCCACTTAAAGAACAAGTTGGTGATGTGGGGTTTTGAACAATTAAATGGTTACTTCCAAAGTGGCTTATATTTTGGCACAGTTTAAACCAGTTGCTCTAGAAGAACTTGAACTGGCATTCAGTCTTTCAATCAATCTCAACATTACAGGGGAAAAAAGCTACAAGTGTCATTCAGCATTGGTAACTTGCTGGTTTTGGATAATCTTGTGTTTAGAAATTCATCTTATTACAGGGCTTATGGCTCAGATATGTGGAGGTTGGGTAAGGTGCTCTAGGGAAATAATGATAAAGATCTGTCTAAAGGTATTAGTTTTCCTTGGTCTAAAACTACTGCAAAATGAAACATGGAAAGAGATGGTTCAGCTTCTCTTCAGCCTTTCTGAAGGTCAAGGACTTTATTTCTTAAGCAAAAGAAAATTACTTAATGAGAGTGGATGTTCATTTGAGGGTGGTTAGAAGAGCTGGTGTCATGTAACTGATGAAATATCTCCAAGGTTGCCTCAGCAAAAATGAGTCTTCTGATTATGCAGGAATGTGGGCAGAGAGTTCACAGCAATGATGCAACTTTCTTGCTGTGTCAACTTGCTGACTCTTCTGCCCCTTGCACATGAAAGTTTGGTTTCTTTGTTTCAGTCTGTTTTTAGTTGAACAGTGTTTTCTTACATTCAGCTTCACCTTTACAGAGACAGCTGAAAACCAGTCCTAAGTAAAAGATTTTTTGCGTGATTTGAGTTAGCACGTTAACTGTAAGATGAATGCAAGCATAAGTAATCGTGTTTGTGTCACTCAGTGCAGTGGATCAAAAAGTCCTTGTAATCTTTTAGTCTGTGTGTACACTTTAGTTTTGGTTTCAGCAGGACAGTGTTTTCCTGACGACTTTGTTTGCAAAGCTGGAAGTTGAATTTCCAGTAGTTTAGGGCTTGTCTCATTTTAAGCTGAATTTTTCCATTTAATTTCTGCAGTTTCATTTACCCAATTTCAATAGAGTCAAATTGATATGAATGAGGGCAACTGAGCTCCTTTGTATAATCCTATTGCTGCACTCTTTCAGTTCATGAATGGATTAGTAGTTTTTCTTTGCCCTTTATCTCACTGCTGCCTAGTCAGGATGCCATCTCTGTCACGTGTAGCTGCATGGTGCCTGTTTATAAAGGAATTTTCCCTGTGTTTGGGGATATGTATTGTAGGTACTGTAATAAGTGTACTGGAAGTCCTAATTGTGTATGGTCTTAAGAAAGCAGAGGAGGAAAACAAGCGTGTTTGCTGGTGGTCTTGCTAACAGAATGACGCTTGTCTGTTATTAGAGAGTCTGAAATGCTGTTGGTCAATTGCCTTTCCTTCACTAGAACCGGCACGGAAAGCTGGAGGAGCTTGTTTGGAAGGAAGGGCAATTATGTGTTTTAGCTACAGAAGTTCACTGAGCAAAGAAAAATGATAAAAGCTTATTAACTCTTATTTCAATAGCTGTAGTGCTGTCTTCCTGCATTTGGCTTAGTTTTCCTGGGCACTGCTGAGGAAGTCTTTCAAATTTCCATGCCCAGATTTGTCTGTTACAGAGTTTATATTGCAGGCAGTACCTATCCTTAGTATGGCAGGTTCACACTATGAAAAATCCTTAATGATGAATATAATAACTATGTCAGTACTTGAAGTAAGTTTTTAACCTTAGAGAGAAGTGATAAATAGTTAAAGTGTACTTGTAACTGTTCTGACGTACTTTATTTTAGGGAGCATTGGTTTTTTTTGTGTTATTTGAGAATTGTAAGTTAAAATCTTGATTTGGAACATGAAACCTTATGTTCTAGTGAGTGGTGCAGTGATGAACACCTGTAATGCTGTAAAATAAAAGAAATGGTGGAACTTCAAAATTTAAAAATACATTTTGCTAATTGTGAAAAAATATTAGAAACTGTGAATTTCATTATGTGAGAGTATTTTTTTTTTTTTAAAGCAAAAAGCATGCCTGTAAAAGACTAAAGTAAGCCCTAAAATGTGCAAACTAGGATTAATGTAAATTTCAGCATCTCTAAATCAGAGTTTGTGTTACGGTCAACTCTGGTCTCCAGATGGCTTCCACAGGGAATTTCTAGGTTCTGGCTGTTGCAGGCCATTGCATCAGAAAAAGAACTTGATCCAAAACTGTGCTTGTTTCTCATGTTTTAAAAAAACCAAACACCCCCTCAAATAAAATAAGCCCAACACATTAAGGTGTTTTTAGTATTTTTTGACTGATGCGACGTAATAGCTGAGGGGTTGGTTTGTTTGTTTTAAAGTGTGTTTCTAGGCTTAAATACTGTTTCCTTGATGTAATAGCAAGAGAAACACAGCAGAGATTTTTTTTTCCCTCCTGCAGACTGTGCATCTATCAGTCACAAGATTTTTTTCACTTTTCTGACTCAATAGCTTGCAACTGTGTGGGATCTTATAAATAGCAGAGCTACTGGTTGTCTTTGTACATCTGACTGAGCAGCGGTAGGTGACAGCTCTTTTATTTCCTAGCTGTTTTAATCTTCACACTGGAAGAAATTTCATACTTTCATACTTACAGGCAGGATTTGGAATTGTAGCTTTAGTTGTTGTTGAACATTTTTGTTTAACATGGAATATGAGCAACTGAGGTTGTGTTTTGGGTATCACTTTCTGTTACTGGCCTGATTTGATGCTTTCTTTGTGTGAGAGATGTTACTGAACTTCCTCTGTTGCCCTTGTCTCTCTTAAAAGTCTCCAAACACTTACTTGGAATGGTGTGGATATATTTGGTCCTGGTTTGGTACAGAATGTTGAGTTACACAGCATTTAACTTGTGATGCAGTGAATATTCAGGAATCTATCCTTAAGTGGCTTTTCTCATGTAATAGAGGTTTTCATTAGTCTGTGCAGACAACTTGTACTGAAACCCTTTTGGGAAACAGTTGAGTCCTTAATGTAATTTCTAGGGCATTAAGGTAAATATTTTTCCAGTATAAAGTATGTAAATATTTCTATGTGCTATTTTAAAGATTTACAGTACTGTAATCCTGCTTAAATGGCAAAAGGCAGTGAAATTATGTAGGGGAAATGTCAAGCACTTTTTCTGTTTGATTAGTGATGGAATTCTAAAGAAAAATTATTTTGTTTAATATCTGAAATATAGTGATCTCTGTATACATGTTATTGATTACTGCACTCTCCTTTAATTAATGTGACTTGTCTTTCCTCACTGCAGAGTTTTTCCCTATCTCAGGCACAGACCTCTGTGGAAAAATGTCTGCAGCCATTTTTTTTTTAAAATTGCTTGTTTACATTCAGTGAAGTATACACACACCTAATTCCTGCTGTAATTTAATGCATTAAAATGCTGTTTTAGCAATATCAAAACTCTTTTTTTATCTGACAGCAAAAATAAAGGCTGGAATCAAAGTATGTGAATAACAGAGGTGGCTTAGGCTTCACATGTGAAATAAAGACAAAAGAAAATCAGGGAAGTAACTCCTCAGCAGTGCAGTAGCACTTTGTTTTTCATTTTGACACTTCCCAGATCTCCTTGAGCCTCTTGTGTTGGGGAAATGTGGGGTTATTTTTTTAGTGCAAAGCATTATAAGCTTGAATGGTGTAGAGTAGTGAGGCTGTGAAATCTTTATAAAAAGTCTTCATGCAAAAGCAGTTTGAGGTAAAAATTGAAAACCGCATGAGCATTCTGGTCCTTTCAGGTTCCTGTATCAGGCCCTCCTAGGGTTGGACCCTAGAAAAGGCTGAATGGAGGTCTTTTGGAGATCTTGGAGAAGGTGGTTCCTGAAAGAAAGTTTTGGGTTCTAAAACGTGTGTTGAGGGACTGCTTAAAAGCCTTTACAGGAAAAAGTTCTATGATGTATCTCAATGTTGTGTATCTAAATGTAGTGGGTTCCTTATAAGAAGGAATAAGAATCTCCCAGGACTGGGGGGAGCACCTTTTTAATTTTCTTTACAACTTTCTTATGAAATCCTAGTGGAATATTATTAGAGTTTTAAAAAGTAAGGAAGTTCAAGGTCAGTATGGGAATAAACTTGTAGTAATGGAAGCCAGTGTTTGAATTCCTTGGCTTTCCAATGATATTCTTACTTGTCAGTTCTTATGAATTATAGCTGTGTATATAATTGCATGCAGCCTTAATTTTATTTCTTACTTCATTGAGGCTCAAATATTTGAAGCTTGCTCTCACTTCTTAGTAAATGGAAGTGTAGTGGAAAGTATAGAGTTTGGTTTGTTGGTTGGTTTGTTTATTTTTTTGGTCAGAAACCACTGACCATTTTTTTTTCAGAAACTAAGCAGTGGAAGCCAAATTTGGAGAGGCTTTTCTATCGATGCTGCTATTGTGACAGCTGGACAGTCTTTATTATTATTATTATTCCTTAAACTGTTCTTGCTGGTGGGTGTTACAGCTTAATGTCTGTCAGATAGTTTTTTTTCAATATTTGAGATTTTTTTTTTTTCCTTAAAGAAGTTTTCTTCTTCAAAGTTCAGCTGAAGTGAGTTGATTTAACAGCAAATAAACCCTTACCCCCTTAAAGCCTGTACCCTAGAAAACATGAGGTACCACCAGAATCTTCTTGCTTGTAGCAAAAAACCCCATGTGTTTTATGTTTGGGTAAAACTTTCTGCTAAACTGTATTGTGAAAAGTCAGCCTTGATAATATGCATGTAAAATATGAGCAGTTTAAAGGCCTGCTGCTTTAGTATCTGAACAACCACATGGTTAAGAAGATCCTGGGGTAATGGGAGCACTACAGCCTTGGAAGAAGTGGTAGTAGTATTTTGGTGTTTTCAAACTACTTCAAGCTTGGATATGATTCAGTCTTCTCCGTTAACGCCTAGAGGAAAAGGAGGTAAGCAAATGTGCTTAATAAACTTGATATTCAGCAGCTAATGCAAAAAGAAATTTGAGGGCCTATGTGGAGACCTGGGTACAGTGCAGCTAGCCTGACATTAGGGCTTTAATTCTAGGTATAGAAGTGAGTGGCATTTTTATTTCAGCTGTTATCCCTGGTATGCAGCCACTTAAACTGTATATAAAAATGGCTCTATAATTGCTGAAACATCACATCATCTTAGGTGAGAATGGCCAAAATGTGTATTTTTTTTCTTGAGGGAGGTGAGGATTACTTTAGAGATCTTGCATTAATCCATTTCTTTTGACAAATTAGAAATCAAGTCAGCACATGGAGGAGTATTGCTAGGCGTATGTTTGGTGTTTTTTCTTCTCTTGACTAAAAGTATCTGTGGTGATTCAGGTGCTGTACAGTGAGGTACTTTGTTGTGCTGCTTCTTATTTGGTTTATTCAGTCTGTCCAGTAGAAAAGATAAGATCTTAGAAATACAAATAATCAATCTTGGCCTTTAAATAAAGGAAGTACTTTGTTGCTTAGTTGTGCTGTTGTCACATATGGACAGTGTTTGGTGACTTGCATATTCCCAATATGTGGGATAAAATATTTGTTAGTGTCAGCATTCACTTGCAGAAGAATCCAGCCCTTCCTTTTTGCAAAGAGAACTGCAACCTAGACTTACTGAATTTTAGAATCTGTAACTGAATAATTAAATACTTGTTTTTCTTTATTAAGATTCAGCTTCTGGGCTCATAAATTGACAAGACTGAAGCTCTGGTAGTTTAGATTTTGCTGATATCTTGAAAGTCCTGAAGCTGGAAGAAATTTATTTCCCTTATTTTCTGGATATAGTTTTGGGTATTTGGTGAGTCAGCCTTTGGCTAATTTGTCCTGAGAGTGTGATAATAAATGAGACAGCGAAATTGTAAAAGAACAGTTTTCTACCCAGTTATCCAAGAGGGAGTTCAATGAAATATTAACAACTTGTTGATTAAATGAGTTTTGAAACTGCAAGTTGTGATAAAAGTAGCATCAGACCAGTTTTGATCTGAGTAGCAAAGCTCTAAGTCTGAAGCACAGAATAAGTGTCCTTTTTTACAATTGTACTGTGGGTGTGATTAGGTGGTAGAATGTTGGACAAAAACTTCATTTGGCTTTCTTTAGGCCTCAGAGAGGTAATACTAAGGCAAGTGGTACAAATGCTTGCCAGCTGCTTTAAAGTCTGGCTTGGGGCTGAGCTCTGTTCATCCGTGGGACTTCTGGAAAGATAATAAAATTTTCAGTCTGACAGCAAAGAATAGGCAACTGTTAGGAGTTGGAAGCTGTAAAGAACTTCCACTTATTTGTTAAATAAAAATAGGGTAGTTTTTTGTTTGCTAAAGGGTGTTTGAAAGAGCAGATAAATATCTCTCAGTAGGGTCCACTGTTTGTGAATTTGTGCTTCATTTTTACACTTTAATTGTGGTGGCTGCTTTTCTATCAATGACGCCTGTGATTTGAAGGGCCAAACAACTTATCTTTTGGAGGAATTAAGTCAAACAGTCTCGTTACATTCTTCCAAGAAGTTACATCAAATTGCACAGCTAAACTTTTAAAGTCAGTGTTGCAAGAACTGAATGTGTTTTATTGTTCCACCTCCCTTCAAGCAGACCACACGTGTGAAGGTTTTTCCCTTCCCTTCCTACTGAGTGGAATAAGGTAGCAGTGCATAATCGTTTGTTAAATGTGGAGTATTTTTTCCTGCAATGTATGTTTTTGATTGATTTTGCACTGTTTTATTCACATGGCTTCTGTTTATGTAAACTTGACGTTTGAACTTGTGGTAATCCAGCTTTCCTTCTTCATTTTAGTGCAAAAGATGATATTGATATTGATGCCCTTGCTGCTGAGATAGAAGGTGCAGGAGCTGCAAAGGATCAAGAGCCTCAGAAATCCAAAGGCAAAAAGAAAAAAGAGAAGAAGAAACAAGATTTTGAGTAAGTTTGGGTGATTTTCCATCTGCCTGATCTTATTCCATTATCCAAAAATGCAGTTACTTAAGTGCCCTCACTTCTTTCTTATTTTAGTGAAGATGATATCCTGAAGGAGCTGGAGGAACTGTCAATAGAGGCGCAAGGAGGGAAAGTTGACAGGGAACAACCTGCTACAGGAAAGGTGAACACTGAGAGGGAGGTGGGCTTTTTAATAGGAAACAGTTAAAATGAGACACTTCTGTCCCAGAGAACTTCTAGTGATGCAGTGTAGTTGGAGAGCCTATGTGAAACGTGCAGCTATCATGTTCTTTTAATTATATTTGATCATATTTTCATAGTAAAGTCAATCATGAAAAAAGTCACATCTTCATGCTGATGATTATTCAAGGCAAATCAGAATAAATCTTGATTGTGGGCAGAAGTAAGGTACACTTCAGTTGCTTTCAAACTTTGTCTTCAATAAGAGAGATTTCTCTTGATGTATCTCAGTGCTACTTCTTATCATGGTGGCAAGTCATTTTTCATGGCTGATTATTGAATTGTTTAATTACCAGGTTGAAAATGACAATGAAGAAAGCATATCAAAACAAGATAAAAAAAGGAAAGGAAAGAATAAAAAAGCCAGTCTGGAAAATGACTATGACAGTGAGGAAGTGGAAGATAAAGATAAAAAATCTAAAAAAACTCAGAAAGCAAAACAAGACATGCTTTCTGGCAGTGATGATGATGATCATGAGACACATCTTAAGAAAAGCAAAGGGAAAACTCAGAAGTCAAATAAAAAACACGATTTGTCAGAAGAAGATGAAACTAGTATTAAGAAAAGCAAAGAGCGTGGGGGAGGAGTGTCTACAGGTGAGAGTGGTGATGAATCAGATGACGTCTCCCAATCTAGAAAAGGACAAAAGAAAAACCAGAAGTCGAAGTCTGCTCCTGCTGCTGAAAGTGGGGATGATGAAGAAGAACCTTCATTCAAAGTAAAAACAGTGGCTCAGAAGAAGGCAGAAAAAAAAGAACGCGAAAGAAAAAAACGTGAAGAAGAAAAAGCCAAATTGAGGAAGCAGAAAGAGAAGGAAGAATTAGAAGGTGGTAAAGAGCCAGCAAAGCCAAAGGAATCCCAAAAAAAAGCTGAAGAGAAGGCTTCTCCCGAAGTTACAGCAGTCCCTGGCCCTGGGGAAAAAGGAGAGACTGCTGCAGGAGCAGAAGGTTTGTAACATGGTTTCTAAAACTGTAATTTAAATACTGTAGTTTTTTAAGGCCAGAGAGATGCCAGGCATTGAGGATAATTTGTTGGTTTGTTTTGAATTGTGGATACTAAAAATTTGGTAGCCTTGTCTGCCTCTCTGTGTTGGCTCACAGGTGGCTGTGTGTTCTGGCCTGTAGTTTGTTCAGGTACATGGGAAGACAAACCAGATGGTGAATTCTCATTACAGTGTATGATTACTGTTCTGTATTGCTGGAGTACTTTTTCACTTCCCTGTTATTCTGATACTTTAAGACTTCAGGTCATGACTTAAGAGACAGTTTTATTGTTTTCATTATGAAATGTTTATGTAGAAGCCAGTGAATATATTCCTCATTTGATGTTATTTATCATATTTGAAACATAAATTGTACTTAGAGTATCTTTGAAATTTCTGGGCTCTTTGAATGTATGCCTCTTCTTTCTGTAGCTGATGACAATGAGGGGGACAAAAAGAAAAAAGAGAAGAAAAAAAAGAAAGGTGAGAAAGAAGAAAAAGAGAAAGAGAAGAAGAAGGGTCCCAGTAAAGCCACAGTTAAAGCCATGCAAGAGGCCTTGGCTAAAATGAAAGAGGAGGAGGAAAGGGCAAAAAGAGAGGAGGAAGAACGCATAAGACGACTGGAGGAACTTGAAGCAAAGCGCAAGGAGGAGGTACTGTGTGTCTCACTTCGAGGATAAAATAAGGGAGAGAGTAACATTAATCTGTCTGCTTGCTGGTGTAGTCGCTGAATTAATCCTTAATATGTTTCTTGTAAACAGAATATACTTGGGCAGCTTTTGTGAAGAGCATGGTTTAGTGTTTCTGCATGCTTCTTTATCTTTTTCTAGGAACGATTAGAGCAAGAGAGGAAAGAAAGAAAGAAACAGAAGGAAAAAGAGAGGAAGGAGCGTTTGAAGAAGGAGGGAAAGCTTTTAACAAAAGCTCAACGAGAAGCCAGAGCCAGAGCGGAGGCTACTCTTAAACTACTCCAAGCTCAGGGTAAGCAGTGAAGTTTAATAATAATTCAAACCAAACCAAAAAACCCAACCAACCTTTATATCTGTTATTGCTCTGTGTTAAGTTTTCCTGTCTGGAGCTAGGAGGGCAAGTACTGAGTGATTCCATGTAAAGCTGCTCTGTTGTGATGAAAGGCAGGGTGTNGAGGAAGGAGCGTTTGAAGAAGGAGGGAAAGCTTTTAACAAAAGCTCAACGAGAAGCCAGAGCCAGAGCGGAGGCTACTCTTAAACTACTCCAAGCTCAGGGTAAGCAGTGAAGTTTAATAATAATTCAAACCAAACCAAAAAACCCAACCAACCTTTATATCTGTTATTGCTCTGTGTTAAGTTTTCCTGTCTGGAGCTAGGAGGGCAAGTACTGAGTGATTCCATGTAAAGCTGCTCTGTTGTCATGGAAGGCAGTGTGTGCCCTCCCTTCCCCTTTAGTTTTTAAGTAGGTTTAAGTGTCTGTATTTTTATATTACACTTTGAATATCCAGCTTTTTCATACAGTCTACTTGCAGTTTAAAGATGTTAATTATGGAACTTAGGAAAAAGCACTTGAAGAAGTGATGTAGTCTAAAGGCCAGGAAAAGCAGATAGGCTGTGCTGAAGGTCTTGTAAGACCAGTGATCTGGATTTTGTGGAATTAATTCACATGCTCAGTTAGGCAAGTGCATTGTTTTACTTCAAAAACAATGGGAGAAGTCCATGGGGAAGATATGTTTTTCTCTGGGATTTGCAGCTTTCCTGCTTTTCTGTGAAATATAATCTGTCTCCAATGGAGTGAAGTAAATTTGTCCAATATGTTGTAAGTAAAATGTCCTAAATTGTTCTTGGTAACTGGTTTGTGACTAAAAAAAGAAAGTAAATTGTGAGTGTTGAGTGTATTTGTAGAGTACACTATCTGATACTTTACTGGATGTATAAATGTAGGAATCTTTGTAGCTCTTAAACATACATAAAGGCTATTTCTCCTTGGTCATTGCTGTAGCTATTAGAATCTTTCTATTTATGTGCTCCTACAACTGGATTTTTGCAAATCTGCAATATAAATCACTCAGTACCTGAAAAAAATTTTAATGTGCAGCAGTAACTCAGCTTTTAATTTGTCTTTGCACCAAACTTCTGTTTTGGAGTGAATCCCTTCATACCTTACAGAACTGACTTCCTGGTGAGGCAAATATGAAGCTGGTGAATTGAACCTGGCATTATTTTAATACCTGAAACCATCAGTGTTGTAAAATAAAAAAAAAAACAAAAAAAAAAGGCAATAACAAACCAAAACCCCAAACAAACAAACACAAACCTCCCAAACATGGAGCACAAGGGAAAATGCTATCTGGTGAACAACCTTAAGCATTTAAGAAGAGTTGTGACTCTGAACTACTCCAAACTTTCTGAAACTAGGACCATTGGCAGAGAGGTTTTAAGTGAGTTATTGCATAGCAGACCTTAAATCGTTAAGCCTGAGGTATGTGTTCATGACATTCTATGTAGGTTTGTGATAACTTCAAACCTGCAGTTGTAGAATCCAGTTGGATTTATTGTTTATTTCTTCATTGCCATCACCTTCCTCCAGTTATCAGACTTCTTTTTGAGAGCAATCAGGAGTATCTGAAGAACTATACTTCCCTCAAGTTTTCTGGCTTTTGAATTCACACTATTAAAAAAGATAAAAACATGCATTGAACCCACTTTCTGCTCTTTCTTCCTCCATGTTCCAGTTTTGGAAAAAGTGTTCTCATTTAAACCAAAATTTTATGTTTATTAATTACCTGGATTTTCTTTTTAAGAATTGTTTGTTTGTTTGTTTTGCAGGTGTTGAAGTGCCATCCAAAGACTCTGTGCCAAAGAAGAGGCCAATATATGAAGACAAAAAGAGAAAGAAGCAGCAGCAGCCAGAAAATAAAGAAGGTGTAGTTTGCATATAGGGATACCTAATAATTAGTCACCTTTCCAGCAGTATTTCTGAAATAAGTGAACTAATCCTAAGCTAATTGCACTTCAAGGTACCTCTAGGGTTTTTTGATACCCCTGCCCTCACTTTGAAGTGCTCATGCATTAGGATCCTAAAGTTGTTTTGAAGGCTGCTCTCTTACTCCTTTCTTTTACAGTCTACTTGACTGATACTTTTTTTCCTAACCTGGGTATTTTCTTTAGATTTTCTACATGTTGGAGATGTACAGGGTGTAAAGGCCTTTTACAAATGTGAGGTTGAATGCTTTTGTGTGCATATGTAGGTCAAATACAAAGTAGTTTAAGTAATAATAACTTCTAATTAAGTCTCGGTTTGTCCCAGGATGAAAAGAAATTGCTCCAAGTTTTAGTACTTTTAAACTGGAAACAGTTTGTTCATTTGTTTTCTTGTATATAACACCAGATTTCAGCTTCTGTGTGTGATTTTTACAGAGTAGTTCAGAGAGTTTTTGAAACCTGAGAATTTATTGCACTGGTTAGATGTAGGTTGAATGGGTCAGTTTTGTCAGTTTTTTATTTTTGTGGTTTGTGACTTTCCTCTGTGAGTGTTACTGTGGCTCTTCTCAAGACTAACCCTTAGTTGAAAAATTTCAGGTATTTCTTTCTTAGCTATTTTTTCTTCTTCTTTTTTTTTTTTTTTTTAAATTTGGCATTAGTTATGTGCCATTTTATCATTTATGGCATGTGTGTAAAGAATTGAAAACAGTGCTTATCTGAATTGTATCAGTATTTTTTTTTGTTTTCATTTTTAATGGAACAGTAGGGGAAGTATGGGCAGTTCATTAGTATTATTTCATTTTCTCTTGTCTTTTAAAGAAAGTGAGGAGTTTTTAATGTCAAAAGCAATGGTAATCATTTTAGCCAATAACTGACCTATTTTATAAACCTATTCAACTGATTAGAAAGCCAAACGTTTTCCAAACAAGCTGGAGCGGAGCTGTGTGTGTAAGTCGGTCAGTTTGCACTTTGAAAGTATGTAGCAACCAACTTCCTGTCTTGCAATTTCAGAAAGTGTGGAGGTAACTTCCCCAGCTGAAGATGCTGTAGAACTGGAAACACCAGTGAAAGAAGAGACTCCTCTTCCTGTAGAGCCAGGTTGGTGGTAATGCTAATAAGCTTCAAACACTTAGGGCTGTGTGTCAGTGCTGCATGATGCTTATCATACCTGGCTGGACAGGGCCGAATGGCCTCCTTTCTTAAGGGAGTTGCCTTTTTCTTTTCCTCTTTTTCCTTTCTTAAGGGAGGAACTGATGAAATTTTATGGATTAAAAGGCACAAAGCTTCCAAATTATTGTGTAAAGGTCCCTTATTCTGAGTGAATTCCAGTGTTCAGTTGGCTTAGTCAGTTATTTCAAATAAGCACATTCAGTGCCTAATTTGCTCCCTTGACTTTTCATTTGCTTTTACAAGTCTATTTTGTCAACATTTAGGTGGAGGTAGGGAGGAAATATATGCTGCTTTTAGAATTGATAGTGCAATATTCACTGATTGTATTCTTTATTCCAGATGTTTTGGTTTCACAAGTGCTAAGTGCAAGGGATATGTGTTAGCTTGTGAAACTGAGTTATCAGCAAGTTTGCTGATCAAATTGTTGCTTTCATTTTTGCCTACACACAGTACTTGCTTTGTCAAACCACATTGTACTGGACTTCTTCCACAGCAAGGAGAGTGTTTCAGTTTTTACCTTTATTCTTAAGTCAGACAAATACTGACAAAATGTGCAGCCTTTGAAAACAATGCTGAATGTGTCCTGTGATTCTAGCTTGACTTATCTCATGATTGCCATTCCATTGCCATAAGAGAAGGGCTCACTGGCAAAATGTTAGTTCCTAGCTAATATTCTAGCAGTGGGGAACTTAGTCTTCATTTCAGAGAGCTGAAATTTATGACACATGTGCTGCACCAAATAAATATTGTATAATGCCTCTTTTAGAGAGGGTAAGTTTGCAGTTTTCCATTTGTCTCTTACTAAGAGCTGCAGCTTCTTCATAAATCTTACTGAATTCCTGCTGAATGAATATGTTTAAAGCTTCTGGAATCCGTGGTGTAATTATGTTAAGGCACCTGGTGTCCTTTTTACAGACAATTTGTATATTCTCACTGGTTAAAATTCTACTGTAACTTGTTTCTCTGCCACTTTGTTACACGTGGTGACTGTTAATTGGGCAGCTCCCTGCAAGGATTGTGACTGTGGTAAAGGTTTGTGTGGCAGGCATTATGCAGGCACTGGCATGATGTGCACACAGGAGCTAGATGAGAAGGTTTTCTGTGCCTTCCATAAGCATTCCACAAAAGTTTGTCTAGGCAAAAATGCTAGCACTACATGATTTTCATGGAGAGATTTGGAGATTTTTTTTAAGTATGCAGCATTTTCTTTTTGTGGAACATGGAGATAATTCAGTAGAATTATGATAACAGCAGACTTGTAAGTTGCAGTTGTTGGTATGTCAAAAGAAGGGGCTTCTAAAAATGTTGTATCTTACTGGACTTTTTTTTAACTTTGGTGTTGGGTTTCTTAGTTTCAGAAGAAAAGGAAGAAGAAGATGAAACAGAAGATGCAGGTCTGGATGACTGGGAAGCCATGGTTAGTGATGAAGATGGAGAGAAAGGTGGGCATGTAAATACCAAATGTATGTTTTTTCTGGTGAAGAGGTCTTGGGCTAAGTTTTCTGTTTTGATAGAAAACAACATTTTTCTTAGATTTTTCCTCTGCTCTGTTGGATAAATTGTGGGGTAAGTATGATGATAAATACATACAAGAACCTCTTCTCAAAAGCAGAGCTTTCAGAAGCCAAGTGAATACTGCTTAAGACAACCCTTTGGAAATACTCTTGTGTGCAGTTACCATCTAAAATAAATGAGTTGTCATTTTTTTGTCCTTTTTTATGGGAGTAAAACTCCTCTAATATGTGCTTGAACCATCTCTGTGAGTTTAGGGAAACATTTTACCTGCTGTTGTATTTCCTTAGTAATAATTTCAAAGCTGTAGTATTTTTATTACATGAATCTGGCAACATCTAGAAGAGTACTCCTGTGATAAATTTTCAAAGAAGTAGGGGACTAAAATGGTGTGCAGGTTAAGTGTGCATGTGTCATAATAAGTTCTCTCCTACAAGGAGAGGCTGAGAGAACCGGGATTGTTCAGCCTGGATAAGAGAAGGCTTTGGGGTGACCTAATTGCAGCCTTCCAGTACCTAAAGGGAGCCTACAGGAAAGATGGAGAGAAACTATTTACAAGAGCATGTAGTGATAGGACAAGGGAAAATTGATTCAAACTGAGAGTAGGTTTGATTTAGCTATTAGGAGGAGCCTCTTTACTGTGGGAGTGATGAGGCACTAGAACAGGCTGCCCAGAGAAGCTGTGGATCCCCATCCCTGGAGACGTTTAAGGCCAGGTTGGATGGGGCTTTGAGCAACCTGATCTAGTGGAAGGTGTCCCTGCACTTGGCAGGGAGCTGTACCTAGATGGTCTTTAAAGTGCCATTCAGCCCAAACCATTCTGTGATTCTATGATGTGCTTCTTTGAGAAGCAGGTTTGGAAGAAAGGAAAGAGTTGCCAGAACGTATTCCTGTTTGTGTGCCAAAGGCCATATTCTGTTTGCACTCAACAACAGTGTTTACAGGGACCTTAGGGCTGTGCAACAGTGCAGGGATAATGTCTCAGATATTTTCTTCCAGTGGTGAAGAAAAGTGTATTTCTGTGAGCTGTCCTGAACAGGAGCTGGTTACTGGACTTAGTGGTTCCATAGTGTCTTCATTGTTTCTTATGCTCAAAGACTATTTATTCATCAAGCACTTTTTACTTGCCTCTTGTGACACCTGTGCTTTAAAGTGTGGTACTTGATATACAGATATATACAGCAGAAGGGATTTCATTCTAGCACAGGTGTGTTCCTCTGGTGCTTTTGAGTTCTAAGGGCTGCTCACCTTCTTGAGTGTTTGTTTTAGTCTGGCACCAGTGTCCTGGAGAGCACATAGCACTTCTTACTGCTTGGATTTGAAGGCTCTGCCTTCAATGGATACCTTTTACAATGGTATCCAGAAAAAGAGCCTTCCTGGGAATTAGATTTAGTGTATTACTAAGCTGGTGGACTATGAGTGTAGCAAGGAAATGTAACTAATCTCTAAGAGAAGTGAGCCTGCCAGCAGTGTTGCAAGGAGGAGAATCCATGGTTTTAAAATGATCTCAGCTTGCCTCTTACAATTTTGCAGGTGATTATAAATGGGAAGCTTTCAAAGAAAAAAAATTACTTTTTGATAATTCTTTTTGTTTATTGAAGAATTCCTATGAAAAATATTAATCTTCTCTAAACCATCTAAGAAAATGTGAAGATGAGATTTTTTTTTTTAAGTGGGTGTAAAAGAAACCATTTGTTCTGATTGTTGTGTCTGCTTAAATGTGTGCTCCTGATCAGCAGTGTACCAGTGGTGCATTATTACTTTATGAAGTGCACATGACTTTAAAGAATGTCTGAATGTTTGCAAATAATGTTTAACATAAGTGTGCTGGTAATATTTTTCTTCACCTCACCCCAAACTTGCTTGGCTTCTGGATTTGAAACACAAGCCAGCAACTCTGAACATGAAACGCTTTTTTTTTTTTTTTTTTACATTGGAATTTGAAAAATGACCTAGACAAGCATTTATTGTAGAACCTACTGTGAGTCCTCATTCTTCTCTAGTATTTTTTTTTTGGTGCCATCTCCCCCAGAAGTGTGAGCTTAATAGAGAATTTTTACTTTACTTTTTTTTTAACAGAGAGCAAACCTGTCCATATTGAAGTCAAAGAACAAAATGAAGTGGATGAGGAAGAGGAGGAGGAAGATGATGAGGAGGAAGAGGAAGAGGAGAGTGAAGAATCTGAAGATAGTGAAGGCAGTGAAGATGAGGATGAAAAGACTTCAGATGAGAGAGAGGCAGACTCCCAAGCTATTGGAAAACAATCTATGGAAAAAAAGCCTAGCAAGGAAATCAGCTCTGATTCTGAGTACGACTCTGATGATGACCGCTCTAAGGAGGAGCGTGCTTATGACAAAGCTAAACGGAGAATTGAGGTATTAAAATACTTTTGGATTCTTCTGTTATATAACAAACAGATTAATTTTCAGTTAATTTTGTCAAATTTTTCAAAAAAATTTAAGCAGGTTCAGAAAAAATACTTGGTTTTGTCTGAAGATAAAGTATTTGTTTTTAGGTAACTTGACCACAAAGATGGCATCCTCAGTGTTGTTCCCCTCCACCTCTGTATCCCTCCTGGAAAAAGAGGCTTTTATCCTTTACAGATAGATATTTTCAAGTTTCAAAAGATGTTTTTAAACTGTTCAGTGCTTTCATGGCTGCTAATGTTCCTGGTTTCCTCACCCAAGGTGCTTGTTCAGAATGCACCATCAGCAAAGCTACTGTTAGTGGATATAACAACTTAACCTACTAGACTGTAACCAGAACCAACCAAACAAAAATGTAACTGTTGGTCAAAAATGTTTGATTTACCAAGAGAGATAATAGACCTTAAATTGCCTTGAAACTGTAAGTCCCATCATTAACTCTGTGCTTGTATGAATGTAATCAAGTCAAGAGGTGAGTTGTGGTTTTTGGTTTATACTTACTGGTTGTTACATGTCTTTTACATAGAAGCGACGAGCTGAAAACAGCAAAAATATGAACACTGAAAAGCTCAGAGCACCAGTTATCTGTGTCCTGGGGCATGTAGACACAGGCAAGACCAAAATTTTAGATAAGGTAAGGTGTAGAGTGTGAAAGCACTGTCCTGTGCCTCTTGTTTATGCATGTATTTTTTTGGTGGAAGACAGAAAGAATTAGTGTGCTTAGACAACTTCCATCTCTGACATTTGAGTATTTCTGGTCTTTTTTTGTCTTTAGCTCCGCCACACTCACGTGCAGGACAGTGAAGCTGGTGGTATCACTCAGCAGATTGGTGCAACTAATGTTCCTCTTGAAGCTATTAATGAACAAACCAAGATGGTGAAAAATGTAAGTTACAGCACTTCAACAACTGCATCTTAAAAATATGAAATGTAGACTAATAAAGGCCTTGTGAGATTGCCTGGCATGGACAGATGTACTTTTCCCCCCTCTCTAATTTTGGGTCGATTGCTTTTTAATTCCTGTCATTCCCCCACCAAAGAGGAGGCTTCTGTTGCGTATTTTTCATACATTTGATTTCAGTTAATGCATTAATGCTGTTTCTTCAGAAAAATATGCAAATACTGTTTACTCTGTTCTGGACAGTGCACACATGTACATAGACTGCTTACTTGTCAGTATTTTGATTGTAAATTGAGACTCGTGAAACCTCTTGAGTATATTTTCTGTTAAAAACTTACCCTTTGTTATATGTGCTGAAATTTGACCGATATCTGGGTGATGAATGTGATCGTGTTACAGAAATAGTAACTGTTCTGTATTGTTTGTTTTGGTTACTATATCCTATTTTGCTTGCAGAAGCAACTGGCTGAAAAGCTTTGGTGTAGTAATGGCTTTTTCCAAGATTTTACTCAATTTATTAAATATGTAAAGTTAGGGGGGAGGAGAAAATCATTAAGGCAAGGATGGTGCATCTCACTACCCTAAAATGTTTTTTTCCCTGTAGGCTACCTGTCTTACAGATTTTAACTTAGCTTATGGCCAGTTGATACCTGGAGGAATGTGCTGCATCATCTTTTTTTAGTGTTGACTGATTTAGTTTATAGAGGGTGCTGGCCTTAAAATATGTATCTGATTTTTGAAGTGCAGACTGTCAGTAGTGTTGCCAGCTCTTATTTTGTTTTTTTTTTCTTCTTGTGTAATCTCTACAAGATGCCTAATATTTTGAAATGTTAGTTTGACAGAGAGAACATAAAAATTCCAGGCATGCTGATAATCGACACTCCAGGACATGAGTCTTTCAGGTAATGTTTTCTCACAGTGTTGTACTTCTCAGAACTGATGGCTAAAGCATCTGGAGATATTTTTAGCAAAGTGTGAGGTCTTTGCTTAATTCATTGTGTCAGTTCTCACTTGAAAAAAAGTCCAACGAAACCAACTTAAAGTAGAGGAATTAAGTGGATTTGCTTCATTTGCAGGTGCTTTTTATATCTGGTTAATTGCTGGCCTTTTATAGCTGATTAATTTTCTGTCTTCGTGCCAATTGAGCCATGAATATCTGAAAAAGCATGTAAATAAATAGTTAGTGTAAGAGGAAAGATGGAAGCAGGAAGCTAGCTGGAGGAAAAAAGGTGAGGATTTCAGGTGACCTAAGTACTCTGCTGTTAAGAAAAATTAAAACTTTTGGTTCTAGGCTCTCATTCATAGTGTCCCAGTTGAGGTAACTGAGTTCATAAGACTGGAAGTTACTAATTGCACAAGTCCATCTGAGTTTTAGCAGAGATCAAATGCTGTCTAGGAACACCAGTGGCATGCAGGCAAGCCACTAAATCAGCTTTTAAGGTTAAAACATGCATAACTGAACTCACTGAGGTGAGATCTCGAGTGAAATCTTGAAACAGAAGGATTAAAACTTTGATGTGACATTTTTCAGTATAAACCTTTGTGAGCATTGAAATGCTGTTGTGGGGCACTTGGTAATGCTCAGATCGGAATCTTGATATGGTACCTCTTACAGCTCTCCATCTTCTAGCCAGGCTTTGTTTGGCAACAAAGATGTGATGGTCTGTTTACATTGTATTGTACAAAATCATGACAGTGTTTATGTAGTACATTAAAAAGTCTTGTTCAGGTTTTACACTTCTGCCTTTCACTTTAACTGTCTCAGTTGTTGCTCAGAAAATGATCAGAACATATATTGTAAAAATACATAATATGAAAACTTGGGAGAATAATAGTTTCTTAAGTTTGCTTTCATTTGTTAAATGAAAATTACAGAGTATCATTTGAATGGTTTACATTTTTGAGGGGAAATAACTAATTGGTGAGCTTTAGCTTTTTGTCAGTGTAAGTTTGACATTGTACTTGGTGTTTTTATAAAGGTTCTGTTGGTAAATGACTGACTTTTTTTTTTTTTTCTGTCTTTTAATGTCACAGCAATCTAAGAAATAGAGGAAGCTCACTTTGTGATATTGCTATACTTGTAGTTGACATCATGCATGGTTTGGAGCCACAGACAATTGAATCAATAAATCTGTTGAAATCAAAGAAATGCCCTTTTATAGTAGCTCTCAACAAGGTAGGATAGATTTTTATTCTAATAGTGTATTTCTCCACTCTAATAGTGTATTTGGCATTTGAAGATTGTCTGTTTCCTTCCCTGAACTGGAACTGTTTTGTGTAGAGTCTGAAGGGGTGGTTCTTGGGTCCTGTGTGCTGCATTTTTTTGTGTCCTTGGTACCACAATGGCTCTACAGGAGCTTTGCAGAACAGTCAGTTTTTCTTGGAGTCCTTACTGGTAAATTTTGTTGCCTTATGTAACTTCTGTATGTGATTCACACTTCCGGAAGTTATACTTCAATTGTGGGATTTTTTTTTTTTCCTTTGGGCCTACTTATATAGATTTGTGTGCATTTTCTGATAAAATTCCAACACAAGCTTCACATTGACTTTATTTTAGCTACTCTTGGTCAGTTTGACTTGAAGACAGGCTGACTTTAAGCCCATGGAGCAGTAATGTTGATCACTGGTGGGAAGTATTTTGGGCTTTGCGATATTAGATGGAAAATTAGCCAGTTATTTTCAGCCTGTTTTTAGAAATCCTGTGCATGAGAAATTATGCTGCCTGTTTGTGATGATTCGATGAATTATATTTTATATATATATATGGAAATTACTCGTGTCCAGTGACTTTGGAAGCTGTCTGACATGCTGACAGAGAGCTGTCAGAAGGCTATTTGTGTGCAGTGTAAAAACTGCAATATGCTTCAGAAAATGAAAGGAGCATTAAGATTGAAGGTAGTTGGAACTGAGGAGGCCGTTTATCTCATTGCCAAAACTTTTTGAAAGAACCCAAACAATCTCTTGGCCAGAGAGGTGTCCAGGCCTTATGGCAGAGTAGAAGAGAGTTCTGTCTTGGTCAGACCCAAGGACCAACTGTCTTTCATTGCCATCAAAGGCCTACAGTGAGCCTGAAATTAAATAGCTAAGAGCTCTTGCATTTTAAGTTATAGTTGTATTATTTGACCAGCTTATAACCCATTTTTTAAGATGTAGTTTTGATTTGTACAGCAAATAGCTTTTTGGGCTGTCTTGTCCTGCTTTGACAGCTGTCTTAGGGGAGTGTTTCTGAAATACAGTTGTGTCTTTTGAATCACACCACTCTGGTTCCTTCTCTGTAGCAACATGGGAACATATTTACCAGTAAATTTTAAAGTTTTGTAGAACTAGTGTAGTCTCTTTTCAGGAAAAATCACAAACACCTCTGTGGTTTTGTGGTTTTTTTGTGTGTATGTGAATCTATAAACAGGTCTCTTCTGAATGTAATTTATGCATATAAAATTTTCCATATGAATCTAGATTATTATAGCTTGAATTTTTAAAATCTGAAGTAATATTGCTATCCCATAATACTGCCTGACATAAACAGAGCTAAACATAGCAGATAAAGCAAATAAAAATGATTTAATTTGATTACTGGAGCAGATAGATGCCTGGCTAAGTTGGCTGATAAAGTATTTCTCACTGATGATGTGGCATAAGCATAAAGACACTCTTTAGTAAGGTGACATATTGCTGTATTTTCAAGATTGATAGGTTATATGACTGGAAAAAAAGTCCAGATACAGATGTAGCTGTCACCTTAAAGAAGCAGAAAAAAAATACGAAAGATGAATTCGAAGAACGTGCAAAAGCTATCATAGTGGAATTTGCAAAACAGGTAGGTTGGAATATTCAAGCTTCTTTGCTTAAAAGTGATAGTAAAAGGGGGTGGGTGAGTGGTGTGGTTTGTTTTGGGTTAGTGGGTGCTTTTTGGGTTTTTTTGTGTGTTCCCCCCTTTACTCAAAACAACTTGGACTATCAAGAAAACGGTTGCATCTTTTCTGATGCATTGGTGTTAACCTCTCATAAACCAAAGTTCCTTGTGTTTGCATTTTACATAATTTTAACTGCTCCATCCTTACTGCTGGTTTGGAGAAAAATAGCTAATTGCTGTGCATGGTCGAAGGAGTCATGAATAGCAGATGAAGTTTTCTGTCACTGTTCTTTTTCTCTTTGGGAATAGTCTGAGAGAATCCCATCTGTCTCTCTTTCTCTTGGATGGTGGCAGGGTATGAATCATATCAGTTCTGGGAACTTCCTCTGTTGGTGACATACACTGCTGTCTAGAAGCTAGATTGGGTAATTAGCTTTGTAGAGTTATCCCACACTGCTTTCAAGTGTGGATTGAAGCTTTGGGTTCCATAGCATGCTGTCAGTAAGTGTTGGTTTGTTAAATTGTTGTTTAAGAAAATGCAGTGGTGGTTGATGGGGGTTGAATGTTACTGTTAATACTGGTGTGTATATATGCTCTTCCCTGTGTAACTATTAATCCTCATTCCAGGGCTTGAATGCTGCCTTGTTTTATGAGAATAAGGATCCCCGCACTTTTGTTTCTCTTGTACCTACCTCTGCTCACACAGGGGATGGCATGGGAAGCCTGATAGCTCTGCTCGTTGAGCTCACACAAACCATGCTGACCAAGAGACTGGCTGAGTGTCAGGAGCTGAGGGCTCAAGTCATGGAGGTAATACAGCAACTCTTTCTTGGAATTCATATAGAAATGTCTCCCTTCCCTGCACCCTTCCTTCTGGTAAAAAATGTGTGTTTGAAGTGCTTAAATAGGAAGTAACTTTTCCCTCTTTCATTCAGGTTAAAGCACTGCCAGGCATGGGCACTACCATAGATGTTATTCTGATCAATGGACGTCTGAAGGAAGGAGACACCATTATCGTTCCTGGGGTAGAAGGTCCTATTGTAACTCAGATTAGAGGACTTCTGCTGCCTCCTCCTATGAAGGAGCTGCGAGTTAAGGTATGGCAGCTGGTTACTGTACTGACTTTTAGAACCAGGAAAAAAAAAATCAAGCTTTATTGAAAGAGAACATGGTAGAATGTGGTTATATTAATGGTATCTAAAGGGGGCTTCAAGGAGAGTGCAGGGCACATCTGGTGTCTTTTGTGAAAATGCACTTGTATGTTCCTGTTGTGTGTGTGATGTCACAGCAGTGGCAAAGAAAACGATCAAGGAATTCCCTTGCAGTGAGGTTTAGGATGTGCATGCCTTAATAAGGGATTCAAGTATGTGGCTGCCTGTGAGAGGGAGACACCCATCTTAAATGGAAACAGGAGTGTACTAGTACAGCAACTTCTGAGTTCAAGTTATAATGTTAGTAGAAGTGGCATTTTCAGGAGCTGTTGGAGGTTTTGCTGCCCTAGTCTTATTAGCCTGAGGAGAGACCCTGAATCTGAGATCATTCCTGCATGGCTTGCCATGAAATGAGGAGACACAGACACCAAAGGCTGTAAATAATATATATATATATTAAGATTAATGCATGCAATTCAAAGATGATGAAGAGAGCTGCTTTGATGTTTCCTGTCTAAAAAAGAAGGAATAAATGTCTGCACAGATTGTTTTTAAGGCAAAGAAAACCATACAGATAACCTAGGTGAATGTAAAAGGACAGGCCTTTCAAGTTTGGGTACCTGGAGCTGGGGAAGTGGACCTAGGCTAGCTGTTGGGCTTTTTTGAGGCAGGCAGTGAGGATGTATTTTGATTCAGCTTGTTCATGTGGAATTTTCATCCTTGACATAAGAACCAGATTTTGGGGTGGAGGGCTAAAGGATAGAGATTTGCAGGAACAAACTGCTTATTGAGGAAGGAAGCTGCCTTGCAGTTGTAAGAAAAAGATGGGACATCTAAATAAAAGAAATCAAGAAACAAACCAGAAAATCCTTCCAACATAAATTTAAAGATCTTCAGAAACAACTGTTTTTGTTATGTCTTAGAGCCATGAGTGTGAGATCTTTGAGGTTTCCCCTGCATGGGGGAAGAACCTGGGAAACTGAACATGGAATTATGCACATGAAAAAGCTGGATGGCCTCCAGTGAGAGAGCAAGACAGCCCTTTCTGCACAGAGCCCTGGGCTGTGTGTCAGCTAAGCTTTAGTGTTTTTGTTAAGTGTTGGCATCTTCCCATCACTTGCCTATGGGGCTGAATTTGTGGGTTTTATAGTGAGCAGGTGCCTATTGCTGCTTGCTCTTTTCTAGTGTATGTTTCATTTTGGCCCCCTTCTCTGCATTTTGAATATTTCCCTGTGCCCTGCCCACCTTGACAGGGGTGCAGGGGGTATCAGAAGGTAGGGGAGCACAAGGACTGAAACATGCAAATGCAAAGCAGAGACAATCACTGATGAAAGCTGGGAGCTGCTGCACTTCACTGGTCCCTGCCGTGTTCTTCAGCTGCTCAGCACTGCATTGTGCTGCTGTGCACCAGCACAGAACTCTTTGCTAGTGTGTATATTCTCTTTTTCAGAACCAGTATGAAAAGCACAAAGAGGTTGTTGCTGCTCAAGGTGTGAAGATTCTTGGGAAAGATTTGGAGAAAACCTTGGCTGGTTTGCCATTGCTCGTAGCTCATAAAGAGGATGAAGTCCCAGTCCTCAAGGTGAGGTGGCTCATGTTGAAGTACAACACACTGAGGGTAACTTGAGCTCTCTGTGATGAAATCCAAATGTTGAGAGCTCAGTTTGCAAATAACTGGTTTGTTTGGTTGTTTTTAAAACTGTTCCAGTAACATGTTTTAGCCTTGTGCCCATGTGAAGCTTTGCTTATGTGATGTCTTTAGTAACTTGAGCATTAGCTTTTCCCCTGATATTTTGCTGGGGTGTCTCTGCTGCTAGAATGAGGTTTGAAAACAAGTATCGTGGCAGAGTTTGACTCTGTTAATTACTGATTAGGTATTTGTAGTAATTTATGGATATACTCTAATCAAATTACATTAGGTAATATCTACTGATGCAGTTCTGCAAACTCTAATTGCAAAGCTAATTTAAGATTTTTGTAATAAATTTCTTTTGTGACTTATACTTCAAAATGGCAGAGGAAAGGATTTAGCTATCCTAAACCCAAAACTGCTTCGTGTTCTCCAAAGGCAGGAAGTTAGTTTAGAAAGGAAACTCACATGTCGCTAATTTAATCATAGTCTTCCTTTAGTCTTCTGTCTACTTATTTGTGCCTTTGAAGGGAGGTTAAACTTTTGGGATGTCCAAACACAGACCTTGTGGCTGAGTACATATGAGTATTTACTTAAATTGTGCTACTGGTAGCAGATGCACAATGGCCAAAAGTCAATGGCAAAACCATTCATCTGCCAGAGGAAGAGACTTAAATGTTCGGAGTTAAAAAGCCATGGGCTCTGAAAAAATGAGGGGGTTTGACTTCTCTAAAAGCAACAAAATGGCTTTGCTGCTCTTGTATCCTGTTTTGTACCCAGGCCTAAAGAGTGTTCAGGATCCTTTCCAGCTCGTGGGTTTAGGTGTCAGCTTTTGTTATTGATCCTCAGGCAGCCAAAGGCATTGCCACACAATGTGGGCCATGTGTTTGCTCAGCCTTGCCAGCAGAAACTTGCAGTGCTGGGGAAAGCAATGTGTAGTCTACAGAGAAATGTTACCAACTCTGAAGGTGGGCATCTGCTCAGTTTTATATCCTCACCTTCCTGCAAACTCCTCAGGTCTAGTTCAGCTCAGGCTTTTCTAGTGCCAGAAGCAGTCAGTGTCTCACAGGCTGTGTATGAGTTACACTGCAGGGCTGTCACTCAGGACCTATCACCGTGGCTGTTGCATGTTTGCAGCAGCTCAGGAACAGGAAGATTTTGTATCCTCAGGCATAAATAGCAAGACAATTAAAACTTGCTTTTTTCTCCTGTTTTTTTTTTTTCCTTTTTTTTTTTTTTTTTTTTTTTTTTTTCTAAAGGATGAACTAATACATGAACTGAAGCAAACACTGAATGCAATCAAATTAGAAGAGAAAGGTGTTTATGTCCAGGCTTCTACTTTAGGCTCTTTAGAGGCATTACTTGAATTTCTTAAAACATCAGAAGTGCCAGTAAGTACTACAGTGCTTTGTCTGATACCATTGATTCTATGTTTTAGTCAGTAACTGTTTCCTTTTGACTCAGATTAGTGACTTGATTTTTGTGGCTTTCTTCAACAGTATTCAGGAATTAATATAGGTCCTGTCCATAAAAAAGATGTTATGAAGGCCTCAGTTATGTTGGAGCATGACCCACAGTAAGTACCTTTGCTTCACTGTGCTGATAGATGTGCAGAGGTGCTGCAGAAGGCCAGCCTTAGCTCGGGGGTCCTGGTGTGGCTGGTGAACTGTGGGGCTCGCTGTTCCCGCAGGTTTGCCGTCATTCTGGCCTTCGACGTGCGGATTGAGCGGGACGCACAGGAGATGGCCGACAGCTTAGGAGTCCGCATTTTTAGTGCTGAAATCATCTACCACTTATTCGATGCCTTCACAAAGTACAGACAAGACTACAAAAAACAGAAACAAGAGGAATTCAAGTAAGTATGAGCAATCGTGTTCTGGATGGTCCCCAGATAAGTGTCTCTCTTATTTTAGTATAAATAAGCTGTATTTAACTACTTCTTTCCTTACTATTACTTAGCATGTAGCTATGATGGAAAGGGAGGAGAGGAGTAAGACGGTAGGACAATAAGTTCCCAGTTTGGTGCTCCAGTCTAATTTTTAGATCTGGATTAGGCCTAGTAGGGTGAGAGCTGTGAAAGCTGTGCAGCAGATGCAAGATTCCACTAGAACTGTAGTGTAATATGGAGTGTTTTTATTAAGGTTTGCTTTCTACACTTGGCATCTCTTTCTAGATTGTAACAGATGGGTTAGTCTAGCAGAGTTAAAAAAACAAAACTAAAGGGATTTGGATTCTATAGTTTCATATTCCTACAATTCCAGTGTAGAGGGCTTAATTCTGACTGCAGTAACATGAATATGTAATCATTTAAGGATTTATAGGGACCCAAAATTAATTTTTGGATTTGTGTGTCCTTGGGTGGTCTTCAGTAGAATAAGAACAGTCAAAATAAATGAAAATGTATTTCATTTCATATTGATCCCAACTTGATTTTGTTTAGCTCAGCTTTTAAATGTATTTGTTCACTTGGCAAACAAAAATCTTGAAATTTTGGAGTTCAGGCAGCAATATTTCTATTTGTGTGTTGTTGTGAGGCTGCAATTACACTATAAAATTACTACTCCTTTTGGACTTGCTGTAAGTTGAGCGCTCAAGCCTATCAAAATCCATGCCAGGCATGCATGATTATTGCTCCCTGTAGTTCTTGAAGATCAGGTATGAACTTGAATTAGCAAGATTGGAAAAGAGACTTTTTCCTGCTTGATTCTTCTCTAAGCAACACTCCTAGAATAAATGCCCAGGAAGGTGGGAGAAGGCAGAACTGTTAATGTTACATACACTATTCCAGTGTATCTTTCAACGTGCTTTCCTTGTCATCTTCCAGGCATATAGCAGTGTTCCCATGCAAGTTGAAAATACTCCCTCAGTTCATTTTCAACTCTCGTGACCCAATAGTGATGGGTGTCGTGGTGGAGGCCGGCCAGGTGAAGCAGGGGACTCCCATGTGTGTACCTAGCAAAAATGTAAGTAAGGGCCTCTTCCCACTGCATATTTGATCCAGCTGGGGGACTTCCTGGGGTGATGCACCATGGAGCACTTGCCTGCCTTTCCACAGTGCACAGATTTCTGGTAGGAGATGAGGTTCACACTTGCAGATCAAGTCTTTCTCTGGTGCTTAAATACCTCACTGCTCTCTGCCAGAAGAGTTGGGCCCTGGAGCAGGGCACAGGAAGTGTGGCTGGAGGGCACCAGCCAGTCAACCACTCTCCTTCCCTGCTGCCAGTTCTCTGCTGTGGTATTGAGTAATGGGCAAAGTTGTCATACCTGGTAGCTAAAGAAGGGGAGAACCAACTCCTGACATTTTAAGGGATAATGGACTGATATCCCAGATGAGCTGTGGGAGGTTGGTGTCCCTGCCCTTTCCAGGATGGAGCACTTGCTGTGCTGTGTGTTTTGCTTGCCTGTGCTGAGGCAGCAGCTCTGCCAGTGCACACGTCCTGCAGCAAGTCTGTGCCTACAAACAGGAGTTTAGAGAAGGGTGTGAGCACAGAGGTCTGGTGGATGTGTTACAGCTGCTTCATTGTATTACAGTTTGTTGAAATTGGAATAGTTACAAGTATTGAAATAAACCACAAACCAGTGGATGTTGCAAAGAAAGGCCAAGAAGTGTGTGTTAAAATAGAACCTATTCCTGGGGAATCACCTAAAATGTATGGACGACATTTTGAAGCAACAGATATCCTCGTCAGCAAGGTAAGGGCAATCTGCATGTTTGGAGAGGGCTTAGGGCAGAGTGACAGCTTGCTTCAGGTGGAAATGTAGCATGAAGCCTGAGAAATGTGGGAGGAGCCTTCTGTCACACACTGACTTTCACTGGGGGAGGGTGTGTGTGTGGCATGGTGCAGCTGAGGTCTCTGGAGCCTTGGTTTGAGGTCTGTCGTGGTGCCCCTGCAGAGGCCCAAAGGAAGGAGGTGCTGTGGCTGCAAAGGCCTTGCAGCTCAGAGCACCTGAGAGGGCAAAATGCCACGCGTGCTGTTTGTGCTCAGAGCTGGGGCTCTGCAGTCCCCCAGGGCATCACACAGCCTGTGCTTGAAATTGCACAATAAATAGCAATCCTCCAGTTGCTCTGACTGTGGGGCTCTGGGCTTCAATAAGGAGATCATCTTTTGCTCTTGGAAGTAAAGCCACAGCTCTCCACCTTCCCAACTGCTTCAGTCACCATGCCCTACATGTGCCAGGGACAAATTAAGGGCAAGCAGGAGCTGGGATAGGGACTGGGTAAGGTTGCCAGTCTTGTAGGCCCTGGTGGAAGCAGGAGACCTCTCCAGTTCTTGCCTGCAGCCCCTCAAGACCAGATAAGGGACATAGTGTGAGGAGTAATGAAGGGAGTAATGGGATGGGTTATACAGCTGCTCAGTAGCTCACACGGGCTTAGGGTGAGTTTGCCTGGTGTGCAGACTGCCCTTCCTTCAGATGAACCGTTCCCAGTGTGCTGAAAGCTGCCTTGAATACCTGTGTGTTTCTGATGGGTTTGTCTCGTGTGTTACAGATCAGCCGTCAGTCCATCGATGCTCTCAAGGACTGGTTCAGGGATGAGATGCAGAAGTCTGACTGGCAGCTTATAGTAGAACTGAAGAAAGTGTTTGAAATCATCTAGATGACTTTTACAGCAATGGGGAGGCAGGAATAAACGCACTCTTCCTGTTTTAAAAAAGTTACCAACAAAGTCCTATATTGAAGACAGTGTTGGATATATGTTTGGGAGGAAAATATGTGGATAAAATGTTTTCCATGAGAAACCAAGAAATTTACACTGGTTTGACAGTGGTCAATTTACATGTTCCCATGGTTCCAATGTGCCTGTTCACCTCTCCTACTACCCTTCCTAATACTGGCTGCTGTTTTAAAGTTTGCCCTTCCTTCTCTTATACCTTCCTTCCACCCTTTTTCCCTCCCTCTCTCCAAAATAAAATAAATTGAATTTTTATTACAGAACTAAAGCTCTTTCACTTTTATACTGATGAGAGCAGTACTGCAGTATTTGATTAACCAAGCTTCTGCAGACTTTGTGATTCTCGGGACATTTTTGATGTAAGAAATACTTCTTTATTTATGCATACACCTCTTTCCTTGACTTTCTTTTCCAACATTCTTCTGCTTTGTGCCTATAGAGTTTTTTTTAATAGAAAATTAGGCAGTTGGATATCTCTGTATTTGCTTTGTGTGAAACAATGTTGTAAAGCATAGCTGCCCACCTTTTACTGCTTGTACAGTTCATGGAAGTCAACCTGTAATCATTATAACGCAGAGCCACAAATAAAGGAGATGGACATAGCAGCCCATTTGTTTTACAGTTTGCTTCAGTAAAAAGTTTCACTTCATGGGCTGTGGCAAATGTGGAAAGGCCAGGCAGGGGCCTTCTTCCCTCTCTGCTTGGCAAAAGGGTGGAGGCTGTTCCAGCAAAGGCATTTCCTCCTCTGAATGCACTTCTGAGTGCTCAAGGTGGCGATGTCGGCGTTCCCGAAGCACGGGAGGGGCCGGCCAGGTGTTTAGCACGGCACAAGTCCCGGAGGAGGTCAGAGCTGGCACCTCTTCTCCCGCTGCTGCTCAGTGCTGTGAGCACCTGCAAACGGCTGCCGGCCCGGAGCTGTGACTTCGGATGCTGCAGCACAGCTGTGGAGGCACCTGCCAGCGTGGGACTGATCCAGCTCCGGTGTGGACCTTTGTGCCGACCAGGAGTCAGTCTGTAATCCCAGCGTTTTCCTTCCCCCCCTTCCCCTCTGCCTCCCTGCCTGGGGTGATGGCTTGATGTATTCTTACTCAGCTTGTCCCCAGGTAACTCACAGCTCATGTTGACGGGAGCAAAACAAACACTCTTCAAAAGCACAAGCTGAAACAAAATTGAGGATTGTTTATGCAGCTGAGACTTTTAGCATTTAAGATACTTACAAGAGTTTAACATGCAACACTCAGTTTGATCAGAGTTCTTCTGTCACTTGGATTACTATTTTTGTTGGAAAAATCTGAATGTTATGATTAAGACTATGTGGACTCCATTACAAAGGAACATTTAATAACTCACCTCCTTTGCAAATGGAATTTAATTTTCTGGATTTTTTTTTTGTTAGAGTTTAAACTTGCCATTGAAAAGGTCCTTTTCACTATGGTTGGTGTATGGTGCAAATTCCCATCAGTGGGTGAACAGAATGATCAGAGGGAAGAGACTGCATTTAATTGTTAAAATTTTCTTTTGCAAACTATGCAATCATGAAAACTACACTAATAAAAAGTTCTTAAGAACACAGATGTCACATAGTGTGGTCTTGATGTATTCTTCATTGTTTCCTCAAATGCAGAAGGTTGTTCTTCCCATAGGTAAAAGCTCTGGGAAATGGATATGCTCCTTTGGCAGGCTCCTTAAACTGGAACTTAAAATAGCCTGGCAGTTAATTAATGCTGAGTCCTTTAAAGATGCCAATTTTAAATCTGTCTGAGCACCAGTTCCAAAGCCAGGGTTGCACCTGAAACCTGACTGGTGAAATACCTGCTTGGGTTTCAGCACTGCCTGCCTTGATGTGAGCAGCTGCTGTGCTGGTTTTCCTAAACCAAGGCGAAGAGGAAAAGGCAGCTTCAAAAGCAGGAACTGAAGGGGCTCCAAAAGCCCCCAACTAGAAACCAATGGAAACTTAGAAGCTCTCTGTTCACATCATGTCCAGCTCTCTCCAGACACGTGTCCATGACTGGAAGCAGTCAATGAGCACCATCAGGTGTTTATAGACACGGATCAGACTCCCCCAGCCTTCTCGAGGGCCCTGCTCTCTCAGCCCTCCTTGTGCTGTGCGAGAAGCTGCACTCCCGTAGGCACCACTGGGGCCGCTGTTGAGGGTTGCTCTGTGTCTCTCTTGTACCGAGGGACCCAGCACTGGGCTCAGCACTGCAGGTGCCTCTCACCAATGCTGAGCAGAGGGGAACCAGCTCCTGCCTTGCCTCCCGGGGCTGATCTTCCTCGTGCAGCCTGGCAGGGTGGCAGCTGCCTGTGCTGCACCAAGCAACCCCCAGGCCCTGCCTGCACAGCTGGCACCTCTTGGTGCTGAACTGCACGAGGCTTCCAGCACCTGCTGGGTCTCTGGAAGCAGCACCCCCAGCCTCTCAGCCCACCCTGTGTCATCAGCAACTGTGCTGAGGCTGGGCCATCCTGTCATCCAGGTCCTTTACAAAGGTGATGAATAGGACTGGACCTGGCACTGGCACTGGGTACCACTTGGTGCCCTAACAGGACTTTGTACCATTGACCACCACGCCCAGAGTCTCTTGCCCATAGTTTTTAATAAACCTCTCTCTCTCCAGCCTGTACTTCTTCAGCTTATCCCTGAGGATGGTACAGGAGATTTAATAAAAAGCCTTAGTGAAGTCAAGGGAAGGGACAGCTGCCCTTCTCTCATCTGTCACCTGGCTGTAGAGCTTGGTACCTCTCCCAGTGTCTGGCATGAGGCAGCCAAGGGCACAAGCTAAAGCTAGAACCCTGCTGCCACTGCTGTAAGCTGAGCTGCAGGCAGGGACGTGAGCACACAGCTTTCTCTGCCCCAGCTGTACTGGCAGCTGCAGCTGCTCAGTGCAGCAGCTCCTGCCCTGTGCTAGGCAAGGTGCTTCCAGCTAAGCTAGTGGTGTAAATCCTGCTCCAGGGTTAGCTCCAGTTTGCATTCCTGCTCTCAATTCTCCACCCAGCACTATGTGCAATACTTCTCACCTCCCCCCATCCTTTCTTCAGGTGTGCTTTTTCTTACCAACCTGGTTTTCATCAAGTGGCCTTCACTGTCTCCAGGCACCTGAACAGCCTTGCTTCAGCGTGGCTCTCTTGAGTAGGAGCAATGCAGAGGACAGATGCAGGCTTGCACAATGCTCCATGCTGGCTACTCTCCCTCCTTTACAGTGCTACTTGGGGGTGACTTGCTTTCCTCCAGAAGCACGGCTCCACAGGCGATGGGACCCAAGGTCAGACAGCACCCAGGCTTCAGCTGACACCCTGTGTGCTTCAGGAGTGCCTGCGCCACCCTGGCTTGAATCTTTGAAGGATGACACTGAAAATGAACTAATATTCTTCCCTCAGCTTAATATCTGTATAAAGTTAGTGGAGAAGAAATAAAAAGTGGCCAGGTGCATGTACAGCAGCCTCCTCCATGTGCTGAGGCAGCAGCACTGTAAAACTTTGTGAAATGAATCAAAGCTGCAGCTTTTGTAAAAGGGGTTCACTATATTCAAACTGAAGCATCACAAAATAGAATCAGTACAAAAATATACATACAGTTCTTTATTAAACAACTGTAAACACTTCACTGTAAAAATCCATAAAACTTTATAAACAAACATTTTGTAAATAGATTCTATACTACAATAAAAGAATTTTAACACAATTATTTACATGCAATACTGACAAATTTGGCACTTTCTGAAAAGAAATGTACAAAACACTTTGTTGTTTAAAAAGAAATTTGAAATTATAAAAACTCAGGGCATTACTATCATGCACTTTGCAAATACCTCACAAGCACTTATGGCACAGCTAGCAGAGAGCTCCAGGCTCTCATCAAGCTCTTTACTACAAGTTCAGATAACTTTTAATGTGCTTCCATAGGTTTGTTGTAGAACTACCTGAACATTGTCAAGAATGAAGTCAAATGCCATATTCCAAACTGATTCCACGGATGACTGCATTAACCTGAAGGGGAAAAGGAAGAAGAGGCTGAAAATTACCATTACAGAACCAGTCCTTTTTACAATCACTTTTGGTCCTCACACTGGAAAACAAGATCATGACAATTCCCCAAGAATGGAATTTTGATTCAGTCCTGCTAAAGCCCTCCCTTCTCTATTTAAACACACCAAGCCTCACTTAATGCCATGAATTCCTGGTGTGAGCAGTGTCACAGCAGCTTGTAAATGCTGGCACCTGGCAGTGGTGTGAGCCTGTGACTAAAGTGGTGGGTGACCTTCCACCAACTTCATACTGAAGACCAGAAATGGCAAACTTCTGAATCCTGATCTTTGCTTCCTCATCCCAAGACAGAGATGCTACTTCTCTATTTCTAACAAATGCCAAGTGCAATTGACACGTTTGAATAATAGGGTTTGGGACACTACATTATTTTTTATACATTTAGTTTTTGTTTTTTGTATGTATTGCTAAACCCAAAACCTAATCATGGGGACCCACAGAGAACGAGGAGTTCCCCCTATGATGTGAGTTACTCTCATGGCCAGCAGCTACAAGCAGCGAATGAAGGAACTGCCCAAGGAAAGCAAAGCAGCTCTGTACTCTCAGTGTCCCTTCTAGATCCCTGTTTTGCAGGAGAGCAGAGGGTTCCTACACTCAGCCAGGTGATGCTGATGTTACACCCTCCAAAGCTCTGAGTCTGCACAGTTTGCAGAGACACACTGCCATCAGTGCACATCCAACACACAGGGATCAGGAATGGGACACTGACAATTCTGAAGAGTTTTAAAAAGAATTTACTATGCAGATTCCATAAAACAGCTCATTGTGTTGTGTATTTTGCATTTTCTAAGGCCTAAAGATATCCCATAATACAAAAGCCCAGTGAATTTTCTACACTGCTGTAGTCTTTCTGGTGTTGATTCATTTTGTGAAAGGTATTTTGCAGATCTAAAACACAGAAAGCTGAGCCCCAGAGTTAAGCTTTAGTTAGTAAGCAAGTCATGAATGGATTACAAACTCAAACTCTTGGGAAGAATAGTAAGAGCACAAAAACTAAGTAATAGCAATGGATTTAAAGGCTGGAGGTGAGGCAGAATCTGGATACAGCAAGATGAAATCAGGTTTAAGACACCATGAACAAATGAACAAGACCAGGATGGGGCAAAGGGACAATGCAGATGAGAACTACAATCTCTGTCTAGAGGAATGTTGCCCAGAGAAGCCGTGGATTCCCCATCCCTGGAAGAGTTCAAAGCCACGAGCTCTGAGCAACCTGCTCTAGTGGAAGGTGTCCCTGCCCATGGCAGGGGAGTTGGGCCTGGGTGATCTTTAGGGTCCCTTTCAACCCAAACCATTCTGTGATTCTATGAAATACTACTAAATGTTGCTCTTAATTTTTCACAAATTACCCATTTTAACATTCCAACTCCTTCCCTCAACCCCAGTTTTCAAGCTTAAAAACACTCATCAGTGGAATGTCTAATGGGCTCATAATGAAGCATCTGGTGTATAAGTTCTAACAAAAAAACTATGAAGTCCACAAATACTAGCAATTAAGTTACCTTTTCATGTACTTAACAACCAGATCTAACTTTTCCAAGTCTTTTTCTTCTATTAGATCAGTACAATATTTCACAACCTGTAGAATGTCTTCTTCCATAGGATCTGTAATAAAAAAAAAAATTTAAAAAATGAGATATTTTATCTAAGTATACTTAGAATATAATCACAGAATAATGGGAATACAATAGAAAGAAATTCTGCAGTGTCAGCATATCAGGGGCCAACCTGACAATTTGTGTATTCCCACACATCTTCCTGACACCAGAAGTTGTGCACATAGCAGGACTGCAGGGTCCTGAAACACCTGTCTTGTAGATCTCTTTTGTCACTAGAACAACTGACAGCAAAGCCAGCAGTAACCAAAGGGAAAAGAGACCAGGATTTAGAATGGAGTGGCTGTTTTGAAACTCTTAGGAGAATAATGTCCAGGTTTGGAAGGTCAAATTTCCCGAGGTTTTAAGAAGTTGCCATTTGTTTGACACAATTCAAACCACAATTTAGCAACTGTGTCACAGCTGTGCACTCCTTTTTTCTAGGGTTCTTTCCAGCATTTATTTGACAAAAAATCCAAACCCTGCACTCCTTTGCCTCTAAAATGACGTCTTCATAGAAGAAAATGAATTCCCTTTCAAGAGCTTTCATCTTAATGGTTGCAAATATGTTGGAAAAATACAGAAAATCTCAGACACAAGTAATGTCAAGGCACAGAACAAGGGCCTGACACATAGGTTGAAGAGAGAGCACGTAAATTTTCATGATGTTAAGCAAGACACAGGAGCTGGCAAAGCCACAGAGTAACAAGTAGTACAAAGAATCAAGTTCTTCCAAGACTGCCGAGGCAGTAAGACTTCAAGAGTACTGTGAAAAATAAGCAGCAAAAGGAAGAGTGAAGGAGAAAGAAAGTACAAAAAACCCCCTCAAAGCAGTTTTCTTTGTGATGCATTGCAAGATCAGCCCCAGTGTGACATCCCTCACCTGAGATAGTTGTGATCCACTCTTTCAACAGTGTCTTTACATCGTTGAATTCCACAGCTCCAGCGAGGTTTGGGGCTTGCGGCCTGAACGAGCCCGGCTGCTGCTCCGTCTGCAGGGCTGACGGGCCTGAGCAATCCGAAGTGGATGGAACTGCTTCTGCCTGTTCCAAACACAGATGTGGATAATGCTCAGGCTGACAAATATGGTAACAGCATAGACATACAGAGAGAAGTGTCAGTAAAGAATCCAGTAAAGAAAAACAGCTGCACTTCTGAGCATGAACTCAGTCTAAAGAAGCAGACACAGCTTTACCGAAAGCTGTGTTAAAAGTACCTGAGCAGCTGTTCCTTCTTGTTTCAAGAAGCCATCTATTAGCTTCTGTGGGCTTCCAGATGTAGTTGGCATGTTTTTTGCAGGACTACCAACAAGTTTGTTTTTCAAAGGACTCTGAATCTTTTTTACAGGACTGACTGGATTTTTTTTCCGTATTTTTTTCTTATTTTTCATAGCTGTATGCTTCAGGTGTAGGAAAGGGTTTTTTGACACTGGAAAACACAGGAACAGTCAGTGGTTGATACATTTAAAATTTAATACTTTTCCATTGAAAGGTGGACTCTCTATCTTTCACAAAAATCTAAGGATCACTTGAGAAAACACAGCCTAGATAAAGTGACTTTAACATGCACACCATTCCAGATCCTGGCAAGGTTTTAAGTATTTGAAAACCATTGTCAGACTTTCAATGTACTCAGGATACTCAGCTGTTCATAAGCTTTTTAATGAGAGCATTTCAGTACTTGAATATAAGCAGCTGGTGAAAACTGAATCTAGTGGACAAATTGCCCTGCCTCAGACAGAGCACTGTCCCACCAGAGTTATCAGCACAACCAGCAGTGTGGAGCCCCCACAATGCTTTTATCACACTTTATGAAGGAAATTGCTCTCATTCCATCATTCTAACATATCTGCACTAGTCCACTGGCTATGAAATCAGGGTGTGATTATAATTACAATGCAGTGTTCAACTGGCAATCAAGCCAATAACATTTACAACCTATTTTTATGACAAAGCATGTTCACAGGGAATTAGTCTTATTTCTTTCTGCTGATTACGAAAAGGAGACTTGGATGATCAGCTCAGAGTAAACCCACCTGACTATGAGACACAGTGAGATGCAGCATATCTGTCTCTAGCTGCCCAAAAACCCTGGCAGTGCTATGGCTTTCAGGGAACCATGAGAATTCTCCCTGAACAGAGTTTAACTAACTTAAGAAGGTGCAATACTTTAAATCACAAGACACATCAGGTTTAGATTCCTTTCTGCTAACATATGGATGTGGGTAAGTTTAGTGCCACAGTCCCCAGGAAGTGAATTAATTACCCATTTGAGTAAAGCTGGGCACCTGTTTGCAAACTGAAACCACAGCTGGTTGTAACTGACAGTCTGTCAAAAATAAATACAGAAATTCAGTTGAACACAGCATCTTCAGAGAAGCTTTGGCTTTATTTTTCAGTTTGTTACACAGGGTTTCATAGTTTGGACAGCAAACAACTGCTATACCAGAAGACTACTGCACAACTATACATTCTCACCTAAAGTGTTAGCAGGCTGCTGCTCTGATTGCTTCTGCCTTTGATCATATGCATCTTTCAGCTCTGCTTGCAACTCAGCAGGTAGTGCAGCAAAAACCTCGGGGTCCACCTGAACAGTAACAAAAGATTCATTTCATTATTTTAGCAGTGAGCAGCACCATTTGCTTCCTTCTAGGTCACTCAGATGAGAAAGGCATTTACATTTTATGCCAAGCAAATATAAAGGTGAGATAACTGAAACACTGTAAAACACATTGTACATTTTCTTTGTGTATTTTAGTTTGTAAAAACAACAAAATTTACATTTAATATCACTCTAATTGTTTAATAAAATTACCATCTCTACTCACCTACTGATACCCAGTACAGCGACATTAAGAGCAGGATTAAGCCTAACTCAGAGAGCACTCCCTTCAAATTTCAAAACACAAACATTGTGACCATTAGACTTTTGTTTCTCCTTTTCTTTTGATACTTCTATTTTCTGCAAGCTGCAATATAACTCAGAATAATCTTGGAAATGGTCTCACTTCTTTAAGGACAGGAAAAGCCAAGTCCAGCTATGTCATATTTTGAACTAGCACAAAAGGGTTTAATCTCTTTCTCCCACAGTTGTCCACCACTTGCTTGACTGATAGAAGCACAGCCCCTTGCAACTGTCCCAGGGACTTGAATTCTAGACAGGAAATAAATAAAAAATCTGCCAATTGCCAGACACACTCATATGAATTAAATAAAATTTCTTGTATTATCAGTTATTTTTTCTCACTGCATGTCTGAAGTAGCAAATCAGTGACAGACTCATCTTGTATTTGGAGTTTCCCATTGTAATTGGACAGTGTTTTCAGCTCATAGTCTTCAAAATCTAATTTTAAAAAGCAAACCTATCGTTTAGTGGATTAAATTTGACAGTGGGAGAGTGCCCTTCATTTCACTGGTAAAATTCAGAGATGTGTACAAACAACAAAAAATTAGTCAAAATGACAATTACTATTCTAAGGGCACAATGCAATTTCTACCATTATCTGAGATACTGTATTTACTACATGTCAGTCTGCAAATGTATTAAATTATTTTCAATAGAGATTTCATTTTTTTAAACCAAAATATGACAGGGAGCTACAGTGTGCTATTCACACACATGATGTCTAAGTAATACAGATCATAAACATGAACGTGCTCTTACAGGTTAAAATTCATCTATTTAGTTTGTTCCTTTTTCAGAACTCCATGAGTCAACATAAATTTTTCACCACACAAAATATGCACTAATTGAAGGAGGAAACACAAACAGCTCTGGCCTTAATTAACACATACATTGTGCAGAACAAAGCACTATAGTGGAATGCAGCCAATTACATCACAGGTATAAGTTATCTTTTCAAATACAAATTTTACTTAATAAAATTTGTTCTAAAAAGGTTATTGCTCTCTGGTGAAGCAATTGAGAGTCCAGGGTTTGGAATGCTCTGAACTGACACTGTTCTTTGTGTACACCACTTAATGCAGAAATGATGCAGTACATGAATTGGATGCTTTTTTTTTATTCCCCTCTCACTGCTCTCTCAGAGTATAACATGGAAAAATTCAGTTAGAGGAGCCATCAGTCGAATTCATATGAATTCTCCAATATAACTGGAGTTTCAGGTAAGTGATTGTACAATGTCCTAACACTGTGATTCAGGTATGTGAAAGCTTTCACATTATGGAGAACTTTGGTTTTATGAAGTCATGGATGACCTCAGCATACAGGGATCAGCATTTCCAATGTGCCTAAATCAACTTCCTCAGGAGGAATCTGGACCATACAAGCCAATGCAAGGATGGGATGAAAACTTGCCACCACTAACACCACCACTATTACAAATGTCATTCATTTCTAGGCATCTGTAATCTTTACTTTTGGCATCCTACATTTCTACAGGATTCAGGCTCCAGAGATATACAGCTGTGCTAAATTTTAAGATTACTTCAGCAGCTGAGGGAAAGGAATGCAACCTCTCTGGATTCCTTTCATAGCAGAACTTTACCTAACAAAGGAAATTTTCCACGTTTTCTAATGAATACATCACTATCAGCCAATTAGCTTTGTACCTGATTATAAAAAACCAGCTCAGACAAAAGGAATGAGGAGCTGAAAAACAACCCTTACTAAGCTATAGAAAGATGGCAGGGCATAATTTACATCTGATGTAGCTAAAGTACTCATTCTGGAGTGGTTGGCAGTATTTCTACACCCAAAACCTATTTACTACTCATTTCACTGCTTCATGGGCCACAAGGTAATTTGAATGTTTGTGTGCAGTCATAGCATAAACATTTCCACAAAGACTTTAAGAGAAAAAATGTGTCAAACTATATTTACAGTAAGATGGTATTTTTGAATTAAGTTCATGTTGGATTTTAACACAGAAAAAAACCCTGCATTAATGAACTAGGTTTAGCTTTTTTTTTTTCACCAAGTCTACAGGAAGCTTTTCAACCATACTGTTCTAGGTATTAAACTTAGATCCAACTCAGAAAATGAAAACTGTAAATATCAGTCCTCTTTTTGCCAATAAAGAAAGCTGAATGGCCTTCAGGAGAGAAATTTGGTGTGTGAATATAAGGCACTCTCAAATAGATAGTATGGATATTCCTGACAAATAAATAGGAAGTTCTCAATTCTTCTTGAACTACATCTTCAAACAAAAAGGCTGCTCTACTAAGTTGCATTTTTGAGTCAAGTAACTGGGTCACAAAATACATTAGCAGAGACAGAAAAAACTAGTGCAAAAAACTACTGCAAACTGGGTCCTTTTAAAAAAACTTCAAAAGCAATGGTGTTTTAAAAAATAACAATCAATTCTCAACTAGCTAATTATAAGACAGATAAAGCATAAACAAACTAAAAGGAATTTTTATAGAAAGCCATATGCAGTTACCATTTGCCCTGAAAAGCAGTACTGAGTGGTAAGCCAAGTGTGGAGGGGTGTACTTCAGAGGACAGCCTAATTTAACACACATCTTGCTTATGGATAGATGCAACTACAAAATTTAAAACAGCTGGGACAGAGAGAATTCAGATACTAACCCATAGGGGAAACCAAACTTTGCAGTTCAGGAATAAAAACTGACACAACTGTTTCTGAACCAATGAACTTGAATCAAGGTAAGGAAATTTTAGTAAAAGAACAGATTACACATTTTTTAAAATAACAATTATGCATTAACTATTTTGTGGAATTTCTACATTATTTTCTCTGGTTTTTTTTTTTGTCAGCTAAGCAACTTTATGCATTAGAAATAACAACAAATCTTTATAAACGTGATTAAGTGGTACCACTTCATTTGAGAACAGCAAAGGTGCAATGAAACAGAAGAATAAAAAAATTGCTCCATTTTAAATGATGCAATGCAAGATAGTGTAACCCAATCTTTCTTTTTTTTCTTTTAATTTTTACACTACATTTTTTCAGCACCATCTTGGACTGAAGAGTGGAACAGCATTAGAAGCATCATTTACTGTTACCTGCTGCTCTTCAGGTCCCTATTTTGACAAACATCTTTGTTTCATCCTGGACATGCCATGTATGAGTCCATTTAAAAACTATGGAGATATGCACAACCTTTAGCCATGACTGCCCCTCTCTCAGGAATGTGATACAAACAACCAGAACTATAGAAGAAGCTAGCAGAGGTTGGCTTTACCCCATCAGAACACACACTTAAACAGAGTGAGTCTCCTGTGACTTAGCTAAGCAGATTTTAGGACTGCTTCAGACTTATGGGTTCACTGTAACTCAGCTGCAATGCAGAGAAAAAGCTATATACAGACTGGATTGGAAACTAAACCGTATATGAGGGGGTTTTACATTAAACAACAGCAAAAACATAAGCATACTGATGACTATCACCTTCAATAAATATTATCATACTATGTTTCTGACAGATAATGTAACATTTAAAAGCAGACTTTTAGAAGACATGAAAGGACCATAAACAAATTTTGGGAAGTCACAGGTTCTAGTTAATGCTGTCTCAAGAAAGAGCTTTTAACTTCCTACAGATGAAAAGTAGTTGTTTATTGATGCCGTGCACACATCCTACCTGTGAGAAAGCTGGCAAGGCTATTACATTGATTCCCATATTGGTATTTGGTTCTTGGAGCTCTGGTATTTGTAAAAGCACTGTTCCAACTGGTTGTGACAGAAGTGCAGTGTTACACCCATTTATTGGCTCTTTCCTGCTCTCCCCGTAGCTCTCTCCTTGCTGAGCGGTGCATATTTGCTCCACTTGCTCTCGGAGATCAGGTGGCAGAGCTTCTAGCACAGACTTATCTATCTGTAGGGACATAAAAGCTTTCAGATTTTGTCAAGGAATATGTAACACTTATTTTAGTCAAAACATGACTTAACCAGTTCCTCAATTTTACAAAACTCTCTGCATATTACCCTGTGTATGCAAACATCCTCAGGAACCTGGGAGTTACACTCTGCAGCAGCAAAATATCATTTCAGACTAAGCAGCTCAGTAAATATGAATGCTCAGTTTTACCTTTTCACAATGATCAGTCTTCTTACCAAAAATCATAGATAGGGTTTCCTCTACAGCTACCTAATGATAAACCCAAATTCTGAGTTCAAATTATAGGCAACACATTGATATGCATACTAAACTGGTGTCTAGCACAAAGCTGTAAGCAATTATTTTCTTTCTTTCTACAGTTCTAGGGCACATTACTGATTTACTTAACTGGTATTATGTATGTTTGCATACTGTCAGACTTGCCAAAGCTGGATAATGAAATAAGCTTTCACTTACTATCAATTATTCACTTGAAACAACTGAGGTAACCCCTCAGTGTCCAGAAGCTGCTGTGTACAATGACAGCTGCACAAGTGACTGAATGAATACAACTGCCAAGCAGATGTACAGCATCATTTCTCTCACAAGTAAAATCTCAATAAAACTATGTAGAGAAATGCCAATGTTTGCCTCTAAGTTCTGCTGAATGAGACTTCATAGGCATGTTAGAATAGTTTATCTTTTACCATTAAGAAGAAAACTTGGAGTTTATGACCAGATTCTGGATTTACAGAGAAGTATCTATGAAAATTTACTTGGCTTGGTAACTGAGAGGTTTTGATGAAAGCTGTCTGTATTGTTAATCACTTCAGTTCACTCTTCCATGTTCTGTTTCTATTCACTCATTCCAAATTTGCTGCATATATAAGCCTATAATAATTTCCTGGGAATCCTGGGTGTAAAATATCTTGCTGTTACTTTCCTAGGACAGTATAGAAATAGCAGTGTGGCAATAACTCTCACAACTCTTTCCATGCACTGAATTTTTTATTACATTCTATATTATAATAGCATTAAAAGCAGAAAGAAAGATATTGTGCCATAAGGCCACCAAAGTTTTAGGAACTCTACTGAACAGCTAGTGCATTTTTCACTTGTTTATACATATTCCTCCTATGGCAGCATCTGACTGTACAGAGCTCCACATTGTTCAGTCCAATTACTTTTACATCCTGAGCTGGCTTGAGTATTGCATTATAGGAACAAGTTTCCTGCCAAAAGCATAATTTACTTCTTAAAAATGGATAAATATTTGAGAAAGCTGTTAAAAAAACATCAGAAAAGCTTTTACAGATTTAAATTACAGACATTGAAATGACAGACTTTTACAGAAGAGCAAGTACATCTGCTTATACCTAAAATACCTGCAGAATTCTGTGTGTCTGTTTTATAGCAGACCCTTCTAACAGATGTCTACTTGGACAGCATGTGGAGTGGAAATAATGAAAGCTGTCCCTTTGTTAAAACACACCTAAAAAAATCCCCAAATCCCATAGATATATTTTACTTAAATAAAGATTGCCCTCCCCTCATCTAAATAGTGGTATCCTGTACAAATGTTAAGCGTGCATCCTAAATTCAACATTATTTGTTTTATTAAGGCAAAATATTTTTGCATCAATAACAGTTACTTACTGTGCACTGTACTTTACCAGAACTCTTTTTATTTAAAAAAGCTCCATTTGGGTCTATCCAAATAAGACAGTCAATCCCAAGTTATTACAATATCCTGCAGATGTTTCATATTCTCAGGTTTACCTGGGAAGCAGATGGAACCTCAATACTCAAATTGAGCCTGGATTTTACACTGATAGGAGAATGCACACCATTCCACTTGACAGCAGACTCAGTGTTGTTGGCATTAGAATTGAGACCAGGTGTGAGATTGGTACCACGAGATGGAAGGAAAGTGCAAGTTCTTGAATTAGAAGATATTTCAAGGTCCATAGCAGCCACAAATACTATACATAAGGAAACAAAACACAGAAAGATCATCTAATAGTTAAAAATACTATGAAAATTCAAGACACAGTAAAAGGTAATTTCTAGTATTATTTGCTGGAGAGTTTACACAAAACACTTTCTATTCCTCTCAGTTACTATTAACTAAAATAACAAAAAAAGATTGGACTAATCCTATACAAAGTTTTATTAGCAACATTTTCATTTGCAGCAGCAAACCCCACTCTCAGAAAGTTTATGCTGCATAATTTATACTGGTATAATATTGAATAAATATTCCAAAAGGTGATCTGTGTTGGGGTCCTTCAGAACTGATCATTATCACACATGCCAAGTCCAAAGCTTACTGACCTTCCTTATGTTCTTCTTCTGAGCGCTTTTTTGCTTTCTGAACGTGAAAAAGATCAATAACTGAATGTGATCCACCAGGTAAATGTCCAGACTGGACTGTTGAGTGAGCTGAAGTTGTTTTACTGATGGGAACTAGCTGCTGTACCTGAATTCCAACCTAAATCCAAAGCATAAATGCATTCATTTAATGAACTTTTAAATAAATATGAGCAAGAATTTAAACAAGCAAGAGTTCTAAAATAAACCATGAATCAAAAGAGCCAGAAAATCACCTTCCAATGAAGTCAAACCATGGGCTGGTAACTCTTCTTGCTCTAAGATTTGCAGTCTAGAACAAAAGCTCCTTTAATTTTTATCTTTGATTGGCATTACTAACAGTATTTAGATTATTTACATAACTGATGTATGGCAAAAGTTTACAGAAAATTCTAAGACAAAATAAAATTTACACATGCTGATAGAACTGTAGAGGACACAGTTTTACTTCATTACCTGAGGCTGTTTTAAGTCGTGGATTAATTTATACCACCAAAAAATTTATTTTTTTACATTTATGGCTTTGTAACCATGTTTTTCAAAGGTTACAAAACATAATATGACTGCATACACTAATTGACATAGGCTTTGTATTATCTACACTTTTGCTTAAGTTTGGTTATCACCTATCATGGGGAACTGAAAATCCACGAAAGACAACAAAAGAGGTTGATAAAGAGAATGAATTTCAGTTTTCCCATGAACTCACCCCTCGCATGTCAGATATGTTGAGTTTCATTGTGTGAAACATGTTCAGAGTTTCTTTCCCAATTACTTTTGCACTGTCTGTTGCATGGTCTAGAGTCACAGTCCTAAAAAGAATAAACAAGTATGGTTAAAATGGAAACTGTTTTGCAAATCCTAAAGACAAAAATTCTGTATTTATTCTAGAGAGGACCTGAAAGAAAGACAGATCATCAGCAGAATACTTACTAACTGAACTTTCTCACTTGTGTAGTGTACACATTGAAAGGTCAAATTTAGTATATATTTATATACATGTAATCTATTGAAGCCAGACAAAAAGTTTCACAAGAAGTTTCCAGCTTATACAAAAACACACTCTTGCATTTCTATCTTTCACTCAAGCTTGGTTCACAGAGAGTTTGCTCAGTACTATTTCAGCTGTCTACTGTCAAATGCCTACAGCAAGAGTTTCAAAAGGATCTCAGAGGGGAAGCAGATATAGGCATGTGCATTACAAGCAACAAGGAATTCAAATTAATGGCAAGTAACTTTAAACAGCATTCCAAAAAATCTTCAGTTATGGGCAACTTTTTGCAACAAGTCTCACAAAACAACCTGGCAGTGAGTTTTACTGATTACCACTTGAGAGTATGGCAGGGCAGCAGCAGTGCTACGTTCTGGATTCTCTAATGGCCTAACCTTTGACACAGGTAAGGGCAAAATTTCAAATGGCTCATCAAATGTATGTGAGTGATGTAAACTCTTTTTGCTGAAATAACTGATGGAGTTTTAGCTCTGATGGAGTGGGCTCTATTAACAAAATGAAATTTGGTGTTTTGACAGGGTGTGCTCCTGACAACTTACTAAACACTTTGATGGGGTTACTCTGCTTTTGAATCTGTCAGAAACCACCAAGAACAGCCAAGTGATCTCTGGAAAGGTAGGAGTTCTGCCAATATGGAAACAAGAAACCCTCCTACTGTGAACAATATGAAGATCTCCTTAAGCTTTACACGTTAGCATTTTTAAGATCAATATCACCATGAGTCTAAAAGTACACAAAATTTCAGAAAAATATTTTAAAAGGTCTATGCTGAACTATCAGGACTGGGTTTCAGAGATGCAGTAAAATACTATTTAATCTCAAAATCTGAATTTGATTTTAAGCATGTCTGCAAGCCTGAATCCTTTGTAGTACTATGATTATCACCCTAGGGGATCTTGACCTGTAGGATGAGAAAGTATAGCAAGCCATTCACCTGTGAGGTAAGGGGGCAAGAAATGGGTCATGAGCTATGGCTACAGAGTGAATCTTACACTGAAGAGAGAAACTGGTCACTTGGGGGAACACCACTCAGATTCTAATCCATTTGCTTGGATGCAATTTCTGGAATTTACCCTTCCACTGCTAAAAAGCCTTTTACTGGGCTGAACAGAAATGCTTTAACAAAGAGAGAAATACAGTACCTACAGTATAACCTGGACTGACTGTGGTTGACAAGGTCAGTGGAAAGCCAGAAGCAGAAACAGAGACATCACCAAACAGAATCCCATCATGTGAACCACTTCAGTGATGTGTGAACAATTTGCATTCTTGGGTGCCCCCTGACCTTTCTGAAGACTTCATGAATTAGGGACATTTCAGGGCATGTGTACATTAGTATGCCTGACCACAGCAAAGGGGTCCAAAGCACTGATGTGTTCATGAGAAAGCACTCTGACACTAGTTAAAGGAGGAAAAAAGCTCTGCATCTCAACACACACTCAATACTAAAGATATGTTCTCAGGCTGCTAAGAGTAAATCTTCAGCTTGAAGAATTCAGGAGAGCCAGAAGACAAAAGTATTGACTGATGGATTTTCTTCTTGATATATATACCAATTCTAAAAAGTGATGAGCTTATAGTGAAACATGAATTTTGTAGTTTCAGTTTTTATTACAGCTGAATTCTATGTAACAGTATCACAAGTATGACAGACTATGCATGCAAGTCCTCCTACTGAACTCTAACCCACTGAAAGAACTCCTCAGCACATGGATGGTACTATGCAGGGCCAGCACCTCGACTTGATCCCTGGGGGTTCCTTCCAACTCAGCATATTCTGTGATCTGTGAACTCCACCACCTCTTCTCTTATCAGCAACTCCAACCAAATGACCCTCCAGTTCAGGAGGGATTAGTCTGTTACACCCACCTGAGATGGAAGGAAAAGTAGCAAGACCTATCATCTCTCAAAAGCCAGGATCATCCTGTATTGAAGGAACAACTGCTTTGGTAGAAGTGTATGCCTGAAGAATATATGTGTATTTAGAAGGTTCCATGACAATCTTATATGGAACAGCATAGGATACTCTATGCCTAGATTATATCCCTGTATTTTCAGTATACAAGTATATAAATAAAATTCAGATGAAAAATATTTAGTCAACATCATCCAGTTTATCAATAAGGAACAAAGAATAATGAATAGGAGTAACAGCACTACTTGTGGAAGCTAAAGGTCCTACTCCTTTGACATGGAGGAGTGACCTATCAACTTTGACAGTGACCTATCAACTGATTACCCAGGCAGAATAACTGGGTTATCCCATTTCTCCAGGGATGGGCAGCCACTACAGGGAGCATCTGGATGAGATATGCTAGGGGGAACCCAGGCAGAATGAAACCTCATTACATTGATAAGGATACACAAGGAAACAATGGCACTTCTGGTGAGTAACTTACACCTACATGAAGAAATGGAACTGCAAAGGTCAGGAGACCTGGACAGATTGCCTTCCTGAACAGCTGAAACGGGGCACAGTCTGACCTCGCGACTTTGAGATTCAGCTTGCTAAACTCCAATTCAGAACTTCATTGTCTCTTCTTGGACCAAACAAATTCTCTGCAGATTTTATTGGTAAAACAACAGGAAAGATAAGATTCAACACTAACAAACTTGTCTGTACTAAGATGAATGACTGCAGTCCAAGATGTTTGATGCCAGCTCCATCTGCAGAACTTGAAGTGGCCTCTCAGTCTTCTGCAGCAAGTAATCCTACAAATATTGCCATAGCTCCATGCACTCTAGACCTGGATGACTACTGTACTGTTAGACATCTTTTCTGACAAGTACAAAGCACAATTTTCTCCAAGAATTGACTTCAACTGTCACAGTCAATATGAGATCTATCAAGGAACAGCAGAAAGACTCTCAAGAAAAAGGAAAGTACCCAACATCACCCAGCTCAGGGAGAGAGAACACTATGCAGACCAGAACCTTTCAACTTGGCTGGTTACTGAAAGAAATAAATGCTGATGCATGTACATCATAGTGCAGGATGTAAATAGATCTTCCTAAAGACATAATAAATCCTCATCTCCAGTACTGAGCAACCTGGAGAAAGGTACACCAACAAGATACAAGCATATATGTATTACTGATAACCAGAACACCACCAATGTACAACCCAAACCCAGAGGATTTTGATAACAATATTCTATATTATTTTGGTGCAATTTTTATACATAGCCAAAGAAGTACCAAGCATTCTTGAAATTTCTGTCCTGTCTGCCTATAAATTTTAGATTCTGTAGAAGTGTGTTCATGCCTAATACTTACCTGGCAATATTATCACAGATTCCATGTCCTCCATATTTTGCAGGCTCAACTGGTGCTCCAGCCTTTCTGACCATAATTTTAAGGGTCAATCGTTTACCCTTCATACCAGCAGCCTCAAGTCTACGCTGGATTTCTTCTGAGAGGCTCAGAAGGAAAGCTTCTGCTTCCTTAGGCTGAAGGGGAAAAACAGCATGTTCATAAAATTACTGGTTTTCAAACACTGAAGGTAAATCATTAAGGGTTAATACAATCCAGATTGTGTAAACTGAAAAGAGCAAGCTGACAAGCAATTGTCTCATTTAACTTCAAGTGTTTTGTTTACATTGTAGGTCACTTAAGTTGGGCGAGATGGTTGATTCCTAAAATGTATTTAGAAACCCAACATAGAATTGCAAGTCTAAGCACAAACCTAGAAGATGAAGAGCATAGGACTTAAAATCTTTTTCACCATGAGGAAGGCATTGGAACACGTTGCTCAGGCAAGTTTGCAGTCTTCATTCTTGGAGATTTCCAAAGCCAGACTGGATAAAGTCCTGAGCAAGGGTCTGATTTATTTAGCTTTGAGCAAAGGTTTGGACTTTACAACATCGTCAGGTCTCTTCAAACTTCTTTCTTTTCCCTATAATTTCTATAAATTCTCAAGATCTCAAAAAAGTCCTGAGTTACTTTTTAAATACAGTTTTGTTAATAACACTCCCCCCCAAACAAAAAGTATTTGAAAAAGTCTAATAAAAATGTTGTACGGGAGCAGCTGGTGATAGTTTCAGGCACTGGCATCTTCGAATAATCAGCATTTAAATGAAAGAGAATGCTAGGTGCTGACAAACCTACTGCAGTTCTCTTTTTCTGTACCAGACTTGTATAACGAATGCAGAATAGCCAGCTAATTTTGTGCAAGCTTCTTTTCAGTCCAATACTTTTGCAGTCTCTCCTCCCATTTTATCGTTTGGTCTCCTACTTCTTCATTTTCCTCATTTCTATTTCGTGGCTAAGATGGTGCTCTAACAGATCAAAGTGTAAGTGAAAATAATCAGAATATGAGAAGATTCTTCTACAGCTGAAAGAAGTCACTGCAAAAAAGAAGCAAGTTTAATTTACCTGTGTAAACCTTATTCCATAGTTGATTTCTGCTGAAACAGATTTTCTTTCTTTTTCTGTACGAACAGGTCGGTCATCCAAACCACGACAAAATCTGTAGAGCATTTGTCCTGTTTTTGGACCAAATTCTTTTTGTAGTTTTGACATTGAAGCACACTGCAGATCTCCACAGGTTTTAATTCCCAAAGAAGCCAGCTTAGATTCCATTGTCCTGCCAACTCCTAACGACAAAGCAATTAGTTCTGTTAACCTTATACAATTCAAAGCCAGTTAGGTTCTGATTACATAAAATTTTTATTTTTAAACCTATATTTAGTCATCTCAAATAAATAAATAAAATTCTGCTCTATAAAACATGGTCTGAATGGAAACTTTTGCTGTCAGCACTGCAGCATGTTTGCTTATTTTTGGGTAAAATATGAATGACTCCTGCTTGGAAATGGTCTTGACAAGGTACTGCCTGTTACAGATTATATAGCTCTGAATTCCTCCAACGACTCAGTCCAAAAGGAGTGTCCAATATGCAATGTTTTCCCCTCATGTACAAGTGACCTAATCTAAAAGAAACCCAACAAATATTTTGACCATTTTCGCACTACTTCCTAGGTAGAAAAATAGTATTTCAGGTAGAAGTGATAGCATACCTGTATCACTTGTGCTTTGAATTACCAAGCACTGGAAATTGTAGGTATCCATGGCAACGGCACATATGTAAGTGTGATAAACTGAAGTATATTTCTGGGTTTTGGAGAGCTGGCCTGTTACTTCCAGAAAATATTAATCCTATGAGTTCACACTACCAAAGTCAGCAAAAATTAGAAATCTTAGGCAATCAGATTCTATTTTTTGACAATCTGTTTCTCTGCTGAGGTGGCATTATTAACACAAACACTAAAATGTTTTTACTATGAACATGCAAGTGAATTCTGAAAACTTTAAATCACTCATTAGTCAAAGCACAGTACTATATGAGTAATATTCTAGAGGAAAAATATCTCCTGTAAGTTATGTCAAAGAGAAATGGCACTGTGCTGTAAATAGTGTTTGGCCACAGAAAGGGTTACATAAAGAGAATTTCTGGCAAACCCGCACCTGTCTATGGATGTTATTTCTAGCACTCTTCCATTTCAGTCTCTACAACTGCCTGGTTTTTACTGCCCTTGCCTCTTTTTTTATTCTTAAATAGATAAAGATCCTATTTTCTACATTTAACACTAAATACATGTGCAGGCTGAGGTCAGCTGATCACTAAAAGCACAGTGAATGCTTACTCAGCATTTCTTGCACCATGCCTGTGTCACATTATACTGGGTATAATGTCACATTATACTGGGTATGTGTACTGAGTAACAATACAGACTTACATGCCAGGAAATGCTTTATGCTACAATGAATTTAAGTATTTTCCAGGAACAATTAAAAAATATAATAAAGCCTGTTTTCATACAGGTGTATGCCATATGTCTTTACTGTCTATCACATTTTTGACCATAAACATGGAATAGCAGCTACTCCTGTTTGATCTACAAAGCAAATTTGTAGCTGAAACTGGTTTAATACCAGGAGCCAAAATGCCCTCTAAAAGACTGGAGTACCTGGAAGACTGGTAACAAGTTGCCCTCTGATAAAATCATCCACTTCTTCAGGTTTTAAGTGATACTGTCCATCTGGTTTTGCTTTACGAGTTGCCATTCTGGCCAGCAGAATATTGGAACCTGTAAAAACAACAAGCTAAAGTGTAGCTGTGGTAACTTCTGTCAATTCTCACAGTTTAACAGTCAAGGAAAAAAATGCAGAAAGTACAGTCAAATTCTTTAAATTTTACCAAGAATTTAATAAAATATGTTCATATATATTTGCAAATTATCAACCAGCAGTACTGGCTATAACAGTGAAACTGTAGTGGTAACTGCAATTGCCAAGCTAATAAGGGAAGAATTCTGCTTAGAGTCATGAAATTCAGCTTGTCTCACAAGTGGATTTCACACACTCACTCACACTCAGTAGAGGTACATACAGATACTCAACTCTAGTACTCATTAGGAACAAAACGAGAGGAGAAAGGAAGGAGCCAAGTAAAAACAAATCAAGGAAGTCTTTTCAGATGTGTAATTTCATATACAATACCTACTACAAATCACACAAATCTTTGCTCTCAATACCTTCTATTAACTATGCAAAATCATGCCACCCTGTAAACTCTTACTGCTGTCTACATTAAGGAGCACAATCTGTGCTGCTTTTTCTATTTACTGGAAAAATATAGTAGCATTTCATAAAAATGAATGTAAGAGTGGAATTCTAGCAGTGTTCAGGTAAGAAAGGAGAAGTGATAGCTTGGCAAGCCGCTGACTTAAGAGTTGGACTTGATGATCCTTGTGGGTCCTTTCCAGCTCAGAATATCCTGTGATCTGTGATGTGGAAATTTTATACTTTTTGCTTTAAACTTTCCTATTATGAAAATTTTCTTGCATTTTTATTCACATTAATTTAATGTAAACAGCAACATATTCCACAAACGCTTAAGAGTTTTAGCAAACTTACAGAGCTTTGATACATTAACAAAAGCAGTCACTGCTTATCAACAGAAATGAAGGTACTTACCCATCCCAACAGAAGCTGTGCATTTAGTTTGGTCTTTGATTTCGGTGCGGATAGTGTTTGCAAATTCATCAGGAGTCAGCCTGGTCTCTGTAAGGATTTCAGTGATATCTACTAGTGCTTCATCACAACTCACTGCTTCGATGTTAGGAGTATAGCTATCAACACAAAGTAAAGGAGGTGAAACACCAGCAACAGCTCACCATCTGTTAAAACAAATATGTAGCAAATAAAGTCTTCCTTTTGTGGTGGCATTTCCCTGCCTATTTTGTATCACACATCAGTTAGATATTAAAAATGCTAAAACAGCAAATTACAGTAATATTACTAATGTAAGACTAATTTCAACATGCATTTGATTTTAAAGGAACAGCTGGAGGAGGAGCTGAATATTTATTTTTCATTGACAATAACAGATTTCCAGTTTTATTTCAAGTGCATTTTAAAGCAGAAAGTTTCTAATGGATGTTACTCTAATAACCTGTTCTTAAATTACTCAGAAAACATCTCTTGGAAGGATCTCCCTTCTAAGCAGGGATCTGCTTCTCACTATGTAAATCAGTAAAAAATTTAACAGTGACTCATTTGGAAGTCAGATGCTGAATGTTTACAGGATTTGGCTTCAAGATAAAAGAAGGCTCAGAAACATGGTGCTCAAAGTAACAAAAACACTAGGAAGACCTCAAATAGGAATAGCTTCATTGAAGCTGAGGAGTGGGAGATGAAAATACAAAATGAACAACAGTATTCAGTAGTGGCAAAGAAAATATGCTTGACAACTTCACCATGAAGATCATGCAAACAAACAGCACATTACCTTGCTAGTATTTCATATACTGTCCGTGCAACCTCCTTGTATGCATCAAAATCATATGAAACTGCTTGAAGATTTGGACACAACTTTTTTGCTTGGCCAAAAAACATTCCATTCTTGATGCCAACTTGTCTAAAATTAAATAATAAAATAAATTCCAAATAAACATAGTGTAAACTTTTTCATAAATAAATGGGGAGTACTTTCAATTTAATTATTTGTCTTTTCCCACAAAAACAGGAATAGGAATTCAGTCAATAGGGAGAAATTCAATAGATTAAAAGAGTATTTGAATTAGCTGTGTAATATTAAGCCATGGAACATGAGAAACCTGCCTTTAGGAAAATGCTGAAGACAAAAGAGTCCAAAAAGCACACTTGCTATCTTCTGTTTCAAATTAAAACCATACATTTACTACAGTGACTAAGGTAGCAAGATCTTATATTCCAAGGTGCAAGCTTACGTAATTAGGCTCCTGTTAATAAATAAAATCTTTCTGAAATAGAAATAGAAGCCTGCCTATCCTGGCAAGCCTAAGGAAGGTTCCAATGAAGAAATAATTTCTGGAGTACTATTTCCATCAGAGGAAAACCCTTGTATTTCTAACACTGTGCTTGTATTTATAAAAGTTGTTTCATATTCTAAACCTTTGTAAGTTAGGTCACTGGAGATGGTCAGCAAAGTCTCTGCAAAAAACAGTTCCAAGCTTAGTAGTCACACTTTCTGTTTGAAGTAAAACCTTCAGAATGTGTCATTCTATAAAATACTACAACTTTGATACAAAGACATGACAGTAACATGAAATCGACAGTGTCACAGTGAAGGACATAAGGTTTTTCTTGATAGGCTTTATTTCCAGTTATATGTAGGTTGAGTTGAGAGCTACTGAGCAGCATCTACCAAGCAGCAGCATCCACAGGGAAGAGCTTCTGTCAAAATCTAACAATCTATATAATTCCAACTTTTGAACAGAAACTTCTTCTCTAGATAAATTTAAAGACATTAATAACCACTACTTTTGGATATCTTATGCTATCTGTATGAGATTTTCAAGCAAACTACTGGGTAACTTTTACCTACCTGGCTTCATAACTACAAGAAGCTATTTCAGCCATGGACAGAACAGTGAGATCCGAGTCAGCTCCATTCATATGAGTGGAATCCGGATGCTCCCAGACTGATGAGTCCAACTGATCAGGTACTCTAATTTCTGCTTGAAAAAATAAAATTTGTCTTTGTGTTACTTTGCCTAACAGTTCAAAAGAATCAATGCACATAAAATACAAATTACAGATTTTATTTTATAAATTTCTATACTGTTATCTGTTGAAGAAGAGGTTCTTAATACTACATTGATTCATATTGTGGTCCAGAAAAAAAAAACCCAGACCCCGTCCCCAGTAAAGTCTCTCTGGATAGGTCTGCACATACTGCTGAGAACAGTATTAACAGAAAAATAGTGTTTCTATTTCCCCCAAAATTACTAGACAGCAGCTTGTTGGTGACTATATACACCATAGTGTAAAATAAGAATGATCTTAGCTTTACTGACCATAAAAATGATCAAGCACTTGTGGCTAACTGTTACAACCATACCCTGCCAACAAATACAAGACACTCAAAATTATTTACCAACTGACTGACTAAACAAGAAGACACTTAGCTATGTTCCTTTTAACAAAAAGCACACCCAATACCAGAACACAAATCCACTCCATATCATACTTAAAACTATTTTTCTAATAGTCTAGATACCACAAAAAGATTTTTAAGAAGTGAAAACCAGAATGCCAATTAGTTTAAATAAAAAACACTAGCTAGAAACTTCTATTTCCTTTAATATTCTTATGGGGATATTAACTGAAAAACTTCTGCTTTTACTTACTTATAATTCTCTTATTAGGATATGTCAATTTCTTTCAAATATCACCACAAACTTATCTTGGATCAAAATGATACAACCATAAATACTGCAACCTCAGACTTAAAATGAGACAGACCTTCTCTAATTCTCTAAAACTTTATTATGTATTCTTACATAATTTTAAAGGATCCTGCAGGCCTGCTGGGTACTAGGTACTAAGCAGAATTCCATGACACTGAATAATGGAAACAAGCCAAAAGATTTTCTAGTTTGTTCTATTTGGATTTTCACAGTATGCAAACCTTGAAATAGCTGCTATAGTCTAAATATGGATCACCTTGAAAAAAATCACTAGATGCAAAAACTACTATGCCCACCCAAACTCCCATCAGAATCAAAACAATGAGGTAATCATATAGATAAAATGCTTCTACTTATTTAAAATGAAATCCACTAAGCAGTTCTTTTTCATTACTGTAGTCTATTTAATACCATAGACCTGTGCAATAAATAAATGGGAGTTTTCTGCAGAGTGCCACAATGCCTAATTATATTCCATAGTACTAACAACTTACACACAGACAATCTGACTGAAAGGAAATGTGGTGCTATGTGCACGTATGAGTAGCTATCAAACCAGAGAAAGTGGTGTAATGAGTGAGTGGAGATACCAGGGATAGAGCCTGACTCGTGTGGAAAACTGCTTTTATTCAGAATTTCTGCTAAATTTGTGCACTTTTTAATTTCTTAAATATTTCAATTTATGATGAGCTCAATAAGTTACCTAAGATGTCTGCAATTGAAAATTAGAGCAAAATTATGCCCCAAATAAAGATAAGAATGACAAGAACAACTTCTTTAGTCCATGCCTTCCTGTGCCCTGGCCTGAGATGATGCTGTCATCTTGTCTATCTTCACTGGATTCGTCGGCTTTTTCCACATCGCAGCAGAGCAGATCCCCCCATGAGCTGATGGAGTCACTTCATGTGAAATTCAGGGCAATGCAGAACACATTGTCCTCAATGGAAGGCAAGGTAGAGAACCTCTCATCAAAAGCTGGGAAACTAGACAGGCACATGGTGAATGTGGAGCAACGGATGGAGAAATCAGAGGCCAGGACCCAAGTCTGTGAAAAAGAAATCGCTGAGAATAAATCTGTGACTAATATGATGGTTAAAATCTGCTGCTCTTTAGAATGAAAAGGGAGATTCTAGGGTTGAGGGAAAGGAAGTCTAGAAAACATTCACATCTTGGGCATCCTGGCCACGGAAGAGACCCCAAACTGTGAATCCTGATTAACATATGTTAATCTTTTATCTTTAGAACATGAATGTTAAAGATGGTATGTATGTAGAGAAGTCATTTCTACTATCTAGAAACCCTATCTCAAATTTGGGGATTTAGGGTGAGAATGATATCAAGTTTTTAAATTTAAAAGTTGTGCATCTTTAGATGAATTAATACAAGAAAAAGAAAGTATTTCATAAAAGACTGAAGATTCTATTGACACTAGGTATCTGTCTAGCAATGCAGATCAAAGTCAGGAACCAGTAGCACTAAAGAAAAAAAAAAAGAAGTAGCTGAAGCAGCAGAATTCAGTATTTGGTCAAAAGTAATTAATAAAAGTTCAGGGGTTTTTGTTTGGTTTTTTTTTTTTGGTTGTGTTTTTGTTGGTTTTGTTTTGGGTTTTTTTTGAGGGAGTCAGGTGCTCTGTTTCTGTGGTTTTGGTTGGTTTGTAATTTGGAATCTTTTTTCAAATAAGCAAGACCTGGAGAAGGCAAAATCAGAGAACAGCCTGAAAAGTATGAAGCACCAAAAAGTGAAGTGAGTTCCATGTTGAAGCATGGATGCAAAAATATGCTCATGTTCTAAGTTCCTTCCAGCTACCTTTCTATTTCATTTATACAACATGTCCCCATTGTGTCTGTTGTAACAGCCTAATTTACCATTCTACTGACATTTTAGAAAAAGCATTTTTGCATGTAATGCTTGTGCCTACTGCACTGTATTTCCCACTGGCATGACACTAATTAAACACATGCTGTAAAGTGTGTCACTTTCTAAGATACTGTGATGTCTGAGAAGCCTTATCAGCAATTCCACCTTTACATCTAGGACCACAGCTAACTGTAATTTCTTTACCCCAAAAGGAAGACAAACCATGTACTTATGAGAAAATGCAAGCAGAAACAACAGGTTTGGTGGTTTTTTAATTGGTAAAATGATTGTACATGGAGATAAAATAAACAGAGACTCAAAAATATTGTGAACTGCACCTGAAACAGAGACCATAAAAAGAGTGTTTGGAAAAAATCCTTGCACCAAAACAACAGGCTGCATGATCAGCCAAAGTATCAAGAAAGAAAGAGCTAGCTGCCTGCCTACATGCAAGCCAGTTGAGACTGGATGCTGAAGTTAAAGAAATGGATGTGTGATATCCAGAAAAAGCTGCCATAGAAAGAAACTTGTCATACAATGAGGTTGAAAGCTGCTGTACACTTAGGCAATAAATACAGTAGAAGAGATCCTACTGAATTTGTGAATCAAAAGAACGTGCTAGGTATCAGCTAAACTTCTGTAATTCAACCAGCTAACTCTCCAAACCACTCAATTGTAAAAAGTCACACCCTTATCCAGTTCAAGGCCCAGGTCACTGTATAACCTGAACTACCAATAAATACTTCATACACAAGCTCTACTACAGAAAATCCAAGTCCATAAAGACCACAGCTATCTTTGTCTGGAGCACACTGAAAAGTCCTTAAAAGCTTAAAGGCCAATGGGTTTCACAAACATATTTTCTACCTCAGTTTTGAAGTGTTCTTAAACTACAGCAAAGAAGACAAATGAAATGGCATCACTTCCAATAATACCTTGCTTCCAAATGTCTTATAAAACCCCCAACAACCTGCCAATTTCCAAAGTACTAACATTACATAAACAACCATGGAAGAACAACCTGGGTTTTGCCCCCTCTTGTATCACCAAAATAAAACACTGAGGTGTAAACTTTATAACAACTACTTGGTACCACAAGTTTGGTAAAAACTGCATACACAAAAGGGCAAAAGAGAAACTCATCTTCCAAGTCTAAACCAAAATTAAATAGCAACTACCCCTTGTATATGCACTTTTAACAACCTTGTCATAAAAATTACACTTCTAGATGTTGCTGGCCACTTAAGTTGCTAATGTTTAGCAATATGCTTTCCCATACTAAATACAGTTCAGGCAGTATAATAAAACTTATTAATAAAACTTTGACTTACATTAGTACTACTACTTTTGGACACAAGAAGTAATAAATTTCTAAATTTCTGCAGGCAAGTATGGAATTCTCAAAGTACAACAGATGCCCTAACTCTGAGAAAACAAAGTACCGAACAAACAAAACTCATGAAAATTGCACACTTTCCAGAAACCAAAAATGCTCTAAGGACCACTCAAATTAACTCTTTGTACACAGATATTCTACATATGCAACACAAAAGACAGCTTCAAACAATCAGTTTCTCACTGGACATGTGCTGTTGTTACATTTATAGTAAAAAAAAACCCTGTGGTACACTTTTAAAATTTATTTTGCACCTTCTTCTCTATACTTGACTTTCTGAGAAAAAAGTGATCCTGGACAACTTGCATTTATTTCTCATTTTAAATAACTAAACATTCTATCTTACACTCAGCCTCAAGAAAGTGAGTAAAACCTAACATTACCCTAAACTAATTTACCCACACTGAGCAAAGCTAACTAACAAGAAGCCACAATGGCCTGCTGTTACTGAGGCCACAGAGCACCATGTTGTCCAAAGGTATTTCTTTCCTGAAATCCCCCACATAAAAGAAATAAATTTATCCGTGGTACACTTTATTAATAATTTTAAAGAAAAATTCTTCTATAACAACAGTTTAAAACATACATACAGACAGACTTATCTGTACCTGCTTTGCCATTCAACAGCTTTTTCTGGTAATATTGCTGTTCAAGCTGGGGGTTTGCACCAGGGCGCAGCAGTGCCTTTCCTGTACCTCTGTTACTAGTAACAGCTACTGGCTTTCCTGTGAAGAAAAAATGCATGTACTTACAGGGCAATACCTATAATAGCTTACATTTTAATAACAGCACAATTAGGGTAAGATCATAAGGACTTTTAATTTAATTTTTATAGTTTCTTTTAAGCTCAGATGCTCTCAAGGCACTAAAGAAGGAACAGCTATGAAAGAGCCTTGGAATTGTGACAATGAATCTGTCTTAATTGCAGTCACATGTAAAGAAGAAAAGTTTTTCAAAAGTGAAAATACAGCCAACATTAGTTTGTCTTTAATAACAAATATAAATGGAAGCTGTGAAATTTCACCAATGACCTAATGATTCATTTGTTTAAAATACAGCAAACACTGGACTGACTTTAAATACTTCAACATGTTTATTAGCTTAAGCAAATCAGAAAAATATACACATGCCAAAACACTTAGTTCCACTTAGTTTAACTGTGCAAACCAAAATTTTTAGTAAACTTTTGACTCTTTGTAATATCAACACCTCCATGGTGTTTCCAAAGGAAGCTAATTCATGCACTGAAAGTTCTGGCAGACTTCAGTGGAATAGAAAAAGTATTTGCAGAAGAGCCCTACATTCTTTATGTTCCAGTAATGGAATTTGAAACTTGGCAGGAAATCAAGTTTTAAAGAAGTGAACATAGCAAGGGTATCTTTGATACAGCTGCTCCTGCCTTTGGACAGAAGACAGCAATGGAACCACATATACAGTTTACTCTTTACCAAGGTGATAGCTGGGAACGTGAGATGGTCACCATGCAACAAGTCTTCAAACTTGTGCACCCCTGAATTTCAGTGTTTGCACAAAACTAGGATCTCCATTTCTGAATGGTACACTGGTAAAAAACAAATCCACCAAAGTTTGCTAAGGTGCTCTGCTAACCCCCTATGTCTTAAGGATGATCACACAACTCAGACTTCTAAATGCCAACTGAATTGTTCCTGAATCCTCCAGGCCTTATCCCATGTGTAAGAGCTCAGAGAAGAAGGGAACGGAGAAGCAAATTTCCCTTGAAAAATATGCATCAGGCAGAGACCATTCTCAACCTTGACCTTTCCACTTTTCTAGTTAAACAAAGCTTCTTAAACTACTTCAGGAAGATTATGAGGATATCCCATTTTCTTTTATTTTCCCCCTTTTATTTTTTAATAGACAGTGCCCAAACCCCACTTTTAGTACAACTGAAATTCGATTTCCCATTTCTAATACGGTAGATTAAAACCTCAGTAAAATTATGTACAATGTCACAGAGAATAGTTACTACAGAGTTTACTTCTCTCTTCTTACTTTAGATACTGAAAGGAGATAGCAAGGAGAATTCCAGTTCTCTCTTCCACTTGCTTTTGGATTGTGAGAAAGTAAACAGGAATATGAAAGCTGCATGGTCTAACTACTGAAGACGCAAGAAAAAAGATTAATATGACAAATTAATTTTATAATTGTGACAGTTGTTTTTTTGAAGGCTTAATTGAGTAAACTGTAACACACAGACTTAAATACTGACCTTTGAGATCTGGTCTATTTCGGATAGCCACAGACACAAAGAAGCAATCCATATCCACGTGCATTATACAGCTCTGTGGCTTGGCTGAGCTCGCAACAGACACATTACCTAGTATGAAGATACACCAATAGAAAACTTGAACCCTAATTATACACTTTGGTACTACTCACAGTAGTCATCAAGGTCTACTATCAAGTTTTTATCACCTCTAAATCATAAATATTTTTGTTTCCTCTCACCAAGAAGGTATTTAGTCTGAGAAGGATAAACATAAGCAGTAGACAAACAGCCTAAACAATGATTTAACTTAAGAGTTTCTATTTTTTATTTTCTCATAATTAACACCTTCTACCTAACAAGTTCCCTGAAACCAAGGAGATTAATTCATGTTGTTGGCATTGGATTGTAATTTTGCTATGTTAACACTGAGTCAGGAAGAGAATTTTACTCCTTTTTGTTCATCTATCAGAAGACTACTTCAAAAGATAAAAATGTAGAGTTTAGCTGCACTAAGAACTATCATTATTCTTCATGAAACACATCACAATTAATTTTTAAAGTCCCATGCAACTGGATTTTGTCACTGCTGTACTTATATGCAGGCAAACATTCAGCAAAGATGAGCAAGATAACTCCTGACTGAAAAATGTATGTACCTAAAACACAACAAATGCTTTCTACAAGTTCAAGTCTGCATGTCTGTGTTGCTGATCTACTAAAGGTGGCAATATCTAACAAAAATAATTAACTTGAACAATGCATAAAGTGTAACAGTGAAAAAATACTTCAATACATCAAGTGAACTGTTCCACTTAACAGCTGAGTTAATTACTGAGTAATCAGAAAAATATCCTCTTGGTTTTAATAATTTACAGTTTGAACTCATTCTATGAAAAATAAGGACTTATAATGGGCATATTTACAAATCAAGCGATCAAGTTAGGGAGCTGCTACAAGTCACCTGAATCACAGGCATTAACTATTTGAATACTCTAGGCCAAATCAAAGAGAAAAAAGAAATATATTAGCTTATACCACGTTTTGATTTTAAAAAATACAAATTAGGTAGTTCATAAGCTAACATGTTTGATAACTGGAGTGTCCTAACACAAACACAGAATCAGTTAATTTATTATCTAACAATTTTTTTGCTGTGGCAATTTCTCATCAAGCATATTTTCATATGATTACATGAATAATTTTACAGCACAGGAGTCAGAATCTCTTTAATGGTACAGAGCTAACCTTTTAATTTAATAAGACTGTAAACAAGAGATTCTAAAGATGCAAAGTATTTTATCTGTAACACTTTGACTCTCATGAATTATACATTTTTTTTCACTTTGGCCCTTGATGCAATGACATAATATATTTATCTTCAAGCCAGGTTGAAAAAGTCCCATATGACACTTCCAACAGACCCAGAGCTAAATGAAACTCTTACTAACAAAAAGAATTTAGATTTTAACTCACATCCAAATGTTACTCATCTTTTAAATGCTCATGCTGAACAGTAAGGATTTTTTCTTCTCTTTTTTTCCCCTGCAGATTTTCACACAGCAACTACAGACTTGTGTATTTAGATATACATAGTATTTTTCTCCCTTATCAATCCATATATCTTGGTAAAGTCAGGAATACTATTTCTACAAGGAGGAATTGAATATAGACCAGAGTATCACATTAAGTAACATTTTAAGTTAAGAAAACCCAAACAAAGCCAAAAGCAGTTGGATCCATTAGTGTTCACTGCATCAAAGTCATCAAGTTTTTCCAGATAGTCTGACTGTAATATGAATACTCAACACTAAACTATGTAGTCTCATTTGGATATTTAATGTACAAAGTATAAGGCATCTTCTTAACATAAACCTTCTTAAACAAGTATCTACCTGTGTCAGTTTTAAGTGCAGACCTGCCTGCTTTCCATTTTTTTAATTTTTCCCTTCCTGGAAAGACACCGCTGTTTTTTCTCTGCAGGCTGTTGACAAACTCTGTCAATTCACACTTCCACGTTGATATATGATGCAGTCTTGAACGTGAATAAAAGTCAGAAATAAAACTACAATCTGAAGGTTTGGACACAGGTAAGGAAGCTGCCTTGCTAGGAGCAGGTACTGAAGTGCTTTTTGTGCTTGAAGGCCCCTGAACAGTTGAGTGGTGAGCACCATTTATTTTAGCATTACTGTGCAAAAATGAAGATGAGGATGAGTTACTCATAGTCCTGTGTGGACTCCATGACAAGTCTGTATTTTTGTTGCGTTGCTGCAACTGCTGCATTGTGCAGTCTCTAAAGTCAACCATGCCTTTGTCAGTCTTCCCCTCCTCCTGCACAGGCCCTGGAGAGAACCTGCTTGCAACACCATTGCCGGAGGGCACCAAGCCATCCTGTGTCTTTAAGGCACTGGTAGAAGTGTGTGTGTGTCCATTAAAAAGGGCAGTGCTGTCTTTATGAGACTGAATCCCGTTTTGTTTCCGTATGGGAAGAATCTCCTCCAGCTCTGTAAATCCAAAATCGTCACCTTCTTCTTCCTCTTCTTCATTCCAGCTGCTTATTCCATTGGGTAGGATTTCATTTTCCATCTCATACTTTTTAATATGATTTCTGAAACAGATATAATAATTAAATACTGGATCTTTTCTAGATAAAGGCACATTTACAGGCCATTTCTTAATATATACTTCAGTTACATTCCCAAGACAATCATCTCTAAACCACATCCTCTCAATGGCACAAAATATAAAGCCATAGCAAAGATTTTACAGATTTCATGTATTATTAACTAGGAGTTTACATGCAAGTGACCATGCTCACATTAGGAAAGCTATTTCCAAGGCCTTTAATCTGGCAGGCGATTTCCAACTGAATTACAATAATTATTTATTTGTTAACAGAACTGCACTGCCACTGTCAGCAAGAATGTTGCAGGAATACACAAATCATCAGAAGGAGTTGTCCTTTTATCAAGAGATGCGATTTCCCTTAACTAGTTACAAACAAACAAAAAGAAAAGAGAAAGTATACACAGAGAACTGCTTTTTTCAGAAAATTATTTTAGATTAATGTGCTAGATTTATTTTTTCTTAATGAAAAAATCTGTTCAAGCCCTAAAAATCAAATGTATACTAATGTTCAGCTTTTAAGCACATAAACCAAAGTATTCTGCCACAAGTCCGTAGCACAAAGACAAAGCTTTCATTCAGAAAATTAACTCTGGAAACAAAAACCAAAGTCTTCAAGAGTTCTACATACTCTGATTTACTGGAAAAAACCCAGCAAACCCAACCATCACTCCCAACTCCCAAAGCTAGCAATTTAAGTACACAAAAAAAAGGTGGGAAATAATTAGCTATTCATTATGCCACTGAAACCAGAGAGCCAATTAAATGTGGCAACAATTTGGTTAAGATTACCAAAACATAAATTACAGTAAACATGGTATTTTTGAAGAGTTGCGTGGTTGAAAATGGTATATTCAGTGGTACAGACTTAGTGGATAGCCAGGCTTTCAGAGTAATGTTTTTCAGACTACACTGATATTTTAGGAAGTCTGACTATTCTTCTCATTTAAAAAAATCTTTAACAATGCAACAGTAAGAGGTGATGGCGATTAGACAACTCACTGTTTAAAATATGGTTATGAAATGCTGCTTAAGATGTTAATTTTGTGGGACTGGTTTTATTTTCCTAAATGTAGACAAATCCCACTCATGTGGTGAAGTCTCCTCAGCATTATGCATGACTGGATTTTTAAAAATTCAGTGGACTTTGGAAGAACTCAGATCACCAGGACAAATCAGAAAGTACAGTATCTTGAACAGTATCCTTGCCCATTTGAGCAGTAGTGTTGAGCCAGATGACATCCAGATAGCTTTTCCAACCTAAAAAAATTCTGTAATGTTATTATTCTTGCCTATAAAGAACAAGCATGTATTTCTGAAAAAATACAGGAATTTTCTTATAAAAAAAGGAATCTATAGAAAAGTTGAAGTGGAATGTTTCTTTCCAAGTTTCAATTCCTCTGCCAGTTAAAAAGTTTCACTAGTGCTTTCTCTTCAAGTCTCTTCTCAAGGCCTTAGCTCTCTTAGGATACTGTTTTTATACTATAATTTAATTTTTAAATCCATCTTCTCTCTCAAGCATGACTTAAACCTTGGTGTTAGCATATATAATGTATGCTGTGACTTTTTTTTAAGAGGCTGAAGAAAGAGATGAACAACTAGTATCCATTTATATTCATTCCTAGGCACCTTTAGCAAAAGTAGTCACCAGCTTTTTATTTTTGAAATAAAGACCTACTTTTCAGTGTCACCAATCAGAATCCCTTCATGCACACCTGTTGCTTCCATACAGATATATTAGATTCTAGGACTCCTGGGTCCAATTATCAAGCAAACTGTGGTCCAAAGACTAGAGACAAGGCTTGGAGTCGAGGTAACTGAGTTTTGTCCTCAACTATTTATACAGCTACAACCTTTTAAATTTCAGCACCTCAGAGTCTGCCTCTTACAAACCTGAAATGAGCTTTAAAAATGCTATATATTTACAAATGCAAAGTCATTATGGGTGAAAGATGAGCATCTGCATTACAAAATCAGGAACACTTACACCCTGTTGAGATTTTTAGCTATATTGCTTGGACCTGGCACGGCATCTTCAGGTTTGCATATGCTGTTAAAGTTGAGACCTTTCTGAACACTTGACTGCTTGGTGTAAAGCTGATATGGAATGTGAGAAAGGAGTCGTCCAGCTTTAATGCTGAAAAAATAAAAAAAGAAAGAACAGGTTACTGCTTAAGGAATTAAAAAAAATCCCAACCTTCGATGCTACCCCTACCCTCTCATATGTATTTGTAGTGCATTCCACAATCCCTTTCTCACCTTTAACTAGATTGAAATGAAAAGTAATTTGTGATGTGGTGACTTGTACAACAAAAGATATTTGCAAAGATCTGTTGGTCAGTTGTCTACATCCATTTCTCTTTCCAACTGACACACACAAGCCCCAAATATTTAATTTAAACAAAACAGTCAAAAAACCTTCGGTGAGTGGTCCAGGTTATTCTACCTGAACAGGGCTGACTGAGCACTTTAACATGGAACAAATTAGGGAAGAATTTGAAGAAGATCAGCTAGGATGTGGTTCACTATTAAAAATTTACTTATTTTTCCATTCCTCAAGGCTAATTATCCCTTTTTGTAAAAAATTCAGAGGCAAGCTAAACAGAAGAGTAATTTCCAAACAGACCTTCCATAAATATCTACAGTACTCATGCCAGTTATGTCCTGCTGTGTTCCAGTGTATTTCCCTCTTCTTTTACTTCTTCCACTGAAACTGCAATTATCCTTGAGTAACTGCTAAATTCCTTAGGGAAGTCACACACTTGGAAGTAAAACAGTCTCAAAAATACACCACAGGATGATTTCATCTCTCCACTCCAACACTTGTTGCTGGCAGCAGAGATAACAGCCTTCCAAGCCTACACTTCACCTCTTCTTTATATACAATTCTTCATAGTGAACACTGGGTCAGAGATACTGGGACTTCTTCCAGCAGAGGAACCCCTCCCATATCAAAGTAGATTAGGATTAGTATTTAGTTTTGAAGACAGAACTGGAGTCAGATTTTAAAGATAATTTAGCTCAGTGTTTTTCTGTTCTTCAACACCTGAATGCTTTCTCTTTCTCAAATCTGTAGTACTCTCAAGGGAGCTGGACAGTGGAAGAAAAGCCCTTAGGAGCTTTCTGGCTGCAATTACAGAGAATATAGTAGGAGATCACATTTCTCCAATTAGATAAATTAAAACTAGTTAAGCATATACATATACTGGTAAGGTTTCTATGGAAATGGGCTAGTAAAACAACCCCAAAAATATATAAATTAAATACTCTTTGATACATGAATATGTATCATTCATAAAGGAACATAATTTGCATTAAACATTGCAAAACAGAGTTAAAAATACACCTGGGAGAGTTCCAAAGCTTTCTAGTACACAAAATGGTAATGCAGCAACTAAGCTTTTACAATGCCTGATCTGACTGTTTCTCAAAAGACTCTGTGAACCCAGGTAAAGAACCACCTTGGTAATATTTCAGAGTACTTGCTACAATTTCAAGATGATCAAACAAACCCACATTTATTTAAGAACTTGTTCATGACTTCAAGATTTTAGCTACTGGAGTAGCTGCATTACTAGATCAACCAACAGCTGTTTTTTTCCAAACTGCATTAAGATGCAGCAATAGGAGTCCTAGTTTAGATGCATCATTCAACATCTTTCCCTATTCCACCTTCCCTGTATCATAGAATCCATAATCACAAAAAAAATTAGGTTGGAAAGGACTTCTGGAGGTCTCTAGTCCAAACACTGATCAAAGAGTTCTCTTTAAAGTCAGACGGTCAGGTTGCCCAGGACAAAGTCCACCCAAATTCTGAGTATCTCCAAAGGCAGAAATTCCACAACCCTCTCTAGACACCTGTTTCACTGCTTACTCTCTTTTAACTGTGAAAAATCTTGTCCTTATAATCAAACTTTTCTTCGCTGCAACTTGTGACTTTTGCCTCTTGGTTACCTTTTAGAATAAGACTTGAGGGTCCTGGTGGATTACAAGGGTGTGTCCTAGCCAGTGAGTCCCCAGACTGTCTGGTTGCATGGAATTAATTCTATCTTGCATTCAGGACTCTGCATTTTACTTTATTTATATTCATCAAGTTTCTGCCATCCCATTCCTACAGTTTGTTGATGCTCTCCAAAGGGCAGCCCTGCTCTCCAGTACATCAACTGTTCCCTTCTAAGTCATCCACAAACTTGCTGGAGGTACTTTCCACTGCATCACCAATGTTCATGCTGTCAGTGAAGACACTAAACTACATCTGCCCCCATATGAACCTTTCAGAAATGCCCCTTGCAGCCACTTTCTAGTTTGACTCTGAGCTGCTGACCACTATGACAGCTGGGCAAGTGACCAAGGCAGTTGGGCCAGCACTTCCCTCAGCCAGCAGCCCACTATCCAATTCATATCTCCCCAATGTGTCTTCAATAATGCAACAAGAGCCTGTGTCAAAAGCACTACTGTAGTCAGAGCAAATGATATCTACTCCTCTCTTTTGCATTTGGAATCCTCATCAGAAAACTATGGGTCATACCAGGATAATGTTTTTTTTTAATTATTTTAAACTATTTTCTTTTTATTTGTGTTAGATTAACATACTTCTTTAGGAAAAATATTTGAAAATCAAAATAAGGAATCCACAAATTCTATTGTTATCTCATGTTAGTTATCCTCAGTCTCTGAAAAGTGATTATAAATGTCAAAGAATGTTAAAAGAAAATTCAAATTTTAAAGTCAAGCTTTCAGATCACCTGAATTCGGCTTTCACTGCACAATAACCCTTCCAATCTACATAATGGTGTGGCGTATTTTTCCAATAAAGGAATACTGATTCAGGAAGGAGGTCTGCCTGTAATCCTCTTCATTTGTTGCAAACATGGAGAGGTAGCAAAAATACACAATAAGGGGCATGCAGAAAAAATTATTTTGTCACTACAGCAACCATACTATTACTCTGCAACACTGGATTTTGCAACTACCATTACAGAAGATCTCTGTGGGATGCTAATTAAACCAAAATTCTAGAGCTACTTCCATTTAACAACAGGTTTGTAAGAATCTGACTTTAGACTATAGTTCAAAATATGCAAAGCTGTTAATGCAGCAATAAAGTTCTACATATGCCTTACTATCCTTGTGCAAGTAACTCCACAGAAATTACATAGTTTCCATGGCATATTCCAAATTACGAACATTTCTGGTGTTTTACCTTAATGTCCTTTTGATGGCTCTCAAAAACAGTATTAAAGAATAGCCATTGTAATGGTGCTATGTTACATTCATTAATCTTTGGAAAGCAGACAGATGCTTTAGTGATAAGCACCAATAAAAGACAGGAATTAATTATTCATTTCATTACCAGCAAAGAATTCAAGCCACATGCAGTAAGGAACAGGGAGACAAAAAGGAAAAGCCAAGTTACTGTATTAGCAGTCTGCAACCTGAACTCAATCTTTTCTGTGCAGAGAATGTGGCAGGTGCCATAGTGAAAAAAGATGGCATGTGATAATGTAATTAAGGACTAAATCAATATATATCCACATAAGAAACAAATCAAAGTTCCACAGACAGATGACTTCTTCATTTTGCAACCTTGGGTGACAAGACCAAAAATCTAACAACACTGTTTTACCAGCAGTTTGTGACAGCAACAGTTTAGGGTAGATTCTTAACCAAACTGAAAAACTGCAAACCCATCATATTGCCTACAAGAGAACTGGAGAGGGGCTTTTTACAAGGGTGTGTAGTGACAGGACAAGGGGGAACAGCTTGAGGCTGAAAGAGGGGAGGTTTCGATTAGGCATTAGAAAGTCTTTGCTGTGAGGATGGTGAGGCACTGGAACAGGTTGCTCAGAGAAGCTGTGGATGCCCCATCCCTGGATGGATGAGGCTTTGAGCAACCTGGTCTAGTGGAAGGTGACCTAGTCCATGACAAGGAGACTGTAACTAGATGATCTTTAAGGTTAATTCCAATTCTATGAAACTGGAAACTCTACATCTACTACACTGATTTTCACCAACTGATTTACTGAGAATGTAATTTGGTATTCCATATACAGAGATGGATTATTTAATCACTGAGTATTCTTTAATATTGTTGAGAAGAAGGGATAAAATACAGAGGTGGTTGTGAAATTAGCTTCTATTCTAGACTTTTGTTATGAACGCTGTTCTGCTGAGACAGTGAATTCCCCATTTCCTGGTGCCCAAACTCATGTATCTGTCTATACTATTTCTTCTGACTCATTCTACAGTACAACCTTCCAGAACCAGGAAGAAGAACCTAAACACAAGGCATCAGAAGAAAAACTTTAGGATATTTCATACATTAGGTTCTATCAGGTCTCTAGTGAACTTATACAAATTGATTTTTCCAACTGGATCAAAATCGTAACAAGCTCTAATGGCAACAATAAAAACCAGTCACATCTTCCAAATAAAACCACACCTACCACTGGTTTTCCAAGTCCTTAAATACATTTTTTTCCAACAGTTTCAGGGCATCACCTCTATATCTAAAGTCATTTGCAAACTGAAAAATTTGTAATTTCTAACTGAAGTTTAAAAAATTGACCATAAAGATACATGACATGAAACAGTTGAATACAAAGGACTGAAAATCAGCAAACTACAAATAAGATTTCACACATACACTGCAGAACAGTTCCTTGCCTCCTTCTCCTGGTCATCTAGGAAAGAGGCTACTTAAGAATAGCATGACACTGACAAGGTAATTTCTAGAACATATTCCTGCCTGCTCCATTTCCTATGGGTTCCTCAGATGTAAGAAGACAGATGCAAGCCACATTAACTGCTCTGAGCTTGGCTATCATCTCTATCAAGGACCTAAGGACAATTTCGGTGGATTCTGTATATTCCAGTGCATGGAGAAACCAAAGAACATAAATTCTTTGTAAATAAAATGTGGACCTTTTTTCCTTTAGGTTTCATTATTATCATCTTATGAAGTCACAACACAATGAATGTCTAGATAGGTTAGTTCCAATTTGATGAGAACACTTTTCAATTGACGTCATTCTTTATAGACAGATGACCTGAAACTTATGCAATACACAAGGGAGGAGGTTTAAAAACAAACATATAGTAGTTATTTGACATCCTGAGATGAAGACTGGTCAATTGGTTAGATATTAAATGGAATTAACAGGATAATGTTCTGTTTCCTAATATACTTGCAACTTTCTGAATGTTCTTGGTGAAGTTTCTAAAGGAACAATCCCTAAGAAGCAAATCTTCAATGTAACAGTGGTATTTCTACTCAGCTGTTCTACAACTCACTTATTTAAACAAACCACAATCTGAAAATGCAATCTTCTTTAATTTTTTTTTCTCCCCAGATTTTTCTTGGTTTTTTTTTCCCAAAAGGGGAAATCTCCAAATTCAGTAGACCTAAACTTACCTTTCCATAATCCACTCTGGCCGAACTACTTTTTCTCCTTTCAGTTCTTTTATTTTGGCATTTGGAAGATTGGTGGCAATAATGTGAGTTGTTTTTGATCTGGAATAGTACACATGGTATTGGCCTCCATGTAACATCATCAGCCGTCTTAATTCATCAGCTGAGGGATCTATAAAATTAAAACCAGAAATATTCCTGTTTAGTATCAGAAATATAGTAGGAAAAATAAATTTAATTGATAAATATGATGCTATGATCAGAAAGAGTGCAAACCATTGTTTTACTCCAGAAAAAAGTTGAAGAAGTTCTTCAAAGAACAAATCAGAAAAACATTTTGCAAGAAATGCAGAAAACTGTTTCTGACAACACTAACTCAAAATGCAAACTTTCTACTTGCTATAGAGGAGCTTCCCACAATATGTATGGCAGAGGGCAGGAAAAAATATCCAAGGAGATGTAACGTTAAACTATATCAAAAAATGCTTTACATCAACATAATACAAAATTAGATTATCTTTTCACCAGAGTTCAGGAGAATAGTTTATACCCAGAAGCAACAGAAAATAAATGATATCAAAAGGGTTTAGCAACAGCACAGAACTCCTACTATATAACTTCTGATTTACTGAAGCAGTTAACTCACTCCTTCCTTACCAGGTTATTCTTGAGTTCTTACAGGGAACAAAGAATACCTTAAAAATCAACAACTGTTCTGATCTCCTCAATTGTTTTATGAAGAATACTTATTTTGCAAGCAGAGGTGGGAAAAAAAAAAGAAAAAAGCATTAGCTTTGGAAAATGTTTTCAGTGGTGTCACACAGGCACCAAAAGATTTGGTGTCACACAGGCACCAAAAGATTTGGGTCAGCACTAACATAATGTTTGAATAGAAAATCTAGCACAAGATACTTAAAAAATAGTTAACAATACAAGAAGGAAGAAAAATTTTTTAAAGGACACAGCTACCATTCCTTCCTGTCATCTCTCAAAATATGTCTAACACTTCATTATTCCTCTAACTTTTAACTAAAAATAGCACACACTTTCTCCAAGTGTTAGCTTTCCTACTCCAGCCTTTTTGCAACCATCTTCTAGAGCTCTTTTTAGGGACTAGTAGCTTGAAGAATACACAAATGCTGGATTTTCACTAAAGAAACTGGCTGCATTAAACAACCAATCCAGATGTATTAATAGTTTAACATATCCACGTTAACCTTTTTCAATCCGTTGGAGCCCTGTGCTTAAACCAGCACTCATCTTTCTCATGGAAACTCTATGCATCAGTTACATAATAATCACAACATGCCTGGCATGGATCCCTGAAAAGGGCTTCTGGGGAGTTTCCAAAATGTTACTAAGCTGCTTTACAGAAGGAAGGAGAAGTATGAACATAAGCACGGTAGATTAAAAACCTTACCCAGCTAACATGCACTATCAGTCCATCAGAGCTGGTTCCTACAATGCATAAATGTCTTACCTCTTCTCTTGTTCCTCCTTCCACTATTAGTAGGTTCTGTCTCACACTTTATGCAACTAGGAGCAAGAAAACCTTCACATATTCTCCCAAACATAATTTTAAGGCACCACTAATTTGAAAATTTAAAAATTTAATAAGTGTAGGAGGATGGAGGAAGTTAAAAGGTTTAATTTCAAACAATAAAATCACAGAAACATGGAAAGATCTACTCCTATTTCTACAAGTTCTCATGTAAATGATATAGTAAAGTAATATTTATATTCAGAATGCAAATCTGATTTTTAATGGAAAACCTTAATTATGAAAAACAACAGAGTATACAAAACAGATACAGTAATTGTCACATATTTACTTAGTTGCAAATTCATGTGTTTTATAGTTACCTCTACTCAGGATGGTAAACATGAGAATAACATAATATAGATGCTTAAAAAAAAATAAAGGTTCACCTGTCAAGCCATTGACGTAGATAGCAACTCCACTAAAGATACTTGATGAATTTCCATCCCTCTGCTGTTGTATGGCTGAATCTGACCGGAACTGATCCTCCAATTTCTTAACTTTTGCTGACATGTACCCACCCTAGTTTTTAAATTAAAACAAAACACAACCCATGATGCCAGTCTTATTTCCTAATGTTTACATATAGAAACTGGTCAATTATAAGACTGAAAAGGTAAACAACATTCCTCCAAACTGAATTTGGTTGACACATAAAAGACATTCTTTTTTCAAATGAAAAATAGCAAATGCTCCACCATAAACTTGTATCTACAAGAGAAGTGCATTTTGTTACCAATATGGCAGGATTTATTTCATACTTCTTTTATCTTTTGCTTATAGGAAAAGATTCTCTATATAAGAATTCTTATAGAATAAAGAGAAGAAAGAATAGGATGATGCAAATTTGGGTGCTAAATTGGTAGCTCATTGCCTAACAAAACAATGTGGTTCCATGCATTTCCAGTTCTAAAATATACATGAGACAGTAGTATTCTAAACATTTATGTAAATCAGGTGCCTCAGTTATTGTTTGTGCAACTACAGAATGTGGTGAAGACAACCATAGTTTTCAAATTACTAATTTCATTTTTTACACGGCGATTTAAAGCTATTCAACGGTCTGCACTTACTACTAATGAAATTTAGTAAATATTGTGAACACGGACTTCAAAACCCGGTAATTAAAAAATTTCTTTCCAACTTAATTATGTGTTTCCGAGTAAATCAAAAGGGTTTAATTTATAGCATCCTTTTAGCATGTATAACAAAACTGGAAGCCCTTTTTAACCACAGTGCCATTTACCTCTCTAAAAGAAAAGCCCCTAGGTTTGGAACATACCCATATTCCCCATCCATCGCCATCGGCAGCTCGTTTCCGCCATCCACCCCGCCTCATACTGAAGCTTCTGCGTGGGAAGAACAAAGCTTGATCAATTACATGTTTAGCATTATCATCAGTGCCATTTCAATGATGGCACTACAGGCCATTTACAGATTATCACAAAGATTAAATTTTTTTCAACCAACTTCACCAAGTATTTGAGTTTCACAGCCAATCTAGAAATGTGAAATTGTGTAAAAATCCGGTTCCTCAGTTTTATAGTAATGCATACTGTGGTTCCTGCTACATATCAAAAACCATACATGCATGTGTGGTTTGCTTTATCCACCCTGAACATAAAAAATTCCTTACAATGTTCACTGTCCATTACAATTTATTAAATTCTTTCTGTTCATCATACATCTCCTATTAAAAAAAGGAATAATAAAAGGTTCTTAAATACAGCTGCTAACATCCATGCAAAATATTATCCAAGTCACAAACAATCTCTTATTTCCTATTTGATACCACAGACATGGTGTGATGCAGGCAACTACCTCCTGGTATTAGAAACTGGATTAATTTCATCACTGGATTTACAGCTGATTATAAAACATCCGAGCACTTGTTGCTGTAATGCAATACATCACATCAAAACAAAAAACCAAAGGTGATCTTATGGCCAAAGAAAAGCCAGTTGTTTAAGTGACCTAGTATGATCTATAGTTAGGTTTGTGATTTGATTCTTTGGGGCTTTTTATTTGTTTGCACTGCTTAATAAATAAATAAAACAATAAACAAACCCAACCAGCCAAATTGCAGTTTTCCTTTCTGCAAGACATTTAACCCTGGATCATGAGCTGCACAAAGCCGTGTCCCCAGATGAGCTATTAGTCTGCTAGAACAGAATCTTGGATTGAAAAAAAGAAATACTTGGACTGTGGCCAACTGTTCACTGCACCCAAGTGATTCATATTTACTATAGCTGTTGTAACGCTGATTTTAGAATATTGATTAATGATGTAGTAAGATCATGAGGTCACTGTCTGCTATTACATCTCTCACTTTCCAACCAAAACAGTTCTCTAAATAAAAAGACAAAATTGTCTTTTAGGTCTAGCAGCTCTTAAGAGGATGACGACAAGACTCTGAAACTAAAAAAAGGTGACTATCTTAAGTCTTCTATTTCATTAAATATTTAATTTATATTCCTTTATCCTTCCCAAAATCCATGCAAAACTACAGTAAATACACAGAAGGAAGTCAACTTGGTTTTTTTCCATCTTTGCCTGCTTTTGAGTCTCTGGATTATCCACAACATTATCCAGCAACAAGAGCACAAAAGCTTCACTCAGACTCTGGCATACCAGAAAGCACATGCAGTTGTGGATGGAGATGCCAACACATTCTGGTCATTTTCCTGTCCAGGCCTTCTACTGCACTATTCTGGGCACTGCCTCATTTATCATTAACATTCTGTTTCTTATGAACCTAGCTGAAATTGAATTCTACCTTTTAAACCCCTTTTCTCCTAGAGGACCAAGCAGAGGATACTCTCATATCCAGTTAAACCACCGTGGATTGCAGGCAGGTTTGACTTCAAAATAAGACACAGCCACAGCAGAAGTTTTCCTAAGTCCTATCATTTTCACAGACTACTGCAAATATGCCAAATTAGGCAAGCACAGAATTATAGTCAAAGCAGGTAGCAGATACAACCTGAAAAGACAAGCATCTGTTTTATGTTTCAAGACTTCTACAAACACAGGAAGATCATGATGCACCTGGTTCTATTCTAACGGTTGCTGTAACTTGATACACAGCTGACACAGACGTTGTTGTATGTGCAATTACACAGATCAATCACGTCAAGGAGATGAGCTCTACACCAACATCAAAACAAAGCAACCCCTTCTCAGATTGCTCTATTTTCCCTCTAGGTACCTGCATTTCTTACCCAGAGACCCGTTTCCAAGACATCAGGCCTTCTGAAATTAATTTTTAGTGGTTTGGATTGTATCTAATTGAAACCACAGCATTCTTAAGGAGTACTGAGGAAAAAGAGAGGAGATGAGCTAGATGACCACATAAGATACATAATTAACTTTTTTCCTGCAGATGACAGTATATACTGAAAATGGCTTGATGATTTCCTTCATATGGAAAATTTGTATTTTCCCATCAGCTGAAGTGAAAAGTAATCCATATCTATCACTTCTGGCTAAGAAATTATTGGAAAGAATAGAAAAGTGTAAGTTTATATAAAAAGAAAAACCATTAATGAAAACACCATCTAGTTTTTTTTAGATACTCCGGTTATCAGTGTATGAGCTCACAAGAGATGCCAGAATTTTAACTAATGATTACTTTTTCTCCCTCTTAATAAAGGATGACAAAGTCTTAAAGGGTGTCTACAAAAAGGATAGAGGCTCTCTCTTCATAAGGAGCCACATGGAGAGCACAAGAGGCAATGGATACAAGCTGTACTAGGAAGTTTCATCTTGACATGAGAAAAATGTATTTTAGACAACACAGGGACACAGCAGAGTCCTCTTCCCTGGAGATCTTCATGTTGCAATTGGACAGGGTGCCAGATAACCTCAACCGGGCTTCCCTACCCATGAAAGGTTGGACTAGATACTCCTTTGAGGTCACTTCCAATCTGAGTTGTTCCATGATTCTAAAACTGTCAAATAGAAAACCTCATACAAATAAAAGCTCTTCCTCCAAAAAAAAAGCAGACTGTGTAAAATGCATACTCGAAATCACTGCAATTCTGATCACTGGGAAGACAGAATTTGATAGGTAGTTAACTCTGACCCCTAAACAACAACCTCCTGCTTAAACTACAATATCTAATGCCTGATAAACTGAAGAACTGCCTTCATAAGAGTGAGCTTTTCTGAAACTTTGAAATACATTTCATTTTTATTCAGGACACTGGAAGGTGAGGAAGAAAGATCTCTAGTCTAAAAGTGAAGCCAATTAAAATAAGAATCATGGTTACATACCTAGTTTGATTAAAATTAGAAATCAAACCTACTTTGGTCAAAGTGCTAAAAACATGACATATCAACAGCTCAAAAGTTGTCTTCCTAGAGCCTGCAAAACTAGAGAAACTGGGCTGTAATGCCTACTTAAAATATCTGATAGTGATTTACCATTTCCTTAGCAGATGCAATTTTTGACTCCATCCACTTAAGTCAGTCCACTTAAATTCTAAACACCCAGGTTAGGAACATGGTACTTCAGTGATTAGATACTTCAGATGCCTCTGGCTCAAGTCTTCAGGGTCACAGATTATTTTCTTAATGCTGATATGACAACCTGGGAGACTAGCTTCTCCCTTTATAGTTCCAGGAACTGAATGATGAACTAAGGTTTCTGGACTACAGAGAAACCTCACTGCTACACTTGTGCTTACAGTATGAATTTTTCCCTGAAAATGAAGGTAACCTCTTGCAGCTGCCTTGCTGAAACCTAAGGAACAAATGAGCATGAGAAATATCCTGCACAGGATATATTAAACCAGAGGAAAAGCTAAGCAAGATTTTAAACATGCTCACTGGTTCATGAAATAAGAAATGTAAGGATGGTATGAAGCCTGCCCATAGGAATCATGACGAAGGGCTGAGTAAGAGAAACACTGTAAAAAACCCATGAAGGTGGGGAGTAGACTGGGTGTGGGTGGGTGGATGGAAATCAAGACAGGGACTTCAAACAGCCATCACAAACAGCCCAATTTCAGACAAGAGTTCATCTTTCCTGTAGTTCTTTCTTAAAGTATCGAACTTGTTTCAGAACAGTTTTCTCTGCACAAATTCAAGAGCACAGATTTAGAGAGACTCAGCACACCACCATAGTTACTAGTTTTTAGGTTATTCCTAGAGCCTGAAGAACAAGCTACAAAGTGACCTTCTGTTCAGAGAAAAGCTTTTATAATAAAATTCAGATGCTCATATTCTGGACCTGTGAATATAACGAAATCTTCTGCAATTAAAAAAAAGAATCCTAACAAAGTCTGGAACCCCACAAAAGCCTGTAATGATAAAAACAGTACTCCTAGGAATGCATTCCTGTTTTTCAGTGCAAGAGAAATAACTTTTCAAGCAAAAAAGTAAAGTTAAAATCTCCAGTGGTCAAAGGTAGTATCTCCTTCTAGACTACACACAAAAGGCAAAATCTTACCAATCTGCAAAACAGGATTAGCTAAAATTCAAATTTCTACTGGATTATATTGAAGTTAAAAGAGAAATGAAATGTTTTGATGCTTTGTACATCATTAGTGACTAAGGAATAATCAATACAGGCAAAGATATGTAACATCCCTTTGCACCCTGCTTCATAGGCCTAGCATTATACTTCCCAATCCACAACTGCTTAATCCTGTTACTAAAGGCTGTTAATCGAAGCCCACAGATCAGGTAATGGAATGAAATGTTAAGTGTGCATCCTATAAATTCTATAAACATATCTGTGTGCATACAAAACTTACAGAGCAAGGAATGTAGATCTGAATGCTGATGCTAATATTTGTTTTAGTCTCATGTGTAGTACACACTAAAGAAAGTTACTTCTTTAAAATATTTTAAACTCAGGATGGTGTGATTGTAAGACAGTGGCTTTCCATTATCCTGGGCAGTTGGGATAACATGGATAAGGGAGCAACCCAGACTAAAACCACAGGTATTATGGGGAAAAAATGGTTGGGAGCACAGAATATAGATCTCAATGACTCTGTAAGAAGTGAACATGGATCGTCATGAGATTTTAATTCCAGTGCAGTACTAGTCCCTGCTTCTGTCATCCATTTCAGCAGTCTCTTTGCCAAGCATGTATACAGTGCAGAGGTATTTTTGCTACCTCTTCAAGTGGCCAACTTGAATCTGGCAGAATATAAACTTTATGGCTCTGCCCTACAAGAAAGCATATGAACTATTTCCAAAGACAAAATGAAGCTGCACTGTGACTCAACAAATAACCCTGCCAAAGTTGTGACTAAATACATCACACAAGTAATGTTCCATCCAGATAATCCAATTGAGGTAACTGAAAGCTGTATGGAAGTACAACACACTGTAACAGCAAGTCTGCATTTCTGACCAGAGTACACATGCTGTCATTGTCCTCTAATGCAAAAGAACTTCATTTTTTTAACATAGTCACATGCCACAAGCCCATATAGAAGGTGTAACTGGAGGAAATACGGGTGTCTTGGGCCACTGCTAATGAGGATCAGAATCTTTTCCTTGAACTGCAGATTGAATCCATCCCAGCTCAGCAGGGCTTAGAAGCTTTTTCCATCGAGTGGGTATTTTGTGGCTTGTTTGAGTTTCATGCCTCTACATTCCAACTCCCACATCAAACTCACCACTCTGCTTGGCACTATGCTTCAAGCTCTTTGAGCAAAGAACTATCTTACATGTTTACACATTTCTAAGCACAGGAGAGTCCTATTCTTGGCTGACTCTTCTGGAAAAGATCTGCTGTGACAGGGTAGAAAACTCTTTTCTACCATGTATTGAGAAGTCCAGAATCCAGCAAAAAGGACTTAAAAAAAGTCAAAATATTTTTTAAAGATACTGTATGTTTAAATGCCTGTGATTTTAGACAATTCAGGGTTAGCACTACTATTCCATATTACAATTACTAATTAGTACATTGCAAAGCAACTGAATGTTATTCTAGGTGGGAAATAAAGTCTCAGGGTGAAGTTTCCTAAGATGTTTGAGCCAACTTGTTGGCTGACTGCTACCAAAAGGGATGGTTCTGCTCTTCAGCCTCTGCTGGCCTAACAGGCTTTATCCCTTCCTCCCAACCTCTACACTACTTCCAAGCTCACATGACCCCTATGTTCACACTGGTGCCATGTGCAATTCAGCTCACTAAATCAACAGAAAATTGACATCATTTTACCGTTTAGATTTCTGCAAGTTTAGTAAGAGGAAATTACTTATAAAAGCATCACATAAAGCCAAAGCAGACAGGCAAAAAAAGGGGAATAGATGGGATTGTAAAATTATCTTAGGAATTTTGGGTCATGACTATAATTAACAGCAGTGTAAATGTACCTACAGAGTTCCAATGAGCTGGCTACTCTTCACTAAGTAGTGCTGCTTATGTTTTTTCCCCCACAATAAGCCAGAAGGATAGGCTACCTCACCTTTTCCGTAGGGTAAAGGCTTTAAAAAAAGTTACAACCAAACAGTTTCACATCTTATGCCACCTGTCTCCACAGGATAAGCACTCCTAACTACAAGCACCTGATGTTATAGGGTCAACCAGAAAGTTCTGTTTTGCAGTTCAATCTTTGATGATATTTTAAATCAAAAGAAATTAAATTAGCTGAAGGACGCTTGAAACAATAGCTGTCCCTAAAAACACCCAACACCACCTCCATGTCCTGTAAGTAAAGGTAAGAGTGTAAATCAGGAAAGAACAAACTTCACAATCTTGGGCAATTTAAATATTAGAAGAATCAGTATAGGAAATTTAGAAATACCATTTGTCTAAAATATGAGCATCCAAGGCATTTGCTAGAAAGGCAAAATACCATACAACTCACATAAAAGATGGAAAAACCCCCAAGTCCTTCAGAATCAACTCCTTATGTGCAGATGACTATTCTAAAACTGTGTTCTGTGCATACTTTCATTTGAGCTTGACAGCAAAGAAATGATACTCTGAGAACTTTCAATTCAATCAGTTCCCCAGAAAGAGAACTCTTTGCTAAACTAATCCAGTTTCCAAACTGACTATTTTTGCAACTCAAAATGGTCCTTATTTCAGATCAGTTTAGTTTACAATCATGGACTAAATAATTTACACACAAGTAATAACTAAGAAGTATGGATTTCTTTTACTGGCCAAACATCACAATAACACGAAAAGCAGGGAACTGTTTATATGAGAGCTGTACAAGACAAAAGGCTTTATATTTTTTCACAACTAATTTGGGAGTCTGGGACAGACAACTCTTTTAATTGTCACAACTTAAGGAAGCATGAGCATGAGGTCCAGAAACCAGGATCACTGTACAATCCACACGAGCTTTACACAATCTGTTTTCAAGATATCCTTTTTGCTTTTATACACGGCATTTGAGATGGTTAATTCTTTGAAAATAGCAAGACAGATTTAACTTGAAACCAACTGTCAACTCCCCTCTAGGAATAACACTCAGTAGCAGCTACAGTCGCTTTAGAGCTTGTCACAAGTCATGGTTTAACTTCGTTGAGTTTTTCTTCTGCTTACAGAAGACTTGCCTTCAGTTGCAACATTTCTGCATTTTTAGGTAAAGTCATGACCTTCCCAGCCCCTTTGGAGTTGTTCAGTGATGAGTAGCTTTTCTTCACAAATGTTCATTGCTATATGTAACCATGAAGGTCAATTCACTTTTTAGTTCAAATATCACTTCTTTCACACAAGGGTTCTAAGTGCCACAATACAGTAAGTTTCAGCAAACTTCATCAAGTGGCTTCATAATTTCTTTTCTGTGCTTAAATTCTTCTGGGGCTTCAACCCCAAGAGGACCTGGCACATTCATAATCCTTATGCCAGCTTCTAAATGCCTAGAATCCAGAATAAAAAAAAATTAAGTAAAATCGGAGTAAGAAGCAGAGTTTGTGGGATTAGGACTCTAAATAGCAACACAGTGAAGGGATTGTAAATCACCAAAAGGAAATGCTCTTTTAGACTCGAGTATCTGAAACAATAAGTGAGATGAGCTTATGAGCTGCGTAGTCTTCCTTCAATCCCCCCTGTTTAGCTATCTATAGTATTTCAGAAGAGAGAACTGTCTCTTTTTTCTTTGATAATGAAGACTGGGATGTGAGTTTTCTACCTAATAAATCAACAGAACTTGTTTAGAAGGTTTCTGGTTTGTGCACTCAGTACGACACTGCAGTCCCACAACTGCTGTCTTCCTCCAAGTAGCCTATGCTAAGGCAGAGGCCAAAAAGTCAGTAGGTAGCATAAGTAAAACCATGATCCCCACTTCCAAATAATGAGAATAGTTACTGCTGCTGAATGATTTAGGACTTTGTAAGACTTGCCAGGCACAACTGAAACATCCTAAAAAAAAACACCATCCTAAAAGCTAAAGAAAAACTTAACAAGGCAGAAAAAGTGGGTAAGTGGAGGTATAATTATTCAAAAATAAACAACCGTAAAATTTTCATGAGGTGATCAAAGCAAGGCATCTGTGGATGCTCTGAATTTATTAACATCAAATTCAGAGGAACTGTGCCTGTGACAAAAACTACCTCTGACATAAACTACCTTCAGCTTCCCCAGGAGATGGGTGAAACACTTCGGAAGAGACTACATCTTTTCGACTGAATTTAGATATCTGACTATACACGTGTGTATGGGTATCTGCACACATGTGCACACACAACAAACTGATCTCTGTTGCTGACCAACGTGAGTGCTCACTACCCAGACTGACCATGCTGGCAGCAGTGAATGGTGCAGAAACAAAGCCCCACTCTGGGCCAGTGCTGTAACCAATGTAATGAGAGAGTACCTGCAGTTTGACAAGGCCAAGCAAGAGGTGCTGCACCTGGGTGAGGGCAACCCTGGAATCAATGCAGGCTGTGAGATGAGCAGATTGAGACCAACTGTGAAGGCCTTGGGGTGCTGGTGGATGAGAGGCTGGACATGACCCAGCCATGTGCACTCACAACCCAGAAAGCCAATCATACCCTGGGCTGTGTCAGAAGCAGCCTGGCCAGCAGGGTGAGGGAGGGGATTCTGCCCCTCTGCTCTGCTGAGACCCCACCAGGAGTGCTGCATCCAGCACTGGGGGCCCCACTACAGGAAGGACCCAGGCCTGTGGAGCAAGTCCAGATGGGAGGCACCAAGGTGATCAGAGGGATGGAGCACCTCTCCTATGAGGAAAGGCTGAGAGAATTGGGATTGTTCAGCCTGGCTAAGAGAAGGCTTCAGGGTGACCTAACTGTGACCTTCCAATATGTGAATGGAGAACAGAAGAAAAAGGGAGAGAGAATATTCACAAGAGCATGCAGGGACAGAACAAGAGTGAATGGCTTCAAGCTGAGAGAATGTTTGGATCAGATACTAGGAAGAAATTCTTTCCTGTAAGGGTGGTCACACTCTGCAACAAGTTGCCCAGAGAAGCTGTGGATGCCCTACCTGGAGGTCTGCGAGACCAGGCTGGATGGAGCTCTAAGCAACCTGGCCTAGGGGGAGGTGTCCCTGCCCATGACAGGGAGCTGGAACTAGATGACCTTTAAGGTTCCTTACAACCCATTCTGTAACAATTCTATGATGACCAGTTTTTTTTAGGACACCTGCCCAAGGCAGTTGTACTTTATGGTCAACCCAATGTTATCACTGAGCAAGTGCTAATCCTGCCAGGCTTCTCAGGGAAAATGAGAGAGAAGGCATCCACTTTGCAAATGGTAAATGACATCAGATACTAAGGAGGGCTCTTTACTCACGTATGGGCAGCAAAACTCTAAGAACTCAATGATTTTACCAGCAAAAGCATTGATAACTAAAGATTCAGTATTGAAATAGGTAGATTTTCTGTTCATAGCAGCTTTTGAATGACATTACTTAATTTCAACTGACATTGCATAGTCAAGTTCCCGAATGCTTTTCTGACATTGCCTTTGAAACTCTCAAAGCTGCAAAATCTATTTTGAAGTAAAATCTTCACAACATTAGGCTTCTATGCTTAGCCTTGAAGTTTCAAGTTTCTACTCAAGTTTTCTACATCTTTCCTTAGTCCATGGATATTACTTTTTTCATCAACTCAGACCAACAAGACTAGGAAGAATCAGATGAAACTAGCAAGTGGAGAGATCAAAAGAAATGGAAATATTTTTTCATCTATAGCCTAGTTTATTTGAAGATTACCTGACACTGGATACCAAGGATGCTAGAAGTCCTTATCTGTTGAATAGATAAATGGAAATAAAACATATTCTATTTTTTTAAGGTAACAAACTACAGAAGCTCAGAACATAATGGGAAAGTATCTTGGTATGTTTGTTTATGACTAACAAAACAAATTTCTGATCTGACCCAACTTATTATCAAGTTTCCTCCTAGATTCAGAGAAGAATATTTCTGTGTTTTCCAGGAAAAATATAGTTCTAAGATCTTGGGACAAAAACCAAAATGCTCTAATTCTTCAAGATCCTCTAACTTAAACTCAAATCTGGATAGCATTCTTGGCCTGAAATGGTTCTAAGTTGGTATTTTAATCACTTCTGACATAAAACCAACAATGTTACACTGCTGCTTAGTGGAGACAGATCAATTCAAAATGGCCACAGAGCAAAAATGGCCTATCCCAAGCAAGCACAACCCCGGTAAAATTTGGATTAAAAGTCAGTACGTAAGTTACAGGAACCGTTATAAAAAGGCAACACTTAAAACTTTAAATCAGCCAGAAATTACAGTAAAGAGTCATTACAACCTTACCTCTCCCCCACTATTGGTTTATTAAGAGGATTCTTGGAACTGCTTACCAAATAATGCAATTATAGCATGAAAATCAAGGAACTGAAAAGGCACTATTAGAGTCCAATGCTCTAATGTTTCCTGAAAAACAACAGGCAGATTCAGAAATCAGGAACAGTATTCTTTCAATATAGATCATTATTTTAATTCTTTACTTCAACTGGGAGTTGCATTCAATAGCACAGAATGGTAAAATACATTCACACTACTGGGAAAACTGCACTAATCATTTACCTTACATGCCATGGGGTCAAAGGCTTTCCTGTTAGTAAGAATTATTCAGCAATTCCATTACTCCCTTTAAAAAGCAACAGCTCCTAAGTTTCCAAAATGACTTAAGTGGAATACAACCATTTCTCCAAGATGCTACCTCATCATGCCCTCAGCAAACACCTCATTGACTCAGCTCCAAGAAGTGAAGTCATGAACATGGTAGACTGAACTTTATTTTACTTTGGATATTCACTGACAACTAGAACCTGACAAAACATACTATCAACAGTCCTCAGGATCCTGCCAAAATGCACCACATACCTCACCCTGCCAGAAGACTGCCAATCTCTATGTTAATATGGAAAAACCTTAGAGCAGTACCCTACTCTGTGCAGCTTCTGAAATGCTTTCTTGCTTTGGCATTCAAAGCAATCTACCTGCATTTGCAAGAATGACTCTGCAAGGTACCTGAGCAGTGTCTTCTCCTAAGAGACACCACCTTTCTTCTTTTCCAGGGTTATCTGCTTTCATAAATCAAGAAACTCAAGTGATGTGCATTAATTGAGGCAAACCAAGTAAGGAGGTTACAACCAAGAACCCCATATATGTAAAGTATTTACATATAGCTTGGAATAGAAAGCAAAACCAACGGCAGAGTGAACCACAGCAGGGCTAAGCTTTACTTCTGCAAGTAACCAAATTTCAAGCCACCAGCTTCAGCCCTAGGAAACAGGCAGAACACCAGCTGGGAAACCTGAAACTTTAAGATATGAAAGGCGTTGCTCTCCCCAAAAGCTAACACTGAAATTCAGGGACCACAGCCTGCCAAGGCATTTAAAGCAAGGAATATAGAATATACAATCCTTGTTATGGGTATACCAAACTAAAAGTATCTGCTAGGGGAATTTCATGGTCACAGATTCCTTAGCTACAATAGCAGCAGTCCTTAAGTCGATTTTGAAAAAAAAAACACAGGAATGGAAGTTATCACTACAGCCCAGAATTTAAGGGGCTGTTCTGCACATTCACCTCTCTTCTGCTGAACACTGAAAAAGAAGCGTTTCCTAATTCTGACTTTTATCTTATGAGCCCCAGACAATCCACATGAAATACAGAGTGTGGGAATCACAGACACTGCAGGCTCTCTTCCCTAAAAATATTTGTGTGTCCAATTAAAATCCTATCTGGTTTCCAGAACAGAGCAAAAAGCTGCTCTCAGGGCAGAGCACTACAAGTATCTATCTGTTAGACAAAGGCACTTCCACAAGTATACTGTACAACACATATCTAAGAATTCCACATGATTTATTGCATCCACTTAAGATTTGCTCTCTTACTTCCAACTTTTTTTGTAACTCCATGGCCACTCTCATTTCTATTTGTTTCCAATTTTTTCCTCATTTTGCTATGCACCTGGCACTATCACCAAATTAATCTACATTGTATTCTTCAAGAAGGGTTTCAACATTCAGATATTTAGCTCCCTTGTTATATATATATACCAGGCAAACCTCCTGAGAGCTGACAGAGATCTCAGTGATAATAATATACCCCTTTAATTAAAAGAGAAAAATGTTGAATTAAAAAAACCCATTCTCTATGAAAGAAACAATAGCTAACAAATTAAATGGGGAAAGCACATGGCAGGGTCAGGCAAGTTATTTTTTTCCTGCTTGTCTTGGGTTATTAAAAAAAAGGTCTGTGTAATTATATTAATTTTTTTCTACCTACTCAAACCCAGATTTCATTCTTACTTTTTTCTTTTAATCTCTCTAGTAAATGAAAGGGATGGTAGAAAGACTGAAAATTTGCCATGAAAATTCTCTCAAGAAGTCATGTGGGTCAAGGGATCAGAAACGATTAATGAAAATTGGCACTCTGTTACAACACAATACCACTGCACCAGAACAGTCTGTACCAGAATGTACAGACTATTCAGAAAGATGGACTGGTGCTAGGTTTGAAGGGCCCATTTCTAAATAATGTACTGAAAACACACATACTGTACACAGAAAAAATGTGCAAACACTTTACAACTGAGGCCTGAAATACACAAATGTATTTTTCCTATTAGCACTTTGCTTTTAAAACAATCTTTCTTCAAGTAGTTAAACATCAGTGAGTCACAAGGTAGGTGTCTGCACTGTGCCTCTACTAACGCTGTCCTACCAGTGACCTCCAGTGTGACAGCTTGGGATTATTTACTAACAGGGATTTGGGACATTATCCAGCAGAAGAGATGGACTGAATGAAAGACCAATATGGTGGGGATGGGTAATAACTACATGCTTGAGGCAAGATGGCAAGGAATTTGTCAGAGATTTGGATTTCTGTCTGATCTTGGATTTCATTTGTGTTAAATGTCATAAACCTTAGTAAGGCAGGACTATTCCAGAAATAAATTTAGCTGTAACCTCTTGCAACTAATGGTTATTAGCTGACCAGTTCTATTACTCAAACCAGTTCTACCTCAGTATCAATTGCATCTAAATGAATAAGGAATTCAGATAATAAAATGACAGTCCTCTGGTTTTGCTTCTTTGGATTATGGTGTCAAATCTGAGGTAGGACCTGGATTTAAAATCAAGATGCATATCAAACATCAACTCGTATTTTCATTAAGAGAATTATTAACACAAGCAGAGTCTTCACAGCCCTGTCATTCTGAAGACTGTGATGTTAATTTTTAAGCGTCGCAAAAATGGAATATTACAAAACACAACACACAGACTTTCTATCAAAAAACGAACGTGCTGGCGATTCTATGTTCCTCTTCCTTCTTAAGGTTAACGTGCCTTTACGGCGCATTTCCTATCAGAGGCTTTCAGCTCAGTATCACAGGTCAAGTCAATGGTAACTGCATAGCAAAAAGCATCAAAACCAGACGGGGAAGGGGTCAAGATGTGAACACATCTGCCCCTCAGTGTTGGGAAGCACGGGCTTACTCATCCAGCACAGGTCCTCCCTCCTCCCTTCCGCACAACGGTTCTACCCAGCACTATTGCTCAGCAAATACAACTTGTGACAAACACTACGGGAAACCGCAGACAAGACACACGCTGCTACGGCCCGGGGAGCCTTCCAGAGGGCACGGCCGCGCCAGGGCTCGGCTCCCCCTCTCCTCCCCCTCCAACCTATTTCCCTGCAGTGACCCCTCAGCGCGGGCAGAAAGCTGTGGCACAGCCCCGCTCGCCCCGGCTCTGCTGCGGGACCCGTGTTGTGTCTGCGGCGCAGGCCCCATGTGACAGGCGCCGACACGGACGCACCGACAAGACAGACAGACAGACAGACAGACGGACAGACAGACAGACGGACAGACAGACACACGCACAGGTGCGGGGAGGGGCGGGCGACCCGGACACGCGCACACCTGGCGCGCACCCGCGGCGCTCGCGGCCGCGCGCAGGGGTCTGTCCCCGTGTCCCCCTCCGCCCTCCCGCGCGCGGGCAGCCGCGGCCCGCGGGCGCCGCTAACATAACGCC